>CM022670.1:15684197-15941697 GCA_012295275.1 Chrysomallon squamiferum
AAATAAAGAAGGAAATAAGTAAGTAAATGAATCCAAAAATAATTCAAAAAACAAAATAAATAAATAAATAAATACAGAAATACATAGATCTAAAAATAAATAAATAAATACATAGATTTAAAAATTAAATTTTAACATTAAATATTCATTCACAGTATTACCTTAATCCTTTCTTAATATTTACTATAATTATATTCAGAATAATATTATTATTTATGTATTTATTCATTCATAATTAAAAGTAAAAATAAAATTAATGTTAATAATGAAAAGTGGAATGAAATAGAACTTGCGAAAAATAAACAAATAAATAAATACATTGTAAATTAATTTTAAAATTTATAATTATTAGAATAACATAAAATAAAATAAAATAAAATAAAATAAAATAAAATAAAATAAAAAGTAATATAATGACAATAACGACAACAAAGTTTGTATCAAATTAATAAATATAATAACGAATTATTTATATTTATGAAAAGAATATAGTCATTCATGTCACAAATATTTTAATACAGATGATACCAATAATAAACAAGCCGTAAAGTATATTCAAGAGATGCTCACTTCAAACCACTTTCGCTGGTTTGGCTCTAAAAAAAGCCACGTGCAAATCGTTTCTAAAACTTGTATATATACGTGAACGGTACTTTACGATATTCTGCGCGGTTACGCGAAAAAGACAGGGATTTATACCGCCACGTGGCTAGAGAAATCCAGTGGATATTTATTTTATAGACATTAGAAGAAAAACTTAAAGCAGCTTAATATCTTTGAAATGTTTCATTTTTATGTTAAACATCCGTTGTTTTATTATATAAAAAATAAACTAAGATTAGTCTATGTATATTTTTGTTTCACTGAAATCGGAAAAATGGACTTATTTATTTGTCATCTGCATTCTGTTAGATATTAAAAATAAAGGTAATAGTCGAAAAAAATAAAATAATAATAGTACCAAAAGTAAGCAAAGTAAAATGAAAGAATAATTAATAATTAAATAAATAAATTAAGTGAAACAACAATGACGATATTGACATGATATAATATTAATAATAACAACAACAAAGTATTAATAATAATAATAATAACAAAAACAATAATAATAATAATAGTAATAATAATAATAATAAAGAAATAATAAAAAGAAAAAAAAAACAATAAGAAGAAAGGAAAAATAATAAGTAAGCAGCACAAATACAGTAATAATAAAATGTATTAAAGAAGATTTTAATATAAAACCAGCCTCAACAACAACAAAAATCCTTTATTGCCGTTAAAAGATTCACATGTCATTATTCACGTTATTACTTACAGCACGTGTGACTGTATACGTGCACAGACATGATACAAATCTGACGTCTGAATAAAGTTACTGTGAAAACGTACGTAATCGCGAACAACACTGCACGCTCTTACTGCACACCCATCAGAACAATCTTGCAGCGTCGATAATTCTGACGTGATATTAAGTAACGAAAATTCATCTTCAATTATATACACGTCACTGAATGCACGGACGTTGCTGCTGTTCCTCTGGAGCAAAGCATTATGAATGAATAATACCGATTTCCCCGCACTATGTGCATTTTGCGACGACAACCACGACTGCGGGTATCAGACTTGCAGATCTGGACATCTGGGTTTTGTTTTCTCCTGCGATCTGCTAATTTGTGCTTCCACGTGTTCGATTCTGAACAGACGCCTCTAAGAGAGAAAGTGGAAAATACAAAACAAACTCAGATGTGTTTTATCTTGCTGACAAGGTGTTAAATTATGTCTTACAGCAGAGCGGGTCCAGGTTCGGGGGAACAAAAAAAAAAGAGTTGGAATATTATTACTGACAACATGAATTATTGTACTCTCCCCGTGTTACAAATAAGTTAACAATTTTTATTGTTATTATTATTATTATTATTATTATTATTATTATTATTATTATTATTATTATTATTATTATTATTTTGTAATAGTTATTATCATCTTTATCAATATTTTAAAAAAAAAATTCCCTTGCAGTTTTATTATTATTATTATTATTATTATTATTATTATTATTATTATTATTATTTTGTAATAGTTATATTATCTTTATCACTATTTTTTTTAAACATTTTCCTTTGTATATTTTATTATTATAATTATAATTATTATTACTGTTACTGTTATTTATAATGAATCCAAATTTATATCCTTAAAAGTATATTCATAATAATACACGATTTATTATAAAGATGTTTTTATTTAAAAATAAATTGATAATAATAACACTAAATAAAAATAGCAACAGCGCTGACCATCCCACTATGAAACTGCTTCTCCACACACCTTTTCTTTTAAACATTAGGGCTACGTATGTTTTGAAAATCTTTTGTTTTGTTTTTGTTTTTTTTTTTTTTTTTTTTCTTTTCTGATAATAATTTTATATTCCGATGTTTTGTTTTGGAATAATTTATTAATACTACTACTACTACTACTACTACTACTACTACTACTACTACTACTACTAATAATAATAATAATAATAATAATAATAATTACAGCAGTAGTGATGGAGTAGTATTAGTGGTATAGCAGTACTAGTAGTAGTAGTAGTAGTAGTAGTAGTGGTAGTAGTGGTAGTAGTAGTAGTAGTGGTGGTGGTAGTAGTAGTAGTAGTAGTAGCAGCAGCAGCAGCAGCAGCAGTATACTAGTAGTAGTAAATATGTTTGGGGTAAACTTTTATTTAGAAAATTTCTAATATTATATTACACCATTAATATAAGGAAAAGAATACTACAAACCGCCATTATTTATTTACTGCTATTACTACTTAACTGAAATTTGTTCTTTTCATATAAAAAATAAGAACCGTACTGTATTGACCTTGCGATGACACATTATATACATTTCAAATAAACCAAAATGATCTGTTTACTTCGTAAAACGTTGCACGCTGTATTAATTACACTGTCATTTCACCAAGACTTTTATTTTCCCACGGATGAGCTATGGAAACTTTTATAATCACGACAAAACGTGTAAAACAATAATAAGAGACATTCAAACGAATCAGTATCCCGAACCACGACTGAGATCATTTATCTCCCTTGTTTATTTGTTCGACTGGTACCAATAAACAACTCGTGTCTGACATGAACTTCGTCATCATTAGTTAGGCAATCGGTCTGGAATGACACGACAGTGCTGACTATTAGGTACTAAGTGGTGCAGTTTTCATTTGTAAACGTGAAGAATTACGCGCGCTTTTCGAGACACATTACTTCAGGAATGTTTTTCTGCAGTGTTTTATTTACCCCTCGGGGCAGGTCTTTGCTATAACTTTAAACCAATTACCGTGTTCTTCGCTGAGAACATGTTGTAAAATGCCATTTTTGCGATATACAAATTTGTCTTACCCCATGGAACATTCTTTTTTTTTTTTTTTTTTTTTTTTTTTTCTTTTTTTTGTAATATGTGTTTGTGTTTAGACTTTGAGAGTTTATTCTAAACACACACAAACGTCGTACATAACGCCGGTGCCGGACAGTCTGACGAATCTACGGGGAAGTCTCACCACGCTAATTGAACAGGAAATTCTAATCACGACGCGAGGGCACCGGGGTTGGCACCGAGATGCACATGCGAAGAGGGGTACGGACGTTGCGGAGAAATTTCATTTCGGTTAGTTTATTCTGTCGCACCAAAATCCCGTCCTCGGCCTAACACGTGCGCGATCCTCTCTGGCTGCTCTCCAAAAACTGGAGACTAGCTGCGGCTAGCGCGCAAACGAAGCGTAGCGAAGCGTGGAAACACAGTTACGTTTTGCGTGCGTGTGGCAAGGAAGTGTTGCTCGCGATGCACGTGCATCCGAAGCAGAAACGGGAACTTGAGATTGTGAGTAACTGTTCACGGTGCTATGAAAACGTCACCCTCTTGAATTGGTAAACTTACGCCGTAGAAGCTTGTGCACTTTGCACACTTTATTGGCTTCGGATTGGATGAGGCAACATAAACCTCGTTAAAATGTCTCTTTAAATTTGTAGACATTATCAAGTTGTTCAATAAAACTTTCGAAAATGAGGAAAAGTGCATGTAATAACATTAAAAACTTGTGTTGCATATAATTTTCAAATTTAATGGGGGGTTAAACTTTTTTTAGTGCGTTAAAATATTTCAGTATAAACTAGTCACTTTTTATTTAATTTCTTTTCGGTTTTTTAATTTTTTATTATTATTATTATTATTATTATTATTATTTTTATTTATTTTTTATTTTTTTTTTAAGAATTTTGAACTTGTATATAATTATTGCCTCAGATAAAATAAGTAAATTGATTTTTAAACATGAAGACGAGGCAGCGATTATTATTTTATATATAAACATTTTTTATCTTTTTTCTTTTTTTTTTTTACTTCTTTTTCTTTTAGGACACCTCTTCGCCCGTATCCTCAAACGAAAACGATAATGGTTCCAATTCCGAAAAGAAAGAGAAAGGCAAAGGCAGAACCGGATGGCCACAGCACGTATGGGCTTCAGAACTAAAGAACTGATGACATAGAACACAATTTCGAACACGTAGTGCGCAAACTTTGTTCACAATTTGTGGTGGCACTAGCACAAATCTACGCAGAACGGTCACAACACACAGCAGCAGCACGGTCATTAACTTATTTTCCTTTCAAAGCGGTACACCTATAAATCAACAGTGTAGATGACGCTTTAAATAATTCATGATGAAGCTACAAAAGGAAAGAATGTTTTTTCTCAACGTTGTTGGAATAATATTGAGATAAAAGACTATTTATAACCTAATAGCAGGTGACCTCATTATAAACTTGTGATCTCGAAATGGTGTTACTGGTATTGTAACATTTTTATTTACCACTTTTAACAGTGCTATTCCAATGCTACGTTACTATTTATTTAAAATGACTAGAAAAATGTCATTTAGTTTCACTGTGCCAAATGTTCTCTTTTCTTTTTCTTTTTTTTTTCTTTTTTTTCTGTACATATATTAGAAAACTAATGAAAACTAATAATAACTAGCAAAATTGTGTGCCAAACTTTTAACGTTTTACCTTAACAACATAAAGCGTTCTGTGTCAACGATTCTAACTTTTCCTTACGGTTTTAACGTTTTTAAAGTTTATTTCTATTAACTGGAATAAAAAAAAAAAAAAAAAAAAAAAAAAAAAAAAAAATCGAGTGAACAATGTAAAAAATTTAAAACACTCGAGAATGTGAGAAATTGAAATGACTTTCACACGGAGACAGGCGACTCTGAACGGAACAAAAATGTGGTAGTCTCAAAACGATAGACGGACCAAATATCCGGGGTCACCTGTTATCTCCCCTGTCACGGCTCCGAGACCAGCGTTATCTACGCAGCAGAGACAGACTGCTGCGGGGTGGGCACAGTAATCCTCATCCAATTGTTTATGGGTGAAATACTGTGAGAAAATAATAGACTCATTAACTAGCGGAAAAAACTCATTCATATAAACGTTTTACTGTTCGCTTTCGTTAGGCTTGTATCACCGAGGTCGAAATTAGTTTGGAGGGGACCAAGTGCACGTCGTATAAGACGTGAATTATTATTATTATTATTATTATTATTATTATTATTATTATTATTATTATTATTATTATTATTATTATTATTATTATTATTATTATTATTATTATTATTATATTGCTATTATTAATATGTAACCATAATTTTATTATTATTTATTTTATTTGATTTTATTTATTTCTATTTTTATTATAATATTATATTGAAAAATTTACTATAAAGTTTTTGTTTTTTTGTTTTTTTGTTTTTTTGAATATTAGAAAACAACAACAGTTATATAAATTGAAATGACCAAACCGATGAATAATGCAATAAAATTCTCCTTTGGGAACAAAAGAGTGTATAATTCTTTGGAGAAAACCAAGGGCTCTTTTTTTGATGTTTTTTTTTCCCCCAGTGTAGCTACCGAAATTGGTGCAGTTAGAAAATGATGAAGAGATTTCAACGGAATCCAGAGAATGCATTAATTTCACAGAGTAAAAGAATGTGGACTAATATATTCTTAGTTCTGGAATAAATATTTTGTTTTTCTTTTTTCTTTATTATTATTATTATTATTATTAATTTATTATTTATTTAAAAATATAATTTTTTTTTTTTTCTTTTCCTGATAAAACGTAAAAAACAGGAAATATTTTTATTAAGAATCTTTCAAGAAGATTTTTAATTATCATAGAAGAAAATTATACCGAAAGAGCAAGTAATGTGTACTACGTATAAGGGAACGTTTTTCATAAACTTTCCGCTATGTTTAGAAGAGGAACAAAAAAATACATAAATTTATTACATTCAGAATAACGCCGTTGTGAATATGTACTACACAAGCGTCATTTAAATGTTTGTATAGATGATAAGCGTGTTCTTTTGTTTTGTGTTTTTTCACTGGGTGCCATTGCGTGAGTGTGTGGTGCGTAGATTCAAATAGAGCACTTGTTTTCATTATTTCTTTCTCTCGTTATAATCACTGTTCTAAACATGTTGTAATTATTGTTTAAAAGACGAGAAAATTATTTGAAGAGTCGGAAATAAATTTTTGTTTGAAAAACTAGATCTTCTGTTTTTCCTCTTTTTTTAGTTTGTTCATTTCTTTTCTTATTGTTACTACATTTACTATATATACACTACATATAAACAACGCAGAAAAAAAAAATATATATAAATATTCACCATCAGTAATAATAATAACAACAACAACAACAAAAACAAGAACTATAATTACAATTATAAAATATTAAAAAAATATTTTAAAAACCCCAGTAAATTATGATTATTTAATTCTGTTACATACATTGAAATAACAGATGAGTAAATTAAACACAGTCCATAGCATTCCACATTTCATAGTAATATTTCTGTTTTACACACACACACATGCACAAACATTATATCAGACAAGCAAAACTATTAAAACTTTATCAGTTTAAATGTACAAATTACTGCATCTTTGGAAATACGGTAAACTTGAATGTAAATTTTCTTGACTTAAAAATTATGCTTATTGTAATTATACTCACTAATAGTACTGGTTAATCTTTTTGTGCGTGCGAGAAGCTGGTAACAGCTGCACATTAAATTCGGTTTTTTTTTGTTTTTTTTCATCAATTTACATATAATAAAATATAATTTTCAGAGGTAGGCCTATATAGTTCTGCATTTATTGGTTATGAATAACATAGTATTTAAACAAGATTTATCAAAATAAAAACTTCATTATTTTATACAGAAAATATATATAGTAATTATAGTTATGTGCCGCTAAAAAATTAATTACATAAAATTATTATTATTATAATTATTAATATTATTATTATTATTATCATCATTATCATTACTATTATTATTACTTTATTTATTATTATTGTTGTTGTTTAAAAGCACAAACGACTGATAATATTATAATAATATTATACAAATAGTACATAATTTACATACTACATCATCCAATTAATCGACAACAAAAAGTAACAAACAAATAATTTTATTTGACATGAGATCATATAAACAGGTAAAACAAACCAATAAACTAATATAATTAACAAAATAAAATGTAAATGAATTTTACATAAACTTTAATTAGACAAATAAGCACAGTTAAAAGATGGCTGCTGAGAACTGAGTATCGGAATGCGGTTTCTGTGAAAAAGTCAGGGACACGTCTTAAAAGCTTTCTGTTACAACAGCGTCCTAAATTAGATGCATGCAAAACACTGGAATGTCGTAGTGACAATAAAAATGTCACTTATGTTATTTTAGTGCTCTCATAATTATTTGAAATATATGTTATGCGGAGTTATTTTTCACAAATATTAAAGCTTTATCCAGATTTTAAATATTTGGAAGATGTATGTGTGTGAGGGAGAGGAATACGTTTTTCATTTTATTTTATTTATTAATTTTTTTTTTTTTTTTGATAATAATAATAAAAATAATAACAACCAACAACAACAACAATAATAGTAGTAAAATGTTAACTATAGTAAATTTGAAAATCATTTTTATTTTATATTTTTTTTCTTAAAAACTCACAATAAAATTTTAAAATAGCTGCATAGACTGTGCATTTCGCATCAGGCAGTCACGATAATTTATTTTACTTTTGTTTATATTATTTCTTCTTCTTCTTCTTCTTTATTTTATTTTTATTTTTATTTTTTTAAATGGTTTTATAAATAATATATTTAAAACCTGTATTTTCTGTATGGAACAACCTGATATTCTATTAACATTTTTCTGTCTTTTATTTATTTTAATTATTTATTGATTTATTTTTTTTTTTTTTTTTTTTTTTTTTTATCGGTCTTGTTGATATTGTTTGTTGTTGTTTTTTTTACTCTTTTTTTTTTCATATTTATATTCTAAAAATTTTTTAAAAATTTTCGTTTTCTTGGTATTCTTTTTCTTCTTCTTCTTTCTTCTTTAAACGTTTTCTTTCTTTTCTCTCATTAGAAATAAGAAAGTAAAAAACAAAAATTCTTTTTTTTTTTTTTTTCTTCAAAAATTTCAGTGTTCTCGTGTGTTTTTTTATGTTCATTATATTAAGTTAGTTTTGAAATTTGTCCGTGGCGTCAGACAGCTGCGTATGAAACATTACATTCTTATTCAATAAAGATTATTACAAAAATTAGCCACTGTTCGCTGGATGCCGTTTAAATAACTATGACCACCCATCATTCAGTCTGCCTAGCTAATTTCAACCTTCGATATTAAATTATAAACCATGTGGTTTATGTACGCTGCCGCTTCGAGCAAATTATCTTTGACATGACACAATTTACACGGACTACCATCGAGAATTGTGAAGCAAATACGATAATTCGTCCCTTTGCAGCGTCTCATTTCGGAATAAATCATTACACAGAAACGATGCTTCGAGGCCGACATATTCAATTAGGAACTGGTCCGCCAGTCGAAGGGAGGATTGTAAAAAAAAAAAAAAAAAAAAAAAAAAAAAATGGAACCATGACGAACAAAAATAATGGAGGTCCTTGAGGGTGGGGATGAAAGTAAATAGTAATTTTAAAAAATAACCAAAACAAAAAAGATTGAAGAAGCAGGAACTGGAGTAGGACAGAGGTTCCTGTCTTACATTTTATGATATCGAGTTTGAAAACATAATCGTAAGAAAGGTCATCTACTTTGTTTACTACATGTACCGAACTGAAAATTGTTTTGAGCTTATTTGCAGACTACAGCAAAGACCCCGCGCCCATTACGCATAGTAATCCGGTAATACGTCTAGACTGTCTCTGTTTATTCTGTAAAATATATTTTTATTTTTAAAAAGCATAAAACAAACAAAACAAACTCAAAATGCACTTTCACTCGTCCTGAGTTTAGCGGAGTCAAACACGTTCGGCTGGCCTTCAGCGGACGTAATGCTAAAAACGTTTCTGACTTCATCTTGTGTCTCAAAACTTACAAAGGAATGTTAAATAATCCTGGAATATTTTGTTTAAATCCAACTCCTCAAGTCTTGTAGTTTCACATATATGAAATTTAAAAAAAAAAAAAAAAAAAAAAAAAAAAAAAAAATAAGCAAAAGTCAGACAACAAGAAGTCTAGCCACTAAATATAGAAAGTAAATAACACATCAGTCAGTTGAACGTCAGCACAAAACAAGAATCGTTTAAAGAACTAATTTCGTCTTGCATACCTCCCATCGTAAAGCACGACTGTTTATCGCCTCCCTACCAAGTCTTGTCGTCAGTTTTGACAACACGAATTTTCTTTGCCACGTCTCTCCAGAATGTCAGACTGGGCATATTTTTTTTTTTTTTTTTTTTTTTTAATTCCATATGAGGAAACCGATCCCGGATTTCACGTGTCTTTGGGGTTGTTTTTGTCAGTTGATATTCTCCTGAATATAGCGTATTTGTCATCACGTCTATCACAGAATTAGTGTGCTCCATTAGACAAAGATAAGATGGCGAAATCTTTCAACATGACTTCGGAAATGTCAGATGTCGGCAGTTTGCACAGAAAAGTAGTAAGATGGAAGGATGAACAAATGAACAGTTTTGAAAGACAAAATTACCGGCAAGAACCTGGACTGAATACCTGCATCGTTTTCATCACACCTGCGTTATCCATGCAGAAATGTAAATATGTTGTAATGTGCTGTCTTGATTATTCTTCAGCTTTTGCAGACACAGACAGAAAGATTGCTTGATAACGAGATAAAAGCTTTCCTGTTATTGTTGTTGTAGTTACTGCAGCTGCTATTGTTGTTTTTGTTTTTGTTATCATTATTACTTTTTTTTAAGTGTTTTTTTTTATTTTATTATTGATTGATTTTTATTATTATTATTATTATTATTATTATTATTATTATTATTATTATTATTATTATTATTATTATTATTATTATTATTATTATTATTATTATTAATTTCTCTCTTTTTTAAGAAAAGGAAACTAGTCTGGATAGCAGACAGTCTAAACAATGGCTTTAGAATGAGAACAAAATTTGATATTGCTGTTATTGATGCTCTGGCATGTCTGAATATATTAGTGTCTGTTTAGATTAATTTATATTTCGCCATTTCATACATTTTCGGTATTAAATAATATTTTTTCAAGATGTGGGTGTTAAATAATATATTTACAGTTTTAAAAAAAAATGAACCACCTATTGAATTATTTGTCGATGAATATTAAGATAATGAAAAACACAGAATCCATTACAACTTAAAACATAATTAAAATAAATAAATGGTTATTTTCTCTTTATTCAGTAAAAAGAAATGAAACAGGATTTCCGCCTTCATTGTGTTTAGCACTTCAAATGCGTCTTTCAAGAACTCGTGAAGTCCCAGATAAACAAAAAAGGAATAATTTACTTTTCCTTTTAAATGAAGGCTCATTATTCAACGCTTATTTCCAGTTATAAACGATGTCGATGTTACCTCTTGACTTCTTTTGCCATTTGGCGATCGGGTTTCTCCCTTAGAGTAAATCATCCATTGGACTGGTATAAACTTTACACCGAGAACAGCGCGGCTAGCGGACCGCCCCGAGGAAACCAGTCTAAAGATAGACACGTGATACGCGTAGACTGGCAGTCGCCGAACCTTGCAGAGGGTCTTGGAGAAAGAAACACGTTTATCTTTGTGAAGGTATTTTATCAGTGAATGAGGATAATTCACAAGACTGTTGCCATTAACTCTGTATGTCAGCTTCAGACGTGTTTTGTCCTTAACCGTTTAATGACGATGAAAAATAATATTAAAAAAACAACAAGAGACCAGTTTGTCAATGTCTGAGCAAAGTAGCCCCTACTGCTATTTGATAAAGAATCCGGTATCACATCATCAGTTTACAAAAAAAAAAAAAAAACTTTAAATATTAAAAATAGTAACCGAGCTGCCTTTACATAAATATTCATTCATTCATTATCATCACAATTATCAGTACACACATTGAGAAGTAATTCTGTTATCTGTGAATTACAAATTAATTTTTTTTTTTTTTTTTTTTTTTTTTAAATGTTATAAAAAACAAATGGTTTGGTGCTTGGTAACACAGTTTAAACTGTATTTATATTTCATTGTTAATATTATCTGTTATAATTTAAGCTTGATTACTTCAAGACATAATCAAATATGAAGTCGGAGATGATAATACTACGATTACGACGACTACTACTCTAAACAATAATTGTAACCACAACACCTATTATTATTATTATTATTATTGTTGTTGTTGTTATTATTACTATTATTTTTATTAGAAGAAGAAGATGATGAAACTAAAGAAATATGAGTTTTATGTATCGATGAAATCTTTTAAACGCACCTCTAATTAGATAACTAACTACATACTAAATTCTTTGATGTACCATTCCTGTTCCACGAGGTGTTAGATGGAAAATGTTAAAGGGCGCTCTTACAAAGATCGATCCCCTGCCCTGTCATGTTTGAGGCCGAGGTCTGCCACTGAATTATGGCCCGTTACAAGACGAGTATGACACATTATAACGTAATTCAGTAACAAAACATTTTACGCCAGGACGTATTCGAGATAAGTGTGAAATAAAAACCAGTAAAATATCTTCAGAAGGACATAAATCTGTTTTATTTATCAGTAGCTGAATCCTTGATAGTGATGAAATATTTCAAATTTCATAATTCATCATTTGCTGTCAAACTGGGCATATATCAAATAATTCCACTAACATAGATAAACAACTGTTTCATCTAAAAAATTAAAATTTGTGAACTGAATATTAAATAAATATTAATATTATTCATTACTATTTTTATTTTTATTCTTCTTCTTCTTTCTTCTTCTTCTTCTTCTTCTTATTATTATTATTATTATTATTATTATTATTATTATTATTATTATTATTATTATTATTATTATTATTATTATTATATAAAGCTATGGAATCTCTGTTACTCATATTTCTGAATTCCTGCTGATTCCCCGCAATAAATTCTCTTGTTACAGCAAAACGAGATTCTTCTGTCAGAAAACTAAAGTATTTGATAACAAAAACTCGTCAGAACTAATTTGTCTTTTCAAAACTCTTAGCATGATACTTAAACTATATCTTAGAGTGTACAAGTTATGTGACATTGCATTAGTAATAGATAATTAATATATTAGAAGCACTATTTAAATCATGTAATATACAGATAATATTGTTAAGTTATTTGGTATTACATTTGCATACATAACTAACACAACAGTGATGCGTAAATAAACAACAGAGAGAGAGAGAGAGAGAGAGAGAGAGAGAGAGAGAGAGAGAGAGAGAGAGAGAGAGAGAGAGAGTTCATGAATTTTTGGCATAAAAGCGAGAAAGGTAAATTACACACTAATGCGTAAATAAGAATGGGTTTTTTTTTTTTTTTTGTTGTTGTTGTTTTAACTTTACTAAAACTAATTATACAGTTTAATAAATAATTGTTTCGTACTGAAAACTTAACTTCCTGTATAAATAAATTACATTAGTGCATTAATTACAAGACAGGGGTTAAGAATCTGTAATTTTCTCTTTTTGATATTCACCCTTCCTCAGTGTTCGTATAAACATCGATTTCTTTTTTTGTTCTTTCTCTCTTGCTTGCTTGCTTTCTTTCTTCTTTCCGAAAGCAATGCCATTAACTGGGATTGAAAATTACAAATTACAACAAATACATGTATATATTTACGGAAAACGTCTCGCATTTCTAAACATTTTAGCAAACGCTTTCTTTTCCGAGTATAAATTATTTTTGTAGGGTAATTCAGCCCCGCAGGTGCGAGCGACCCAAACGCTCCTGAAAGGCCGATATTAACAGAGACTCCTACTTGTATACACACTCCGCTCGTACCATCCTCTCGCATCCCGGAGACAAATGACCGGATGCAGTCGTTATTCAGACGATCAATAAGTAATTAGTCCGGTTTATGACAAGTGAAGTCGCGTGATGGAATTCCACCCAGCGCAGACCGCTAGCGAGCAGAACGACCAGCTTTATCTTTCTGATCAATTTCCATAACAGCCCATTACGTCACTGCGGTACTGATAAAGTCGAGACGACGCAAAGTTTGAGATGATACGGTTTAACTGTCGTATCGGTACTTTTAACCTCGGTTATTTCCGGTTCCTTTAAAAAAAAAAATGAAACGGAAAAATAAAAATGACTTGTGGTGGTCTTAGAATAAAAACATATTAAAAAAAAAAAAAAAAAAAAAAAAAATATTTGCGTTTTGCTTGGATTAATTTGAAGTCGAAGTAAAATCATCTGGACAACGAGAGAATACGTTTGTCAAAATTAGTTACGCAAAGAGTTAAATAATTTGTTGTAATAATACGCAGTAGAACAAAATACAGTACAGTGCACTGTAATACACTACAATGCTATACGATATAATATAATACAATACGATATAACACAGTGCAATGCGTTGCAATATAATATAATAATACAAAAGAACACAATGCAATGCAGTACAATACAATACAATACAATACAATACAACGCAAAGGAATGCAGCACAGTACAGTATGATATAAAACTATGAATATGATCGCACAGCTAAACCAAAGTTAACTATATAAAGTAAATTAACATTTGTTAGCACTTAATGCCGTTTAATACAATACAACTTCTTTTTCTTTCTTTGTTTTCTTTTATTATTATTATTTTATTATTATTTTTATTTTTATTTTTTATTTTTATGAAATAGTTTCAATTTCTTATTGATTGATTTATACCGGTAAGAACAGAAATTCTAATATTTCTACCACCAGGAACGAGATAATATTGTGAGTAAAAATGGTCTAACTTAATATTCTTTAATGATATTATGATGGAAAGGTAATCTGGGTTTGAAAGTTCTGTGTGTCACTAGTAAACTGCCTTTGTATAGACGCATCGATTAAGACTCAGTTATAATGGTGTAAACTTGCTTCTAGAGCTTATCCAGGAAATTTTCATTTGTCAAACTGTCAAATTATATATATATATATAGAACTTTTATTGAAGCATATATTTATTATCTTTATCAATTTTGATAATGATACAGTTACGGAGATAAAACAAATTAAAATAATTTTCGATAGAAATATTATATAATAATAATAATAATAATAATAATAATAATAAATATAATAATAATAAATAATAATAAAATTGATAAGATAAAAAATTATAATAATAAAATATTTGATTTCAATTTTTGAAAGACTAAAAATATTTATCCTTCTGTCTGTTTGTTTGATTCTGTTTGTTTGATTGTTTTGTTTTGTTTTGTTTTTCCCATAAATAAAATAAAATAAAATAAAATAAAGCAAAATTAAACGAAGAAGAAGAAGAAAAAAAATAACATACTCCAAAACTAGAATGAGATTTAAAAAAAAAAAAAGAAATAAAAATATATAAATATTTAAAAATATATCGTACTTTAAAAGATGATGCAGGTTAAAATGGGAAGAGTTTAAAATCATGACCTTGCTATCGCAGTTCTGAAAAATAGCGTGTATCTTTATCATCATCAGTCAACGTAGCAGTATTATCATACCTAGTTATCTAGAATTCCTCTTTGAGGTTAATACTATCTTTATCACCGCAAAAGATACGAACTGGGATCCAGCTGGGAACGGGGCATCTCGGATGTCGTTGGAGAAACAAATCGTTTACATTTCAGCGCATACGTAATTCTGGTGACCGGCCTCATTAGGAAACGGCAAACAGTTTCCGTCGTTAATTCGTCTAAATGGTCGCGAATCATTTAAACGTCTTTACCTCCCCTGTACTTATCTCAATTTATTTATGCTAATTAGAATTATTAGGTCCCGGGAGTAGGATCAAAGAGCGCGATTTTGTCTGTTTACGGTATCAAAAGGCGTCATGCCGTGAAGTATGAACACTCGCACGCGCTCCCTGGCGGCGTTTTGTTATAACATGGCCGCTTGTTTAGCGTGATACAGGAGCTGCCTTGCGTTACGAGAGTGAATAATAATAATAATAATAATAATAATAATAATAATAATAATAATAACAATTTTAATAAAATAATAAAAAATAATAACAAAATAATAAAATAATAATAAAACATTTTTAAGAAAAAGATATATGCAAAACTAATTTTATAAAACAAATTAAATTTATGATTTTTAAAAATAAAATAAAATGTGTTTTAAAAAGAAAAATGTAATAATAAATAGTTTAATAAATAAATAAATAAATAAAATATATATTACTATATTTCTTTTATTATTAATTTTGATAGTAATAATAATATTGTTATTATTACAATTATTATTATTATTATTATTACTACTACTACTACTACTACTACTACTACTGAGCTGTGGTCTGCTTTATTATAATTATTATTATTAAATTTAGGACATTTTTTTTTTTCTTGATTTTTTAAAATTAAATGAAATAAATAGGCTAATTATATTTTAAGAAAATGTAATAAATAAATAAATAAATAAATATGAATAAATGTCTTTTATCTGCTTTATTTATTATATTATATTATATTATTATATTATATTATATTATTATTATTCATATTTACTTTTGTGTTTATTTCATTTCATTTATTATTATTTTCATTTATTGTATTTTTTTATTTTATTGTTTTTATTTTATTTTTATTTTATTTATTTTTATTTTTTTTTTTTTTTTTTATTTTTTTTATTTATTTTTTTTTTTTCATTTCATTTTATTTCTATTTCTATTTTATTTTCATTCCTACCCTCCCATCAATTTTTCACCTCATCACTTCAAGTGCGGGCAGGAAATGTTAAATCTGACACACAAGACAATGTCCACCACACTTAACTGTTGGCCCAACTCGATCTATGTTGTAAAACTGAGAAAAATCCGCCAAGCACATGGCCCTGCATGAAACTGTACAGAAAGGCGCTCGGCAAAATAACTCAATTTTATCAGCCTCAATTACCCGCGCATTCGGCGCCAAAAGTACTGCCGATAACCAGCGAAGGTGAACGTTTTGCTAAAAAGTAAATGCATGTAGTACATGTTTGCCATTGTACGGATATTGACACTATCTGCTTTCCAAACACAATGAAATGTCAATGTCAGTGATGTCGTAGGCGGGATAAATGAGTCGGTTTTTGACAACGTGTAATTGACGGAGGGAAGAAGAACGCGAAGATAAAAGTTTAATGTGTGTAAGCTGTTTGTGTCGGGTAATTTCGCCGTGCGATGTTGGTTGCAGTTTATTTTTGACGTTATAGTGACGGTGATAATAATCATTAAGTTTATTTACGTTGTTTGTTGGGGAAGGTTCATGATTATGATTATTATTATTATTATTATTATTATTATTATTATTATTATTATTATTGTTCTATGATTGTTATTATTTTTATTAAAATATTATTATTATTGTTATTATTATTATTATTATTATCCTGTGATTGTTATTATTTTATTAAAATATTATTATTATTATTGTTATTATTTTATTTATTATTATTATTATTATTATTATTATTATTATTATTATTATAGCTATTATTGTCGTTTTGATGATATTATTATTACTGTTGTTTTGTTGTTATTATTATTATTATTATTATTATTATTATGTGCACGTATTAATTTATTATCATTTTTGGTTAATTTCATTATTTTGTAAAAAAAATTCTTCTGGTTTCTTCTCTTTCTTTTTTTATTATTTTTATTATTTCTTTATTTCATTTATTATTACTATTATTATTATTATTATTATTATTATTATTATTATTATTATTATTGAGTAAATAATTTATTTTCGAATAATACATTAACTGAATATATGAAATAAATTTAAAAAAAAATATAATTTTTATTAAGTAACCAAACAATAATAATAATAATATCCAAATAATAATAATAATAATGATAATAATAATAATAATAATAATAATAATAAGAAGAAGAAGAAGAAGAAGAAGAACAAAATTATTCCATCGATCCTTCTTGCAAATCAACGAAAAAGAAAACTTAATAAAAGAAAAGAAAAGAAAAGAAACAAGAAGAAAATAGCAAAATAAATTAATATGAATAGAAAAAAGTAAAAAATACTTAATACAGACAGCCATCTACATTACGTCTGTCTTCGAGTTATTACGAGAGTTTCTGTATTTTAAACAAATACTGAACCTGAAGTAAATTCTATACCACAGAGGAAACATGTATCTCAACATTAACATTAAATATTTCAAACTGAAATGTTGAAAATATTTTCGTCAAATGATTTATTATTTTTCTTTTCTTTTCTTTTTAATATTATTAATTATTATTTTTATTAATGATTTGATCCATTTTAATTATTTAGAAATATTATAGCTATAAAAAGAAATCATTTAAAAGAATAAAATAAAAATAAAATATGACACAATAAAAAAAGATATAACAAAACAAAACATAATGTAACGTATTGTAATGTAATGTAATATAATATAACAATGTAATATAATATAATATAACAATGTAATATAAAATAATATAACATAATGTAATGTAATATAATGTGACGTAAAGTAACGTAATAAAATGTAACGTAGCAAAACGTAACAATATAATATAACTATTCTTTTTTTATTAAATTAAATTATATTAAATTAAAATGACAAAAGAATCAGTTTTATTTTTCTCTATAATGAAATATAATTGATTTGCTATAATTATTTAACATACAACCTACGATTAAAAAAGATAAATAAACAAGCAAACAAACAAATAAATAAATAATAGTAGTAGTAGTGGTAGTAACTGTAGTAGTTGAAGTAATAATAATAATAATAATAATAATAATTGTAATAACAACAATAATAATAACAACTGAATTGTGGCTTCTTCAAAACAAGTACAAACTGATAATTAGTATTTTAATAGTATTAATAATACACTTTTGTACAGAAATCATTTTAGTTGCGTTTGTGATCATAAATATGTGTCAAATAGTGAGAGAGAGAGAAAAACAGAGAAAGAATGAGAAAAAGAAGTAAAAAAAAAAAAAAAGAGAGAGAGAGAGAAGCGTGTGGGTATTTGTGACATTATCTAATTAAGTGTGGTCACTGTGTGACGTCAGAGAGGCACGTGCCGCGCGAGCGATTTCCGAGTTCAGTTGTAGTAGTTAATGGGGCAGTCACATTGAGATTATAGCACTGCTTTCACAATCCGATTTTCTGCACAGTTTAACTTGTCTTCATTGAAATGTCATCTCCGAACAGCAACAAGTGAAAGCGATAAATTGACCTTAAATTAAAGATTTTAAATAAATATTATGAGGAAACATTCACGATTTTGAAAAAAAAATAAATAAATAAATAAATTATAATAATAATATTAATTAATTAATTAATAATAATAATAAGTGCATTAAACAACGTGCCCCAAAACAATCAAACAAGAATAAAATGAATCCACTACAAATAAATGAGATGATCATCATCATCATCATAATAATAATTATTATTAAAACTAAAAAGTGCATTAAAAAACATGCAAGAAAACAATAAAATAATTAAAATAAACAGAATCCAGTACAAATAACTGAAATAAGGATGATGATGATGTTGATGATGATAATAAAATTGCTGATAATATTAAGAACGTTTAAATAAAAAAAAATACAAAAATAGATTTTAAAAGATAATAATAAATAAATAAACAAACAAACAAACAAGAAGAGAAATAATAATTAATTAACTGAATAGATTAATTTTGAAAGTCCACTGATATAGATTATAATTATGAGAAAAGAAAATAATACGAATCATTTCTGAATTTTCATAAATGAAATTTACGTCATATATTTCATAATAAAAAAAAAAAAAAAAAAAAAAAAAAAAAATATGTCTCTGATCATCTCGCATGCATGGTGTTATTTAATAGTAAAAACAGGCTCATTTTTCCCTCACAAACTAATTTAAGGAGGAATCCCTGATGTCTCTTTAAGATCCGCCGTTGTGTTTTACAGCCTTGCACCACGACCCCTAAGACCCAGAAACCCCCTCCCAGATGCAGACAGCAGATCAAACACGTTGCATGTGGCCCGATCGTTGTCAGCGATGCAATTTTACTTAATGATGCAAATGATTCTTTTGATGAAAAGATTATCATTATCTTTTCTGCGCTCCCTGGTTCTTCTGGTCAGTTTTATCTCGTCCATTCCACTGACAGAAATTGAACACGTGGGAATTGTGTGTACTTGTCTTAATTACGTATATTTCCAATAGAAGCTCGTAAATTTTCTCTCCGCGTTGTTGTAAAGTGAAAGTTCTGTAGTAATGCTCTTTCAAAATGGAGATGTTTCATCTTCGTTGCAAATGTGTCTGTCATCGTGGTCTTTTTTTTTTTTAAATTTTTTTTTTTTTTTTTTTTTTTTTTTTCAAAGTGTTCGTGTCTTAATGATAAAAATTTCAAATCAATTTTAAAATATATCGGGTGCGTGATTTAAATTTTCAAACTTTCAATGTATACAAGCATTTATGTATGTATGAATGTATAAAAGTATGTATTTATGTATGTATGTATGTATGTATATAAAAATGTATGCATGTGTACATTTGAGTGTGTATTTACATATGTATCATTTATTACATTTTTTAATGTTTATATTTATGTGTGTGTGCGTACGGACGTGAATAGGTGTATGAATGTCTACATTAGTATTGTTGCTGCTGTTATCGCTACTTTTGATGTTGATGTTGCTGCTGCTGCTGCCTCTGCTGCTGTTTCTGTTATTGTTTAATATTTAAATTTTATGTACAAATAAACAATATTGTATATTTCAGCAATATGATAAAATGACCGTGTTATAGATATGCAGGTGCGAGATCGAATTCTGTCTAGTGACGTCATTTCTGACAAAGGTCGATACAGGTCAATTGAGGCCGCTAGTAGCGCCTCCTAGCTGTCAGTCATCTTCTCTCTGGCATCACCGGATGAGATAGCACGTTAGAGAAACAGTTAATCTGAATTACATGAATATGTTTCAGTTAGAACATAAACATGTGTTGAAAAAATATACATTCACATACAACAAATATATGTTTGTTTAGAAGAAAAATAAAATATAATTTAAAAAAAAAAAAAAAGTAGTGATGACTGTTTGTGGCTGTGTATTAATAAATAGAAGATATAATGAAATTTGTTTTCATATTTTATTTCATAATTTTTTTTTATCTACAGATCAGTTCAGAATTTCTTTATATTAATAAACGGTTACTCTATGATAGAATATCACTTTTGTAGTTTAGTTATTCAACTTCGTTTCCTAAAGAATACATTTTGTTCTTCTGTTTTTTTCTTCTTCTTCTTTTCACACACACCCCCCACACACACACACGAAAGGATTTTTAAACATTTCCTTTTCAAAATTTGCTGACACCCATTTCAAACGTTAGACACTGCGAATAGCTTTCAAAAACATCATTTAAACCTCCGCCTCACGAACATATTGTTTACCTTTTGTTTATTGCTGCCGGGTTGCTATTTCTTCGAGGGTTTAAAAATTTGAGAAGTGAAAGAATTTTGTTGAAATCAGTTTGTGTGTGGGCGCTTATACATAGATCACAATCTAGATACATGGTTACAGAATCACGTACAGTCCAACTGGTCGAGTTTCAAAAATCAGCCTAAATTGGTGGTAGGAATTAACACAAATTGGTTAATTGCTAATGGCAGAAAACTGATAGCTTTCTTTTGATGGTTTGGGGGTGAATGTTTCTCAGATCTTTTTCCTGCATTATAAAGTGGTGAGAATGTGGAGAGAGTGACGCGATACCCAGTTTAAAACAC
This sequence comes from Chrysomallon squamiferum, assembly GCA_012295275.1. NCBI lineage: Eukaryota > Metazoa > Mollusca > Gastropoda > Neomphalida > Peltospiridae > Chrysomallon > Chrysomallon squamiferum. Next base: position 15,705,520 of record CM022670.1, read on the forward strand.
TGCAGATTGCTATCTTACGAAGTGATAGTGTAACTTACTTACGAGTCGTATAACGAACACTGCGCCGAAACGGGAAAACAACCGAAAACGAGATAGAGTAAAGATTCGAAGATGAAAAAGGAAAATATATGTACAACCATAAACAAAAATAAAATTATTTTCTTGTAGCATTTAAACCTAATTGGGGCTAGAAAGTAACAGTTTATTGCAAAATAGATAATTACATATGCATTTTAAATATATATAACTAAAACTGGTTTGTTTATTTTTCTTCTTTTTTTTTTTTTTTTTTTTTTTTTTTTTTTCCTTTCGCTATGATTTTAGGAAAATTATATTTCAGTTAAAAGAGGAACTGTATCCACTGACTATTGTTATTATATATTAGGCTATTTATACAAGGATAAAAAAAAATGCTCGTATTCTCTGAAATTTCAGTCAAATTGAATATCAGTTATTCTAAAGAAAATAAAATAATATAACAATTTTATAATAATAAAGTAACAATGAATAAGACATTAACACACACTAACACATTTATAAGCTGCGTTCGATGAGACAAAATATACTATGTTTTTTCTTCTTTTTTTTAACAGCAAGGCATTTATTTTTAAATCCTTTGATAAACTGATAGCACAAATCTCTATTCTACTTTTCATTAGATAAAGACAAAAAATGAATATTTGATGATTTTTTTTTTGTTTGTTTTAATTTGAATAATATTAAATGCTATTTTATTTCGATAAAATTTCTCGTTTTTGTATTTTAAGAAAAACGCTTCCAAGCAAACTTTCGCCTTAGCCTCTCCGTGCTAGGAAACGTGGAACAAGTTATATGTAGTCTGTCCATAATTTTATTCATTTTAAATTTACAGTATTTAATAAATAAATAAATAAATAGAATAAAATGAAATAAAATAAAATAAAATAAAATGATAACAACATAAAATGAATTAATAAATAAATTTTGTTCTATATTCTGCTTTCTGCATCATAAGATCTATTATTTTTTAATTGTTATTTTATTATTCATTCTTTGTATATAATTACATATAAAATAAATATGTAAAAATCAATGAAAAAATTACGGTAGGGTGGAGCAAGACTTCAAAACGGGCTCGAATGCCAACCCCCTAAATATCAGAAATCACGTGACTCAGCCGGTCATCTTGTACATAAGTAATTTTCATTCGAAAATTTTCCTTCCTGAAAAAGAGGAGAAATTGACTGATGAAGAGTGTAGTCATTATGATTTTAGCTTAATTCTATATTTTATTTATTTAATGCCATTGTCTAGAGACCAAATGAAATAAAAAGTGTCTGCCTTTTACTGTGTGTTGTTTAAACAGACGTCAATAATTTCCCCTGAAAGAAAACTTTGGCTTGGCCTTTTTTCACATTTCGTATAAATATCTTGGCCCACTGATTTGCTTATATGTTATGTTTGAATTACATTTCCTTCATTAAAAAGTGATAAATAAATGTATAATTATACAGAAAACACTAGATTATATCCCTGACTGAAGAGATTTCCTGAAATCGGTATTTTGAAGAAAAAATTCGAACATTGATCATAAATATTTTTACTTTTGTTTTTGTTTTTGTCGTTATTATTTGTGGTACTAATTATGCAAAACAACATGATAATGTTTTAATATTTTAAATTAGGCAGAGAGCCAAAGAGAGAGAAATACTGAGGGAGTGAACTGCAGATAAAAGTAGGAGTGTGAGCTTGTAAAAACCACAGAGATGAAATCGAAAACATTTATTAACATTGCCTCTGAATTAGAAAATTCAACCTGACAGTGTAACAAAATTAATTTTTCTTTAGTGAGTCAAATAAATATTAATTTTATTTCATTTTATTTATTTATTTATTTTTTATTTTTATTTATTAATATTTTTTATTTTTTATTATTATTATTATTATTGTTTTTTTTTTTTGGTTGTTTTTTTTCAGACCTGTTTTCTTCTTTATCTTGAAACATCTACGATATTTTGTAATTTGGGCTTCGATAAGTTGCATATTCTTTGAGCAGTCTCTGAGTTCAGTAGAAGGGAAAATCGATTTGGTTGTTTGTGATGGATTTCTTTCTGCAGTCTAATATGTCATGTGTAAAATAAACTGTAAAAACAGTATGTATTAAACAAAACATGTAGACTCAGTCTTTATAGTTCAATGATTTGCATTTTGTCATTTTCTCGACCAGAAAAGATTACCGGTGTATAACGTAACTATTATCTACTAGTTCATATTAATAAATTAATTATTAAATAAGAAACAGTATCACAACTGTGCTGTCAAAGCAGATAAAAACTTTTTAAATTATATTTTAGAAATGAATTTCTGAAATAGGTTTTTCAGTACTTTTTGAAGGTTCAAAAAACCAGTTACATTTTTCATTAATTAGCAATAAATTAATTGAGCTGAAGAAAACAAACAAAATCAAAACAAAAGCAATTTTTAATAGTTACGATATTTACTAACATAACATACCTACTCAACACAACATTCATGTGTAAGTATGTTAAGTACATTAAACAAGAAACTTAGGATTATTTTAACATTGTGAATATGTCATATTAAATGTTGTACATATAATAAAATATTTAAAGATTATGAAACAACCAATATACAGGTGTTTGTATTGTTACACGAAAAAGAATCTAAAATATGCAAGATGTCTTCAACTCTTTCAAACAATTTTTCTCTCTCATCATCCCTTCATTATGGTTTTATGGGTGAATGGTCAACATACATTTTATTTTTAATGAAAATTTTCATCAGAAATGCACCAAAATTTGTTGAATATGAATGGTCTTTCATAGGTTCATAATGAGAAAATGTTTTCTCACACAAAACATTTAACCATTAATAAATTATAAATAACTATATTGTCTGTATTTGTGTTTATTTTTGTGCATGTGCATGTGTGTGTGTGTGTGTGTGTGTGTGTGTGTGTGTTCATGCTGATGTTTAAATTAAAATGTGATGAACAAGATACAAAATAACTAGATGAATTTATAACCATTAACAGTGCCTATAACAAAATAAACAGCTAAAATACATTTTATATTGCAGGTAGGTATTAATTAGCCCACATTTTCTTGCTACTCAAAATAATAGAAAATATTCAAAGAGCCATTTTCTGTTTATTTTATTTTTGTTTTTAATTATATATTTGAAAAAAAAAAAAAAAAAAAAAAAAAAAAGAAACAAAAATAATTGGTTTAAGTAAATACTAGCTAATTTGCTATATCCTCAGCCTGTCAGAATTTTTTTATTCTATTTTTTTTTTTTTAAATAACACATATATATGTAAAATTATTTAGTTACTTGATGATACCACTAATGGTAAACTATATACAAATGCCATTTTATGGTGCTTTTGTTCAAAACACCTATTTTCTTCAAATCTCTGAAAAACACATTTCCTATGAAATGATAAAATCCAGCTTTGATCAATGCATACATTAATCTAAAATGTCCTGACAGAAAACAAAATCTGATTAAACCTTGATTACATCAATAAAGGTAAATAAATAACTTGTTGGCCATTGGCTTTTTTTTCAATATTATATCAGTAATGGTATTTGGGAGAAATTATTATCATTTTATTTATTTATTTTTTTTGGGGGGGGGGGGGCATGCCAATAATGGAACAATAATAAATGAAAAATAATCAAACAAGCTGAAGTATTACTGAAAACTTTAAATTAATTAAACACAATGAATTGGACGTTATTTTTATTTAGCTTAAGTAATGTTTTGTAATTGTATGTCATTGAAGATTAATTATGTTTCACTGGAACAATATTTACAGATGGCTGAATAAGAGAAGAAATATACATAAGAAATTATTCACTTAAATGAAGAAATGCATCAATAGAATTCTACAGGTACATGACTTAATGATGACTGGCAGTTTTCAAGACTTAAATGCTAACATTGAAAGTAAAGATGTAAGTTTCATTACAACAAGGCTATACAAATTTCTATTGCACCTCTCCTTTTGAATTAATCATTCAAAAGCAATATAAATAATTACATAATCAATAATACCCATACAAACTTCAAAGGTATTTACATTATTTACGGTAACAGTAAATAAACTGGAAACCACCTGATTTAATATTATACACATCTTAACATACAGTGTAGATTCAAATTGTAGATTCAAATTCATATATTTTTCTTTCACAACAACTGTCAGTGTTAAGTAACAAATCAGAATATAAATAATCAAATTTTTAATTTTATGTCACACTTGCCATATTATAATAAATTACCAACCCAAACCTGTTACATATTTGTCCACATTAAACATTAAGTAACCAAGCCAAGAAAGTACATAAACTTAAATATAGGATCAGTCATTTACAAAACAAACTGCTAAATGAAGTATTACCACTTATTCTTTAGCATGATCAATTAAATTTCAATTTATAAAAAAACTGTGCACCAAATATTTGAATCAGAAAAATCTGAAGTTTTCAAAGTGGGCATATCCAAGGGGATATCTTTTATTCAGTGCATTAGTCAAAATTCTATGGAACAAATGGAAAAGAGGATGATAGAAAGTTAAGAGGGTAGTGACACAAAAAATAGTTTTGGGAACCACTGCTTCAAATCCTGTCAGTAGATGTTACAAAATGCTATAAAGATACCCACATTTCAAAACAAACTGAATATTACCATATTACCCTCTGAAAGTTTCCACTCAAAATTGTTATGTATACATGCTTAACAACCCTCAACAAATTCACTGTTCACAGTTTATATGTCCACAAAAATGATTCAGTAAATGTAATCTTTACCTAGTAAACCTGATCTGACTTCAATTAAGGTGATAAATCTAACAATATGATCATGAAATTAGATAAATATATTTGTAAACAAGTATAAGGAATTGTATTAAATCCCTAAAATATATATAATAAAAATCGAAAACATTTTTTTTTTTTAAACAATAAAGTAGACAAAGATGTCATAATTTAAATTTTTATGATTATAAAAATTACTCCATGAATTAACAAGAACAACAATCATTTATAAACAAAGATCTTGATAATGAATGAGGAAATAAAATAATTATATCATAAAATACTATTAAATATTCAAAAAAATAATTTTAGATAATCATTATTAAACTATATGACCTTAGAACTTAAAAGAAACTGTACAAACCCAGACAGAACTGTACTTTTCTAAGTATACCAGAGTGACTTTTAAAAACATATTTACAAAAAAAAAAAATAGTTAATCTCTTTTTTATTGTAATGACATTCTCATCTACATAATGTATGTTTTACCAAGACTGTAGAAACTACTTTCAGTTCTAAGATGTGTATATTTACTGATCATTTTTTAGTTTTAACAGATATGGTCAACGTATGGCAGATCTCCAAATAGTTCTTCCTGTCTCTCCACAAGGTATCTGCAAACAAAAAAATAAAAGGTAATTATTAGTAATATAATGGATGAATGACAACTGAAATTAATTTAAAATTAACGGTCACTAATTGTTGTGCAAAAACTCATGAAACCAATTGGAACATTCATTTATGTCTGAAAGAAGATTAATTTGTTAACTGCTGCCAGTGGATGCATTTCATATTATTTTTTTATTATGTGTAACAAAAACTGTCATCTATAAGTATTTTGAGTATCACAGAATATTTTTTAACTGAACTTGTAAGGAATAACTAGTAATTTAATTTTATATCTCTAATAACATATTAGTATTAACTTTGTACAGAAATCACTTTGGTTTATGTTTTTGTGTTTAGATATGTTCATGTAGTGAGAGAGAAAACCAGAGTGAGAGAATGAGAAAATGAAGTAAAATCAGAGAAGTGTGATTATTTGTGACATAAAGTAATTAAGAGTTAAATTTTGTATAAAATTCAAAACACCTACCTTAAGCAATAGTAAATTAGTTTCATCAACACTTGCATCTTTGATTCAGCCATATCCATTTTGTTCAGAATTTCAGGTAATTTGACTGAAATAAGACCAAACGTCAAACAAATGACAATATTTCTATTTTCTATTTTTATTTATTTATTTTGTTATTTATTTATTTATTTTTTAATTTTTTTAGAGATATCAAACTAAATGTCACATGCCTACTCAGTAATTTGAAAACAAGAAGTTTTTTTTTAAATTTCAGTTAAGTGCAATAATTCTTGTTTAGAAACACATTACTTATCAACTCTGACAAACAATAATTTGATGTAATAATGAAAATTACAATATATCTCAAGTTTGAGTGTTATCCTTTAAATTAAGTATTATCTTGTTAGAGGAAATAACATAAATCAAACAACAAATGAAATTTTTTTTCTTCTTTAAATAAAAAAAAATAATGCACTAAAATATTCAATTTCATAATCTTAAATGATTAAATTAGTTTTAAAAGGAAAAATATTGATATAACTTTTATATACATGCATATACATTAAGGTTATAAATACATACATATTTATATTTATATTTATATTTATATATGAAAGCAAGACTAAACGTATATTTTATACAATAAGCATGTTAAATTTAGGAAATTTGTAGTAGCATATTTTTCAACAAGGACAAGATACTCTGAATAAAAAAGAACCCACAAAATGTTAACATACCAAACAGTCGAAGCAAATGTGAAGCACCATAAACCTGGGATGGCATTATACTGTATTTTGTTCTGTATTCCTGTGGGTACAGCTGCCATGACAACACACTGTCGAGAATATCTGAAGACCCTTCACTGCCGTACCCGTTACGCACAGTGACTGGCAGAGACGAAGGTTTGTTACCGGCAGTCCCCTGTCCCGCAGGTGATGATGGACTCAAACCATTCACCTGTTCACTGGGTTCTTCCTTACTTTCAGACTTCACCACAGTCGGCGTAGAGGCAGCGCCATACTTTTTGTATTTTCTTTTAACCCCACCATGTTTTTTAGTTTTGACATCTGGTTTTTCCACGTTTTCCGAGCTTGAAACTGTTTTTGGTGGATTTTCACTCCTAGGAGGACTGTCGAAATGAACAGAGTGTCGAGTTACCCGCCTGGGGGACGTCTCCGGTGGTTTCTCCTCTTCTTCTTGGGTAGAATTCCTCTCTGATCGCTTTTTACTTCTGTCCTCAGCTTTTTTCTGCTTGACTTCATGTAATGTTCTAGTTTCATTTCTGGAACTTCTAGGAGATGTTTTGATTTTCTTTGGTGCTGGCTCTATATCTGTTGGTCTGGTAAAACAAAAGAGAATATATTATATTTAAATATATTTAAATAAAAACTCTAAATCAGACGTTATATCAAAGTTCTGTTGAAGACATCTCAGACAGATAAAAATAAGTTACTGGACAAGATGAGAAATATTAATTACAAAAATGTTTTTAATTCACCTATTAAACTTCTGAGGAATTCTGCCTGAATAAACATTTGACTGAACCACAGCTTTGTTTTCTATTTTATTAATTTTCAAATGCTAGTATTTATTTATATTATTTAATTTTATTTATATACTGATCATGTTTAGAATGATGTACACTGAAATTCATCTATTAATTTTCAAAAGCTTCTAATTTTCTTAAATTTAATTTTGTTTATGTTTAAAATGAAATATAAATATATAATTAAATATCAAAGGATTTCCATCTGAATAAACATTCAATAGTAGCCTTAATTCATTTTGTAAACATTGACATATAAAATATCAAAGGAATTCTGCCTGAATAACATTCAACTGCAGCCTTCTTTTGAAAGCTACTAATTATTTCTATTTAATTTTGTCCATATATTAATCATCTTTAAAATGATGTCTGAACTTACTTGTCTTCTCTGACAAGATCTGCGTGTGTAATGGTTTTCATGATGTACTCGTACTGCTCTCTCTCTCCTCTGTACAACAGAATCAAAGGCAGGGTGAAGTCAAATGAAATCCTCAGTCCATCCACCAGTTCCTTGCACAGAGAAATACTGAAATATTTGTGGACATTTTTTCAAACGTAAATTTAAAAGTCGTTTTTGGTCAAACAAAAATAATTATTACTTTCCTATGTTATTCATAAGAAAAGAATAGAGTGTTTATGTGCATTATTCTTCTATAATTTTACCATATCACATAAGGAATATTTAACACTTTGGAGATATTTAAAAAAATACTAATAATATAAAAACGTGATTTGATCAAAGATGACATATTTCAGGACCAGTAACAAAAGCAGTAAAATCATTTAGCAACCTGCAATTCATGAGAATTCCTGTCATGCAAGACTAAGACAGGCTTTACTTATTTCACGTATTTTTAACATTGTCTGATTTTCTAAAATATGTTTCCTAGAATGGTTATTGTTAAAATATTATTTAGACTCAAAAGCCAGACTGTAAATTAAAATTTCTAATAAAATTTAAATTTAAAATAGACAAACTGGTCAGTGTTTGGTCACCTTGTCAGTGGTGGAGTCTTCAGTGTTAAGTCTTGACCATTTGCTGTCAAGTCATCTTTCCTCTCTGAAGATTCACACAACATATGAACAGAGAAAGTTTTCATGAAACTCTCCAGAATCTCTATAACATTTGGCACTGCAGGCAGTTTGTTTAGCTGAAATATAACAACAGTAATTCTGACTTTGACCACAAAAAACACGTATCAAATAACAACAACAACAACAACAACAATAAAATAATAATAAAATAATAATAATAATAAAAATAAAACAATACCAATACCAATAACAATTATAAAAATAATAATAATAATGATGATGATAATAATAATAATAAAACAATAACAATAATAAGTTAGAGAATAATTTGAAATCTCCTGACACTATGTAGTTTAAAAATTGATGTATGTATCCAATTTCATTTTACAAAAATATGTACCATTTTCACAGATCTAAAGAATAACACTATCCACAGGTAAAACCACAGCTCAAATGAATTTTGATTTTGAATACACCTTGAATCTGAACTACTCTGAGATCTGTAGAACATAATAATTGTTTTAACATGACTGTTATTGTTTAAAAAAATAAGAAGGATCTTACACATTATAATAAAATAAATAAATAGCTAAAAAAAAAAGATAAAAAGAAAAACTGAACAAAAAAGTTCCTTTTGACTGTTAATACAAAATTTACTGAGAATCTGCTGTAAAAACATGTTCTAAAATACTCCATAAGCATTCCAAAGAGTTCTTTTAAATTCCAGTTTGCTTTTTCTGGTAAAAGATATAAATGATGGGTTGGACAACATAACAAACAATCAAATGAACAAACAATCAAACGAACAAACAATCAAACAAACAAATAAACATATAAACAAACAAACAAATAAATAAATTAATAAATAAATAACATACCTTTCTCTTTTGATTAACCAAAACATAGTCATTTTCCAGATGTAGTTTCAAGATTTCTGGAATCTCAATACTGACTGGTGTGTGGGTAGCCTGAAAAAAATTGTTTCATTAAATATAAACACTTCTTACTGACTGTATCACTCTTAGAGATAAAAGTAACTCTGTTCATGGCATTAAAATATTTATGAAGATACAATTCAATGTCAAAAAGTCAAGACTATTAAATGGATAATTTGGAGTATTTCTTTTACATTGGTAAGTTAACATATTCATGGAATGTTTTATATTTATCTATGAAAATTTCAGGATTTTTTTTTTAATATTATTTTAAATGTACACACACATACACTCAGTTAGGTATCTGTGTATAATAAAAATGATTTAATTTTGAAAGTTGTATTGTGTTAAGACAATTTATATTCCTGAAACTCTAACAATATAAATCATAAAAACCATACTAAAAGATTTCAAATAAACTACTTTTCAGGTAAACTTAAAGTGAACCACCTTTGTAATATTTCAAGTTTTCCAAAGATTCCTATACTATGTTTTATGTAACATGAAGCAAATACAAATACCAAATAAATATGATATTAATTTTGGATACAATATTGAAAATATTCATCATTTGTTATTTAAAAAATGGTGGAAATTAATTTCTAATACACAACAATCAAACTGATGATAAAAAACCATATATTTAACTCTTCTTTTTTTCTCCCTTGATTCAGTTTCAGTATCTTCAGAACTCTGAAAAATAAGTTTAAAAAAAACCCACATTAGTCCTGGGTTAATTTCAGTTTATATAGATTCTAACTTGAACTTAACATAGTTGAACTGTTCAAAACATATTTGTTACTGTTCAAAATACATACTTCAAAAAATAAAAATAAAACAAAAATGCTTAAATCGTAGTTTTGTAGATTATGAAAGTAATACTTAATTAAATCCACTTGTTTCATTTACATCAACCAGCAGTGTTTTTTGTTTGTTTTAACATTAATATAAAAATCAAACAACAGAGTTTTTTAAAAATAATTAAAAGAATTTACATTTAAAATGTGCAACAAACAACATAAAAATATGATAAACGATGGAAACTTTGTAACAAATTGTAACTCAAAAGCTAACAAAGAATTTCTCAAAACATACTTCTGAGCTGTTGTGATCACTGTCTTGTCCATCATCATCGTCATCATCATCATCATCGTCGCTGCTATTGTTCACTTCACTGTCACCATCCAGGACTGGAATTTGTCCATTAAAAGCCTCTTTAAGAATAGAATCAATTTTACGTCTTCTCATGCTATTCTTTCGGCTGGAAAAAAATGGTATCTAATTTATCATGTATTACTTATTTAAAATTAAAATATATATATAAATATATATATATACCCACACACTCAGAAACATTCATACACACACACACACACACACACACACACACACACACACACACACACACACACAGTTACCCATACATACATTTATATATGTTTATGTATATATTAGGAAACACAATAATTTTCTACTTTTGGCTGCAAACCTTGGCACTCACAATTTCCTTGAAGTTTCAGCTAGCTGCCGCATCAGGTTTCTGTTTTCGATATTGTTCTTTAAAATGTAGTTCTCACCAACAATGCGATCCCATCTATAACAAAGTAATATGGTTTTTTTTTATAGTAATGGCTAATCCCCTCAGTAGCTGTGTATTTAAGTGTTTATGCATTGTAAAATAAAAATGATTCCTTCAAACAGAAATAAATCAATATTTGTATAAAAATACCTTTATTAATATTCACATATCTAAAGTAGACACCCCAAATTTTACAGTACAAATACTTTTCTATATACAAATGACAAATTTATACACATAAAATGTGTAAAGTTGAGATATATAAATAATATAACAAATATGTTTTATAAGAGATCATAAAAAACAATTTCATTTTTTGAAAATTATTTCAACTTACCCACTATTCCAGCCTTGGAAATGTATATGGTAAGCTACCATTCTTTTACCATCTTTATCATTAGTAACGATACACTCAAGAACCTAAATAATAATAATAATAATTACAATAAAACCAATAGTGGTAATAGAGGTAGTAGTAGTAACAGAATAGGAGTAATAATAAGAAGAATGGCCTTAATGAAAATTTAGTATTTCAAGTTTAGTATACATACTCCTAAAATAATAAAAATAGTTTTCTGGTAATAACTATATAAAATTAATGCAAGACAGTTTTAAGACAATTTGGGTGAATTTTGACACTTGTGAACACATATTAATTCATAGTAGATAATTCTTTACAACAATATGTTGTGCATTAAATAAACAAGAATGACTGAACAAATATAAATTTACAAATCTATATGTAAAGTTAATAAATAATAAATATAATAAAATAGAACTAAGTTGGGGAGGTGTTGTTTCAGAAAAATAGTTAATATGTAACAGCAGCAAATGATGAAAATATAATTAAAAGAAGAAATACAACAAATTAACAATCCAGTAGATGAATCGTCCAGGAGGAATATTGTGATCATGAATAGGTTTTCTGTAAATTATTTTTCACTGGATAAATTGTCTTAAGTGCATCAGTGCATGAATTCACTATAAGCAGATCATCTGCATCCCCATTTGTATTTGATTAATGTAAAGCCATGCATTTTTAAGTTCAACTAAGAACATGTTCAGTTTATTCTTTGATCTGTTGCACTTCAGATTGTCTCTTGTAGCCAATATCTTGAAAAGCATTTGTTCAACAAAACTAGGTAAATCAGAAACACAAATATACTTCCGGGTTCATTTCCCTAACTATTTATGCAATTACTAAGCAAAAAAAAAAAACAAAACTGGTATGTAAACAACAAATAATTTGGTTTTATCTAAAATGTATCATTCCAGTTTTCATGCAGATTATACTATACACTTGATGCTAAAATATATAAAATTTAACTCTTTTTGATAACATTTTTGCATAATTGGTAACAAAGTTTCCTGTATTCCTAGTGTGTGGTTTTATTACAACAAATATGCATACACTATGATACAGTCACAGTGGCCCACACTTACGCCGATAATCGAGGACTGAAGTAAACTGGAACAATATTTGAGAAACCTGAATATTGCTATATGTAACTGAGATTGTAACAAAAGTCATATAATTGCAACTATTGATTTGAGGAGGGGGGATAAAATATGTGGAAAACTAGAAAGTATTATGATCATCAAATCGTTATGATGTCCCTTTGTTGACAATTTTGGCCAGTACCTTTGCATCATATAAAACTCTCGCTTTTGTTGGATCTGGTTCAAAGCATAAAACTAATTCTCCTACTTGATAATTGAACTTTAGCCCACGTGTTGACATTAGTGATAAAGCTGGTTATCATCACATTAAGGTTTTTTTCAACAAAGGTGTGAAAACAACGATTCTACAAATACGCGCGATGTGCATTTTCATTTATGGTTGTCGTCAAAATATTTATTCCGAATACATTTTACTTAAATGTTTTATTTAATTGTAAATATGTATAGCTCTATAAACAGTTTAATTATTGTTCTAGCGTACATTAGTATTGTATCAACTGCAATATTTCATGTTGTCGTTATTATGTTGGTTGTTTTGTTGTTGTTGCTTGTTTTTGGTTTTTTCTCGGGGAGGAATCATTTCACCATTTGTTATTATTTGATGTTACATAGCATAGCTGATTATTTTTCATAGCTGCCCATGTATTCAGAAAGTTTGATGTTAGATTTAGTTTGTACATATATTGGGAATGTTTTAAGGTTTTTAGGTTGAACGAATAAAAGGGAGGGGCTACAAAAACTAATAATTATTCATTTTCACAATTTACATACAGAAATAATTAATCCATGAACACAAATTTATCCATGAATTATTTCCTTTTGATCAAAGATCTCCCAGGAATGGTATTTATTACTTCCAGCAAATGGACAATATTATTTAGCAGAGACAGCTTCTCATTCGACCACATGTTACTAAGAGTGCCCTCAACTTCAAATGGAAGGCTATTAATACCATTACCATTCTAGCGAGACAGTGGGAAGGATTAAGGATGATTTCTTTATAACTATAACTTTTATAAGGAACCTGACTTTGTAATATTTATCCACAGGCATTACGACATATCAATAGCATGTGTGATTCCACTTGTCTATAATTTAACTATGTAAATATGTATGTCATGTGTTCTTACTACAGTTTGTCACCAGGTTTATTCATCATTTAAAATTAAAAATAAGATTTTGGATTTCATTTCAATTTAATCTTAATCATAATGAACTGAAATTGTTATTACTTATTATTTTAAATTAAATAAAATAAAGAAATAAATATTACTTTATTTTTAACTGAACGGTTCTCTGGTTCAATTATTTCAGTTGTTTTATGTTCTTAGCGGCCGTGTATACATTACTTACTTCTTTTTTTTCAAACTGAATTAATAATGTGTTTTAGACTCTTTTTTCCATGGATATATTAATCCATGCTTTTTAGTTTTTGAGATAGACTTAATAAACCAGATTAAACAGCTCTTAATAAAATAATTCAAGAAACACCAAAACTGCATGCTTTTACAGTAATCATTTTATAAAATGCACCAACAAGTAAATATATACATATTTAACGGAATTTAAACAATTTAAAATGAATTATTATAGCAATAACAAAACTTAGTGCTCGTTTCCTTATAACAGTATAAACTTAGAATGTCGCGGCCGATTTGACTAGTCTACTGACCCATTTCATATATCATTATCATTATCAATTTAATGTATCGTATGTAAATATTATTTGTGTACATGTTTATCAATATAAAAAAAATGTAAAACTAATTAACATTAAGAAGAATTTGATTATATATAATAAATTTGGGCCCCATTTATCATTTATAGCTGTTTAGAATTTCTTTGAAAAAAATTCTCTGTAGTGAGACCTAAACACCTGCCACTTGCCAACTTCGTCTGTTTGGGGTTGGACCCACGATCCACCTTCTGTTTTCCTGTAAATCTGTGTATCTTTACAGAAAAACTATCCTAACAAGTACTAGCCATTAATTTTCAATTTACGTTGCATTCAGAAGTGAGCGAGTAAATTCTTAAAATACAGCTGCTGCAGAAGTCGATGATTTCTGGATGAATCGTGTATTTAAATGCGGTAGCCAGTGTACGTATTTTGTAAAACGTGTATATAAAATGTTGATTTCAGTATTCGGTAAAGCAGGAAACATAATTTATGAAACTGTAAAATAAATTTTAAACTAAGATTACTAAAACTGATAGATATAATACACAATTAATAATATTGTGTAAGTATACAAAATAAACTTTGAACAAGAAAAGACATTTGCAGTCGACGTTGTATAGCAATGTACCGTGTTGTGCCCAGTCGGCTGAGTCTGCAGATGACTGAACATAACAAAAAGTTAAATATTAAAAGCCATATTTTAATGATTATATTTTGAAAAAAACTAAAATAAGCCTGGCATTTTGTGTTATTAATTCATTGTATAATTGACTAATTATACAACATTTCATTATAGATTTATGAATTGTGTTTAAATGTTTATCTCCATTTATAATATACATTTAAAATTTATAAAAAACATAATTGTTGATTTATAATCAGTGTTTATGTGCAGTTATAATATGCTGTATCATAGAAAAAAAGAAGAAGAAAAGGAGCAGAAGTGTGACAAATATAATATCTTAAAAATAATAATTAGTTAATCTATAATCATTCTTTTTCCTTTTTTCTTTTCCCTGACCATTTTTGCCCATGTTATGCACAATTACTTTTGAAATCTTTAGCTTTAATTTTTAATTTTTTTTATATTTTTTTCTATAATTTTGCAATATGATTTCTATTTTTCAAAAGGAATATTACCAACATGGGTATAGATTTACTTCTTTTGCATGGGTAATGCAAAGTTTTTAATGTTATGTTGCAAAATGTTATTTAACCATTTCTCTAGAAATTATTTAAAGGTGTCAAGAAGGTATTTTATAACAAGGCTCAAATTTTACCGTTTTAAAATGTATATGTATAAAGCATTCTAAAGTATTCATTTTAGTATTGTTATTCCTCTGTTTTAGAGTTTAGATTTTATTGTTACAGTTTATCAATATTGTTATGCATGTTTTAACATTATTAAAGAAAATTGAACACTAAATATCAGTTATATTATTATTAATAAATTTTATATTCATAAATAAGCCTGTCCAGAAATGCAGAGTATGTATATATTTCAGATTACCAACATCTGTTTAATATTTTCATTGTAGATGTTTAATACTGAGGTCAGGATATGATTGGATTTTGTGACATTGAACCAACATGTCACAGTGATAGTAACACATTGCAATGACTGGGAGGTGTGTAAGACTTGGGGTCAAATGTAAAGTTTGGCAACCCCTGGAGTCAGAGTGGATGTTTGCATCACAATGTATACAGAGAGAAGAAAAAGAGAGAATTGGGAATTTCGTATTCAAAAGGGATGCCAAGTCAGCTCTGGTAAATTCAGAATTTTTATTTAATTCCTTTGTTAGTTACTTCAGGTACCAAACCATTTTAAGAAAATTCTGAGAACTGGCTACTTTTGAATTTGGTGTTCTGTCTAATGGCTGTAATGTACCACTTGGCCACTTTGTTTGGTTTCTGAATGCATTGCATCAAGTTTGATTGTTGTGTACAAATGATTCTCTTAAGATTAGGCAAAGTGATTATTTGTTTCAGTTTATTATCACTTTCATTTATTACTATGTTTCAAAGGGTTTGCTTGTGGAAAGAGTATTCTATACAAGTATTTTAAGAATTTAAAATGCATTAATAAAAATGAACCTGAATCTGCTTTAGAATTGTATTAATCTGTATCTGTTAAATGCATTTTAATTCTTTACCTTAATTGTATCCAGAAATATTGACCATGTCTGGCTCTAAGCTTGGTACCTGTACTTACAGTTGTTAGCACTTTAAGCTTTACCAAGCATTTTTTTTCTTTTTTTTCTATAAATTTTACAAATTCAGATACACTTAAGAAAATTTAACTGAATGCTATTTCTGTTTTTATTGTCTTTTCTTGTTTATTTTATATTTTAACATTTTGTTGTAGAAAACAGTCTTTTACTTGTTTATAATATATAAAAAAAAAAAAAAAAAAAATTTATAAAATGTTTTGCCATATATATCCAGGCTTGTACAATTTCTAAAAGGGTGAACTTAAAAACTGATAAATTTGTTTTTAAATTACATTACAGATTGGCAGACTTCTGATGCGAAAGGTCATAGCAGATATGACAGGAATTCCATATAAAGATATAATTATTGGCAGGACCGAGAAGGGGAAACCAGTTTTGAAAAATACTCTTCCTCAAGAACTTCTCAGTTTTAGTTTTAACCTTTCTCATCAAGGAGACTATGCTGTTGTGGCTGCTAATTCAGACAGACTTGTTGGTGTGGATATTATGAAGGTGGAACCCAGTGAGTATTAGTTTGTTCTCTAATGAAAATGACATTATTTATTCATTTTAGCTTTGTTTGTTTGGCCAAATAAAAATAAAGTCTGTGTGCATGCGTATTTTTATTTTTATTTTTATTTTTATTTTTATCATTGTTGTTGCTGTTTCATTCTAATGGCATATTTAATGTATTTGGAAAACATTGATCTAAATAATTGTGCAAATCGTGTAGACAAGTATCAGTTATAAAACAGGCCAACATTACTGTTGTTATCAGACATTTCATTTCTGTAATTAATTTATTTAAAAAATGATGAATAAAATACATTTTCCATTTTTAACCCATTTGTGCATTAAAATGGAACATAAAATAGTCAGTATCCATGTGCTTCAACTACTTTGGTTATTAATTTATGAATGCTTAACTTAAAAAATACATTCAT
This sequence comes from Chrysomallon squamiferum, assembly GCA_012295275.1. NCBI lineage: Eukaryota > Metazoa > Mollusca > Gastropoda > Neomphalida > Peltospiridae > Chrysomallon > Chrysomallon squamiferum. The sequence goes on from CM022670.1 coordinate 15,722,803, forward strand.
ATTTCATTTACCTTTGAACTTTTATCTGTGTTTGATTTCTTTTAATATGATTATACATGTTCTGTTTCTAAAAGTGTTATAAAACTTATGCCAAAAATTGATAACTTGGGAAGATAGAGCTCCATCACCTTACACTGTAAAAATATTCTCACTGATCAAACAGTTTTTAGAAATTATTTTTATTATTTTTTAATATTATTATTATTAATATTGTTATTATTATTTAAATAACAGTTTTCTTTAATGATATTTAAAACACAATAAGAATTCTGTTAACCACATAAAATGTAATAACTGTTATAATTTAGGATATTGTAAACTAATTGTTCTTTTATTGTGTCCCAGGAGGCAGGTCTATAGAAGAGTTTTTCAATACAATGAAAAGACAGTTAACTGAGCAGGAATGGCAGACAGTGAAACTCAGACTTCAGAAATGTTACAGCTGAAGATGTTTTACAGATACTGGGTAACTTCATTATCTTATATGAATAAATTAAAAGATGTGAAAACTTCAGTAAAGCTATTTTCCATTAAACAAAATTAAAATGTTCCTCTCTTCATTGTGACTTTGTATAATATTTTGAATTTTTGTATTGAGATATTTCAGTGTATTTTGATTAGTACTACAAGAGTTTGACATCAAACATTATGCTGAAAACAATTTGATGCTTCAGTTTTCTAAATGCCAGAACTGAGTTTGATTAAGAAAGATATTTAATATTACTAGAATAAATAAATATTGAAAGCAGTCTATAGGCAAAGTATGACAATGGAGAATACAAATCACAAACTAACATTATTGTATTTCAAAAAGCTGCAGATGACTGAAGTGGTTTAATTATATTTAGGTCCCAGGACTGACTTGAACAAAAAATAACTTTCTATAACAGTTTGCTATAATTTTGAATATATTCTTTTTATGGTTTTCAGTGTTTGAAAGAAAGTCTAGTGAAGGCTTTGGGTATAGGAATTGGATTTGAAGTTGGACGTCTAGATTTTCATGTTCATACAACAGATGTGTCACCCAATCAGACTGTGTTAAGTTCTGTAGTGCACATTGATGGTCAGCTGAGTCAGGATTGGTCGTTTGAAGAATCAATGATTGAAGATCACTGTGTTGCTGTAGCAGTAAAATCAACACCAGAACAACAAGTAATACTTAGTTTTTTAGATTTTTTTAAATTAATATTTTATTTCTTTCTAGCATCATAGAAAATATCCAGAACTACGTCCACAATAATTAATCCATTATTACTCCAGTCAAATCTTACAAATAACATCACTAGCTATATTGAAATTATGGTTCATATTAAAATATAGGGGTTTCTTTTGTTTTTGTTTTTTATTAATTTATTTTTATTTTTTGTATGTGATGCCAAAATGGTTTATGCATGTTCTCAGTTTAGAAATAAACCTTATATTTATATTTTAATATTATGTCAACATTTAGACCCCCAAAGTCACAATAATTTATTTTAAAAGATAGTAATGTGATTTCAAATTACCATTGAAATGATTTTGCCCCTTCAGTAGCTGGCTCAGGTCTGAAGAGATTTGGTTTTGTCTTTGAAGGTTAATGACCAAAATAAAAATTTATCATTACTTCTTTTTTTTTTTTTTTTTCTAAAATTTTTACAAAGTTGCTTATCCAAACATTTTTTTTTAATGTTTAACAGACAAATGAAAATTATGAGTTTTTTTCTATTAAAATTTCATCAGATCTTGTGCTTGTTTATGAAATATCAAAGTTCAGTGTTGATGCTAAAAATCTGGAGATAGAAATATGAAGAGTGTTTTGTAAAATAAATAAATGCTAATTATTCTGTGAAACAGACATGGTTGTGGGTCTCATTGATTCAAATTGCAATAACTGTAGCGTTATAGATGTTACATAATGTTCAGACTTATTAATTTTTTTATTTAAAAAAAAAAAAATACATTGTGCTGTTCTTTGTAAACTGACAGAATTGAACTCTGTGCCTGGCCAAAAGCCGAAAAAAAAGAGGATGTTATTAATCAACAGAGATATCGCATTAACACAGGTGTATGTCAGAATAAGGAAGCAGTCATGCAGTCTGTATCAGTTTATTTTAAAATAAAAATAATTATATTTTCATTTCTTAAATTTTAAAAGTGAATGAATATTGATTAATAATTTCAGCTGGGTTTTTTTGTTTGTTTTTGTCTTTTTTCTTCTTTATTTTTGAAGTGTAAGATATTAGAAATTATCAAGCATGTTTAATTGAACTAAGTGACATAATACCTTTTGATTTTCTATTACAGATGTCAGATTTAAAGGAAAGGTTTGAGAAGATGAAGACAGAGAAAAAGCGATATGAAGGTGTAAACTTGTATGTTAAGAATCTTGATGACGTTATTGATGATGAGTACCTCAGAAAAGAATTTTCGCAGTTTGGAACCATTACTAGTGCACGGGTAGGAACAGCTCCTTTAAAATAAATTACACTAATCTTTTCAGTTGCTGGTCAAATGATTTATGCTGTCCTTTCCAAAGCACATCATTTTATCATATTTTTGAAAACATAAACGGTAGATCTGTTTGTGTTTGGCAGAAATGTTAAATAACAACATAACGTACATCACTGAAACATTTCTTATAATATTAGATATGTGAGATCAGTTGTAATAAATATTTACTTTATCGTCCCAGATGTGGCTTCCTTTCCATAAGGATTAATTTTCTTCAATAGTATTTCCTTTTGTCATTCATGAAGCTGTTTCTCTTGGACTAATTGTTTTCTAAAACTTTGAGTTTTAACTTGAGGATAAGCAGTGCTTTTCATTGTCAAAAAAAGCTGTTTCTAATGGTTTTTTCTCCTTATTGTTTTATTATTATTATTATTATATCTATATATTATTTTATGTTGTTAATAAAAATTACTAACACAACACATTTCATCATCTTTTTAAAAATTTAATTTGACTGTTTCTAATTTTAGGTTATGTGTGAAGGTGGCCGATCAAAAGGATTTGGTTTTGTTTGCTTTAGTTCACCTGAGGCTGCTTCTAAAGCTATTGCTGAAATGAATGGACATATTATTGTTTCAAAACCATTATATGTTGCACTGGCTCAGAGGAAGGAAGATCGAAGAGCACATTTAGCATCTCAGTACATGCAGCGCATGACAACCATGCAGCAACCAGTAATTTAACTGTCTTCACTGGCTTTGATTAAATTAGCATTGTTTTTGTTTTTAAAATAATTTTAAAAGAAGAAGAATTTATGAAGTTATAAGAATGTAACACATCCTCAATTTATTTTTCAATTTGTCATCTTTTCCTTCCCAGTCTGTTCCATACAACCATGTAGAAACCAGTAAATTAACTGTCTTCACTTGCATTCATTGGATTAGCACTGTTTTTCTTTTCAAAATAATTATATAAAGAAAACCTGAATGTTGGAATATGTTACCTTGGTATTTAAAACTAAATTTGTAGGTACTTTATACTTTTTTTTTTTCAGCTTGCTTTTGTGCTATAAAAATACATTTTACACTCCAGGTTTTTGCGTTATTCCTTATAAATTCTTTTTCTTTTCCAGTTTATTGATCATTTATATATAGAACAATAATTTTTAAGCCATTATAACAATGCAAGTGCATCTAAATGTATTTTTCAATGTGTTCTCTTTTCCTTTCCAGTCTGTTCCATACAACCCACAGATATACCAACCACCTGGAGCAGAATACTTCACACCTCCAATACCTGCATTTGTACAAGCAATTCCACAGCCTCAGAGAGCTTATTTTCCTCCTCCAGTACCACAAGTTGCAGGTCCTGGGTGGCAGATTCAGGTTCAGCCCAATCAACCAGCTGGAGGTATTTGTTACACTGAAATTTAACTTGCTTTGAATTGGGTTTTCATATAATCAACTGAAGAGCATTTCATTTTGTTAAAGAATATGCAGTAAATTATGAGCCTTTTTCTTTTTTAAAGCTTTTATATTGTATATCTATGCAAATTTATTTGGAAAATTAATTGGGCAATTACCTGTATTCTAACAGACTTAAATAAGTTTATGAATTTGAAATGCCATAATTGTTTATAGCAACATTTTCTGTTCACAAATTGTATTTAATGAAATAGGAACAATTTTTTTTTTTTTTCTAACAATACAAATACAGTCATAAACTTTTTTAAATTGTGGGGAAAAAATAAACAAATTATAATCTATCAAATCTGTATGTTAATTGCTCTAGCTTATCAAACAATGCCAGCGTGTCAGATGAGGAACCCAGTACCAGGTAGTCCAAGTCAGATGCAGATGTGGCCTGGTTTAAACACTCAACCAGTCATAGACCAGACAGCTCTTCTGGCTCATACTGGTCAGCAGATGACCATTCCACTTGGAGTACCAAGTCCAGCCCCACCAGGTGGTCCAGCAAGGCCAGAAGCACCACTTACAAATCAAATCAGACAACAACATAGTAGTCCCACTGAGCAACAACCTGTAAGAAATTACACAGGCATCTAAATGTTAATTCCATGGCTTAAATGTCATTCATGTTTCCGTTTTTTTCAAATATTATTTCTTAACCGATGCTTGCTAAATACTTAAAACAGTAATCAGATTAAAAAATGATAACAACATTAAAATCTGTTAATGAAACTATTTTAAAATACATAGGTTAGTTCTTCCCTTCAATTGTGCTTTAAATTCAAAAGGTTTTTAACAACATTAGTTGAGTGTAAATATTCAGATGTAGTTTATGCCCATCATATATTGACTATCAGTTGTATTTGCTTGTATAACTGTGTTAATTATAATGTGGATTGTTCTTTTTATACAGAAAAAAGATGGCCTGCAGTTTACCATTGTCACGGTGCAGGAGTTACTGAAGTTCTGTCAGCCATTACCTGGAATGGAACCTGATGTGGATTACTGGAATAAATTTCATTTAAAATCAGAAGAACCTACCAAAAGATGATTTTAACCATTTTGTCTTAGGCAAATTAATTAGCAGATCTATAAAAAAGATTTTTTTTTTTTTTTTTTTTTTAATATATAATTCTTCCAAACAAATATAATTTTTATGTGTGAAAGTAATCTCCCAATGTTTGCCGTTTCTGACTGAAAGATTTTTAAAAAAAATATATATATATATATGGGTATGGAATGATTGGTCTAAGAATCCCATTAGCTATGTCTTTTGTTCTTGAGGGTTTTTTTAAAATTGCAATTTACTAAACATTTATAAAAAAAATAATAATAATTAAAAAAAATAGTTAATGATGTTGTCGATTTCCCATCTTTTTGCATAATATTAAATACTGTTTTAAATAAGTTAGAAGTTTGGTGTTATAGTAAATTTCAATTTCTTTTCTTAGTTCATAATCAATAATGAGGCACAATTTAAACTAGACTGTAATACCAGCTGATACTGCTTTGCAGATTTTAATCACTTGCTAACAGAATTCATTTTGTACTTGGCAATATATCTGTGTAGAATATCATAATGGCAGTTCAGTACTAGGTAGTTAAAAATCAAACAATTCTTAGCCTACGCAAGATAAAAATATAATGTACGGCTTTGTTATCATCAAAACAGGCATAACTTCATAACTAGTTTTAGTTAAATCAAAAAGTGTAATGTTTATAGGGTTCATATTTCATTTGTAAGTACATATCCACAGCATTAAATTGTAGAGAAAGTAATTTGTTGAAAGGTTTTTATTCGTAACTAACAATAGTTAATAGAAGTTTTTCAGAATTGAGGATGTGTAATTTTATTTTATTTTCCAGTGTTACAAGGTTTAATTTTAATTTTTATATTTAAATCTTTAGAAATCAATCCTTGGTCAGTCTTATAATTGCCTATGTAATTAATCATGATAAAGATTTTTTTTTTCTGTTTCGCTAAATTTAGCACTGAACAAATCACATTTATGGTCAACAGACCTTTCTTCACAGGGTTTATTATTTATTTAATTTTGACTATACATGCTTTTGCATGTTTATGTATATACATAAAAAATTTCAAAAAAAAACCACAGGCAGATATCTTTTTTTTTTTTTTTTTTTAATATTCGTATACATTTGTGATAGTGTAAGTTGGTAATCGAAAAATAAACCCATTTAAAAACACAAATTATTAGTAATAATATTCTAAGGGAAAAACTGCAATTTTTTATATTATTAATATATTATTATTTTTATTTATTTATTTTTAATTTTTGATACAAAGTAAGTTTATTTTTGTTAAGAATAAAAATATAGATAAAAATGGTTATACCTGGATACCAACCATTTTGAAGTTGTAATTTATGTTTCTTATATGTTTTATTGAACTTTTAAAAATTGTGTTAATGTCTACTGAATAAACAAATATTTTGAACTGAATTTTTGTTCTCATTATAATTATTATAACTATTAAACATTAACATGAAGAAATATTCTGTAGACCTGGCTTTGCCAGTTTCAGAAAGTACAAAAGACAAAGCAGATTAAATAACCAGTTGCACAAGTCTCTCCAGTAAATTTTCTACAATTGAAGAAAGAAGTTAAAATGGCAGAGATAATTGCATTTTGATGGAAAATAAATATGGCCCGTGAACCCACCTCTTAGAAAGCTGCAGGCAAACCATTATAAAACTTGTGAACATTGCCAACAACAATCTTCATATTCTATTACTATGGATTAGTTGCATTTCCTTATGCCAGCAATATTTACTGTAAATTAAAAGGTTGAATGACTTCTTGTTTAGATCTGTTTTTGAAAGACTACTAGAGCCAACTTTATGCAATTTTAATGGTTGCTCTGAAGGCATGTACTCTCACATACTACACGTCATGATTTATTTTGTATTACATCCCAATGAAACAACAAAAATTTAGGAATTAATATTTTGTTGTGATGTCTAGTATTGGTCAGAATATGCTATAAGACACACACACACACACACACAGACATACATCAAACATTTTTGGAGCAAGACAATCAGCATTTATCAATTCAACAGAAACAGACTACATTAAATCCTGCATCTTTTGCATCAGAATTATTTCATTTGAATTTTGATCATTAAGGAATATTGTTCAGTCTTTGATTCTGAGTTAATGAAATTTAATAATTATAGAAAACATGAGTTAAGGCACCCAACTGATTAAATCATAACTTTAACATATTAACAGTTAATAGGATCACTAAAACCAAACACCAATGAAACAGTTATTTACTGATTACACACTGAATTTCAGTTCAGAAAATATTTCTAAACAAAGATAAAAACAACAAAGAAAATGTCTTTCACAAGTACTAATGAAAGTATATTTTTTATTAAGAATAAGATGTATTATTAATTTTATAATCAGTAACAAGTCTTTAAATATATTCAGATCCAGCATTAAAAGGACAGTGGTGTTGACTAAAAACATGTTTAAGCTGCTGTTTTGTACTGAACAGCCACTTTCATTTAAATAGTGTTTATGCTGAAAGGAAATTTGTAATTTGTAGTTGTTGTTGCTGTTTGTATGTACGCTTTTTAAAGTTTTATCAGGACATACCAACATAATTTAAACTGTCAGTGGTTTGTCAAAGAACCACTCACAGCTTATATGTACAACACCTCTATTTCACACTTAGTTACTCTATTACAAACAAAACCTGATTAACATATTCAATATAAAATATAAGCAGTTGATTAACGTTTTTTCCAGGTGTACTTCTTTCTGGCTTTCACTTGTCCTGGCTTCTTCCTCTCTCTGCGTCTGAAGTCTGACTGCAGCAAACCAGCTAGTCTCATTCTCTCTACTGTAGTTGCATCTACAAAACTCATCAATGCCCTGGACAGGGCCAGCCTGATAGCCCCAGACTGACCAGTGGGACCTCCTCCACTGACTGTGGCTACTACATCAACTTTGCCAATCATATCAAGAAACTGCAGTGGAAACATGATTTGTTCATAATCTGTTAATCTACTGAAATATTCAAGATCCTGACCATTAATTGATAATTTTCCTGTTCCTTTGATCCATACAGTAACGTCTGCCTTTGCACTCTTCCGAGTCCCCATACCTGTCATGAATTCTTTGCCATCCTCATCTATCATGGGTTTTGGAACAGCCTGTGTCAATGACTGGGCAGCAAGCTTACGGCGGTATTTCATGATAAATTCTTCCTCCATGTATGATAAAGGATGATTAACTAATCTTTCCATTAACAAAATAAATCGTGAATGATCATGAGGCCCAAACTTTTCAACTAACATTGTCTGTAATGAATCATGTGTCACCCATTCACTTCCATACAGAGATAATTTTTTCTCATCTGTGGTTGGCATAAGTCCTTTTTTGTTCAAGCGATTCTCCTCAGATTTTAGTGCTTCATATTTCCATGTAACATCATACATCAGCTGGTAATAATTTGGCTTTCCTGTATAAAACAAGAAGTGAAAAGGCCGACCATCCATTCCAAACTGTGCCAGCTTTTTCTGGGGAAACACTTCATAAGGATGTTTCAACATGGGTCTAGCTTTTTTTTCAAATAAACCTGAGGGCAAAAGATACTGTATTGCTCTGTCTGCATCTTCTTGAGTAAACAAGTCCGGATCCTCGCCCATAATATTTGCTAAATGTCGTTTTCCAATTTCAAATTCAGCTATCTGATCTTTAATCATGTTATCGTGGGCAGTTGCTCTTTGAAGATATGCTTCCATAGCCTTGCTGATTCTTTCGGCTTTTGCAGCAGGTTTTGACGGTACTTCAGAACTTGGTGGTGATGTTGATGATTCAGCATATCTCAGGAAATATGTGGCGTGAACAGCACGACGACCAAGGATGCTGCCTTTTATCAAAACCGGAAAATTAGCTAAACATTGTCGAACGTGCCAAGCACGTCCAATGGGCAACGCCATTCCGACTTATTTTTTTGTAATTCCTCCTTCTGAGGCGCATTCGAGAATTTGACTTACTGAAGGTCATCACACGCAATACTATATCTCTTTCAAAGAAAATGAATTTAGAATTATCATAACAATAACTTATTATGTCATTAATTTCTTATTGAGAGCAGTTCCAACTTAAAAAGATTTGGGCCATTAAATACAATGTATTATTATTTAAATAAAATAAGTATATTAATGTATTATTATTACTATTATTTAAACAAAATAGGTATATTAATATATTAAGATAGCGCCTATGAATCAATAAAATAAGACGTGTAACAAGTATCCCAAACATAAGCAGGGTTTTTTTTTTTTTTTTTTTTTTTTTTTTTTTCATAATGCATTGGATTTGATCTTCAAATTTGGGTGAAACGTGAATGAAAGCATTTTAAAGTAAAAACATAGCGGCCCCATAACGCCAACAAATTATTTCCTAACCCTGCCTTCTCTCTCTCTCTCTCTCTCTCTCTCTCTCTCTCTCTCTCTCTCTCTATATATATATATATATATATATATATATATATATACTAATGTCTAAATAACTGTTTGTTTGTTTGTTTATTGTTTTTATGTTGCAGGTGTTGTTGTTGTTTGTTTGTTTGTTTTTCAAACACATTAGTATTAACAAAACAAATTTTAATCTGGTGCAGTAATACCGCCAGAAGTATATATACTTTTAACACTATTGAAACTATAATTTCGGATGTTTCTCGGTACATGATGAATGCACATAAATTATAATTATCTGTTTTGTTTGTGGTTCTATTTTCAAGAATCGAAAACGGGAAGCAAATGAGACTCAAGTGCTGCTGTAAATTACCGCGCCAGGGAACTCGAACCTTTACCCAGGATTCTTATCTATGAAACGTAAAATCAAGTAAAGTATGACGGTGTTTTATAACATGGACCACACCAGAATGATTATCATATTAGTTTAGATCAGACATAGGCAAACTTTTTCGAGAAGCGGTTCATCCTCAGGTGGGCCGCAGGTATTAATTTAGGCGATTTTGTGTTTTTACATAGAGATTATTTTAAGAAATTTTTTATTGCATCTACTTCAGAAACTGTTATAATAAAAAAAAAAATTATATGTGTTTTAGTATAAGAGTAGATACAAAATATATACAAAATGGACTCATTTTATTTTGTTGTGAAATGAGGCGGGCCACTCAAAAGGCCGCGCAGCCGCAGTTCCCCATGGCTGGTTTAGATATATAAAAAAAAGTGCATAACTGTCAGCTCTCTCTCTCTCTCTCTCTCTCTCTCTCTCTCTCTCTCTCTCTCTCTCTCTCTCTCTCTCTTTCTGCATCACATCTGCATCTGCAATAATTAATAATTCTATATTCATCAAAAACTGGTAATGGAACATTTTACAACAATTTAACCTTAATCATTAACGCTTTAAAATTAATTTACTCACTTAGTATCTTAAATGCATTCTACATCACCAGCAGCTCATTCTAATTTGCGTAATCGTTTTGGATTCGTTTATTTGTTATTCTCTGTTTGTTTCTTTCCTTTTTCTTTTTTCCCCTAAAGCCCCCCCAAAAAAAATCTTGAAGAAAACACACACATACATACAGTTATAATATCGGAGTTTATCCACGTGTGTGATATAGAATTCTCTAAGAGAGCGTAATTGGCAGTGAACCAGATCAAATGCGTTCCGGCATCTTCGTGTTAAGCGCGTGCTAGAAGTTATTTGAGATGTGAAATCTGGTAATAAATGGTTTCAAATACTCATCAGTTATTTATAACAGGAAAAATCAAATCATGTACGCCTTCCAGGAGATTTTTATGTGCTTTGAGTAATACCTCTACACATCTCACCGTTTAGGATTTCGGAAAAGTAATACACATGTTTTGATATGTGATGTGAAGCGAAGAAATGTAGTAAATCATTGATACACGTGTGAGCCAAAAGAACAAAATTTCGTTTGAACATGAAGAATATTTCTCTAGTAGAATAATATTATCGTTTAAATAAAAATCACTAATAATTCATCTGTTGTTTTTATATATTTATTTGTTTACTTTTGTTGTTGTAGTGTTTTAATTTTATATATGCACACACACACACACACACACACACACAGATATATTTAAAAAAATAAATATGTATATATATAATAATAATTACAACAACTAATAATAATAAATAAATAAATAAAAACACAAATAAATGGTAGAGCAAAATGTTCTTTTGCAGCAAAATATTTAAAATAAACAAATGTAATAATATTGTTTTCAATAAATAACCTTTAAAAACAAAAAATAAAATAAAATATATAAACTTCTCTGTAAGACATCAATTGAAGGGAGACAACACCATTTACTTTATCACCACTACATTTTACACTAAAATTAACATACATAATAACTCTATATGGACTGAGTAGCCAACCTTATTTATTAATTTAATTATTTTATTTTATTTTATTTTATTATATTTTATTATTATTACTTTATATTTTTGGGGGGTGTAATTCTTTAGTACGAAAATGATTTTTTCTTGAAAGGTCAATGAGCACAAAAGAATTCATGTGTAATAATTATTCGTTTAAAAGATGTTGTTGACGGTAAATACTTAACTCCCATTGACAAAGCACACATTTACACGCAACATACTAGTAGATGAAGCTTCAATTTATACCCAAATATTAAAAATATAGAACAGGCACCTTTTTATAAGTTGCATAACAGGAACATAACTAAACACTATAGTATACAATGGTCCTTCAAAACATTCCCATTATTATTATTATTATTATTATTATTATTATTATTATTATTATTATTATTATTATTATTAATGTTTATTATTTATTTATTTATTTCGACTTAAGATTATCCTCTCCGGGGATATTAGTGAGTAAGCATACCAATGATAATGAACGTGAAAATTCCGCATTTCACTTGTGGTAAGCAACTGTTTAAAATATTATTAATATTATTTAAACAGTGGTTGTAGCATCAACATACAGAGAGAGAGCAGGAGCGATGTTTATTTTTTTACTTTATTTCATTATTATTTTTTAATTTTGGGGGGATTTTGGATTTATTATTTTTTGTTGTTGTTGTTACAATAACGAGTATGTAAATCGTTGTTTTCTGCAGTTCAGCGTTGCGAAAGACGAAGAGAAAGATGAGTTAGAGTCTAATTAAAACGTCAGACTGCTCAGTACAGTCGGTGTTGTGTAATTCTAGGTACAGATCTCAGTTCACGGTCATCTCCCTGCCCAATCTGGCTCAGTTTGTGACTTGGTATACAGTGACATAACCTGCTTTATGTAGCATTTGAAGATAAAATATCCTTGAGGATACTGACTATTCGAGCTCACATCATTTTTATACATTTTCCCTCGTACAGTTATTTTTAACATTATAAACAATATATTAATTATTATTTATATAAATTTGTATGGAGCTCGGTATAACGATATTTCTAGTGTCATCAGAGGTACATAGTCAATGGCTATCAATTAGAAGAACGATTTATTTTTTTAAAACAACTAAACAAACACAGAATAGTATCGAGTTACTAGGAAGCTATCGGTTTATAACTGTGTATATCGATGTACAGTGTGTATGTCTATGAATAATTGTGTGTGCCTATGCATTGGTAGCCTGTACTTTATTTTATATAGATCACTAGCTACAATGAGTTCCAAGCGTAATGAAATTTTCAATAAAGAAAGTAACAAAAGTAATCTTGTACCTAAACATAATATTTATCTTAATATAATTATAAGTATGACTGTTAAATATTATGTTTAACGAGCTGCAAGACGTTATTTTGTACATAGAAAAATAACATTTAACAAATAAATAAATAAATAAATAAATAAATAAATTTAATTTATTAATAGATAATTTCTTAACTGACTGAGAAAACGTAAACGTAAGCATTATTTAAATAATAACAATAATAACTGTAACTATTATCTTACAGTAACAAGATGTCCAGACACACGAAGTATTACGTGGTAAATTAAAATAATCTTTATATCTCTCTATATTATTCTACTTCTTCCTTTTCCTCTTCCTCTTCTTCTTCTTCTTCTTCTTCTTCTTCTTCTTATTATTATTATTATTATTATTATTATTATTATTATCGTTATTGTTATTATCATTGTTATTATCATCATCGTTATTAATGAATATATCTGTAATACATTTTTTCTTTTCTTTCTCCTTTAAATTTGTGACTTCCGTGGAAATATATATATAAGAAATAAAAAGGTTTAAACTATACTTCACTTAAATAATTTCATAATACTCTTTTTCTATTTCTTTTCTTTTTATTATTATTATTATTATTATTATTATTATTATTATTATTATTATTATTATTTCTTTCATTGTTTTTAAATCATTTAACTTTTGTCACGAATTTATACTATAATTATTTATAATATTATGTTTTAAAATTTAGTCATCCGTTTTATGTATATCATAAAGTAGCATGATTAACTTTTGATCACTGAATTTATTAAACTATTTTCTTATAATTCTATTTGTAAACAATAGCAAGTATTTTCAAATAATTCTATTTGTAAACAATAGCACGTGGTTAAAGAGCACCGAATGGATGAATTAACCGCGTCATTTCAGGAACATTCTATTTTAAACAATTTGGTTTTTAAAAAAAATAAAGAAAGTTATCGAATAATAGTATAAAATGTTCAATATAATAAATTGAAGCATTATTTTTTTATTTTACATCGCTAATGATGTGATAGTCTCTTCTAGGTTAATGCATGCATCCGTTAGGTTCTATCCGATGAATTATTCATGAATCTCCGAATATGGTCGTAAAGACCATCCATGGATTACCAAAAGGGGCAGTGCTCATTTCTGCAATCTTATTGGTTAATTCCTAGCTCACACGGTTTCCGTATGAAGGGCATGCTCTCATTTTGTTGAATGGATGAGAGTCAGATAAGACGTTTGTTTTCTTCAGAGAGCTATTGGTTCAGTAACCATATTTAAATTGTTATCTCAACGCTAATTTTTTAACATTTTAATCAGAAAAGAAAACTGATGTAGAAGATGTACCGAGTTGGAAATAGTGTCAGCAAATTTTATACAGTGGCATGCAGATCACGCAAAGTGACCGAATTATGCGTTGCGAGTGGCAATACGCAGTTTCAAAATATAGTTCGTTTAGCATCATTTGATCAGCTGTGCAAGAAGAGTGATATTTTTGAAAAACGACATATTGGGCCAAGTCAAACTGCGCAGAATGACATGCTTAAGTATATGGGACTTAAGGTAAATTAATAGTCAGCTATTTATTTTATTATTATTATTTTTATTATTATTATTATTATTATATTTTTTTATTATTATTATTATTTTTTTTTTCATGTTTGCGTTTCGTGCAAGTATTAAACTAATACATACTATTAAATAATTATATTGTACACTCGCTTAGTATAAAAACATACACACATATATATCCTTGTTACCAGCAGTTGTAAAATAACCTACATAAGCATTATGTTTTATTTTGGAAAATTGAACGTATGGGTACTGTAGGACAACAAAAAAAAAAAAAAAAAACAATTTAAAAAAAAAAAAAAAAAAACCCACAAAAAACATGTGTAATAACACATCCACCTTTGTTTTAAAACAGTCTGGAAAATTATTGTATACTTTTTATATTGTTTCTTACAATCAGAAAATATTTCATTTTCAAGATTTGATATAACAACTTAAATATGATTTTAACTAATAATCAACCCTGATAATAAAACAAAATAAATTATTAAAAAATAGGAATGTTTTTTTATTCCTCTTAATATTATTAGCTACTTTCTGCATTTTTTTATTTTTTTATTATTATTGATCAGCAAGTTACCATAGGAACACTGTTCCACAGAAAATACCTTTACATGCTAGTAGTTATACTAACTAAACATAGAGGATATCAATGATAAAAATTAAATGTTAATTTATAAATTCTGTTCATGTGAGGTTTGACAAAATTTATATTATGACTTTACTGAAATTAGTCGGCAATTGGTTAAAGGCCTCGTACCTGAAATATAGAAATTCTGTTCTTTTTTATTTTAATGGTTGTACCTCAAGAGTTGTTTTCTTTATGAAGAATACAATTAATAATAAATAATATTGTTTCTTGTTCCAGTTATATTAACTTTCATAATGATCATAAGGATAATATTTGAATCTGTTATTTGGATCATTCATGAAATGGGTCTACTTTTTATTCAGTTTTTCAGAAGTAAGTAGAGACTATCATGAATTCTTTCAAAATACGTGTAATAAAAATTATACAGATATACAGAAGTGTAATAAAATGTATAAATCTCTCAGATGTGTGTACATATGTATGGAGGGTTTTTTTAAAATAAATTTTCTTGTATGTTTGTTTTTCACAGCTTTGAAATTTAAGGATTAAAAACAGATTAATAAAACTATTATTTCAATTAACTGAGAACATTTCTGATAATGATATTAAAATATTCATTTTTTTTTTTTCTTATTTATATATATTTTTTTTTAAATTATTATTTTTAGTAGTAGAGTTTTATTCTATTTCTTATCTTATCTTATCTTTTTTTTTTTCCACTGAAATATGATCTTTTGTAAATTATTCACAAATTACCAAAATAACATCAAATTGAACTGAAAGTTAAAATGTCATTTTTTAAAATTATTTTAACAAGCACACTGCATGCTGTGTTAAATAACATGACTCTTAGTTCAGCAGCTGCAAGATGGTCCAACTCAAATAACATAAGGAAAAAATTTCTAAAGCAGCTTCATAATAACACTGACAACAAAAAGTTTTTGTTGGTCACGTATGCCTAGGACATTTTTGCTTCGTAAAAGTAACTTTTTCCTTCTTTGACTAGGATATTAATTTCTTTGATACTGTAAAAAAAATAACAAACTAAAATGCCCAGTTATTTTTATATTTATAATTTTCCAACACTGACAGTTAGCAAGAAAGTGGTAAACTTTTTTTCACTCAGTATACTGGTTAAGGTTATTGTACTTGTAACCTTATTTACTTCTGGTTTTCTATGGATGACAGAATATTAATTATAATATGTTGACCTAGTTTAACATTTTGATCTACTTTACAGTTCTGGAAGGATTTGCTCTTGTGAACTAGTTTACTTAAAGCATCTTTCTAGTCTTCTTTGTTTTTTTCATTATATCTTTTCCCATTTGAAATTAAATCTTTTCAATTATAATGGAAAGTGCTTAGAACTGTGTTTCAAAGCAATAGCACAGAAAATTTCCTGCAAATGTATGGGTGTGGTATTCATATGTGTGTGTATATATATATATATGTATGTATGTATAAATTTAACTTTTTAAGTGTTAGTAATCTGAATAGTTTGGTTACCATGTATGTATAGAGGAGAAGATATTTCATATAACTAGCTTTGATGTATATTCATCTATGCAAAATAATAGTTTAAGATAGTTCATAGATAATTAATACTTGTAAATCAGACAAAACGTTTAATGTTACTACATGGTAACCAAACTATTCAGATTATTAGCACTTAAAAAGTTAAATTTATACATAATTATTTGTTAAAGCTAATGAAAAAATATAAATGCTGTCACAAATTTATTATTTTAATATTGATATTTTATCATATTCACTCAATACTGTTACATGTGTGTTGGTTGTATGTATGTGTAAATGATTGTGTGCCTGTACACACAAATTAACGTGTACATTTGTGTGTGTAAAATCATTTAATTTCATCACATGATTACTTAGCCAACTTTTAATAACTCATTTGACAAATGTGTTTGATACAGGTTTTTTAAACTTGTGTGTTTATACCAGCTTATATGGTGGGGGGGAAAAAGATAATTTTTATGTGTGTGGGTGAAAAGTGGGTGTTTTAAAAATTTTAAAATTAAAAGAGATTTTAAAAAAAAGTATTTATTAATATTATTATTGTTATTGTTATTATTGTTATTATTATTATAACAATTATTATTATTATTATTATTATTAATTTGTATTTTTAATTACACAGTCCAACTACTTTTTGAGTTGAGTTTGTTTTGATATGGAAATTTTGTAAGTAATTGTTCTGTTACAAAACACCGTACTTCAAGCTTCTGTTAACACAATCATCTAGTACAGCGTTCAAGAACCTTTATCTTCCTGTCAAACAGTACGAGTAGAGTCAGCTGATTTGTATAACAACCCTTACAAGTTCATTCATGTTTTTATACATTCTGCTGCAACCAGGAATATTCATGGTTATAACAACAGAATTCACTCCAGTCAACTGGTCTCATTTCATTTTTTTTAGATTTACAATTTTTTTTCATGTACATTCATTATGAAAGAAAAGATAGAATACAGTGGGCTAATTATATGATGGCGTGTCCTTCACATCTCACCTTGAATACAAAAAGAGCATGTGACTTTTTGATAACCTAAATTTGCACAATACAGCTGTAACTGTCTTAGTAAACCAGGTCAGGGAAATGACCTAACTGATTAAAACTTATAAGTACATTACACCTAAATGGGTAGGTTTTAATACCATAAATATTAAGAAGAAACAAATGTAATTTTTTACCATCCTGTGTTTTATCTTTTATAAACAGGATAAAAATACTTTGAATCGATGAAACCATTAAAAAAAATATATATATATATATATATATATATATTTGTCAGCTGAAAATGTTCAAAAAAATTATCGTTCAGATTTGTAAAGTTAAAACAGATTTTGAAAATATTGGCCTATTTAGAAGATATCGCATCTTATTTATATTGAAAGAGTCACAGTGACATGGCAAATGCCCTTCAATAAAGTAAATAATATAATTAGTTCTACACAGTACTCTGTCTTGCAGAATATATTGTACAATTCATTGACTTCTGGTACATTATGTGGTTAATGATGGCTACATTCTCAGTAATTTATATTATTTGAAGTTTCTTCAAAACATTTCTTTTTTAATTTACCTCGTAATGTATTTCTGATATTTGTGCATTGGACCATAAAACTTTTTCATCATTTGATATATATTTTTTCTGTAGCATTTCCACCTTCATATCTAGTTATTAAAATGCAGAACTTTATTCTTAAGGATTTTTAAATGCTTGTCATATGTTAATTCATGTGTCATAATCACAAATTAGTAAGCTACTGTAAAAATAATCTTTGTAATTGTATTAATAATACCTCTTCTTTACATTATGAATTTATATATAGCTTTTTAAAGTAATTTAATGCATTTACAGTTTCAGTATTCATCCTTCCATCACCATGAACATGGATACTATTATTAATGTACTTTATAATTCCGAAACTGATCAAAATTATTGAAATTAAAATTTAGTTTTTTTTTTTTTTTTTTTTTATTATCTTATAATGTGTAATATTATTGCTTGTTTTAACGTTTTGTATAAATCTTTTTTTTTTATGTACATGTCAAAACACATGTCTATGCCTGAGCCATATATATATATATATATATATATATATATATTAACATTTCTTCAGCCTTTGGTAAATAAATATGAACCAGTGATATGGATGACTGGTAATATAGATCACTGCACGCATGACGCTTTTTCCCTTTAGTGTTTACTAAAGTACACAGTTGTGTGACTCAGCTTCTTGATCCAGCCTGTTGTCAAATTTTTTTCTAAAATCACAGGGTGCAAGATCAGTCATCTGTATCACCCTTTATGCTGTTTTTATTTCCATTAGGCCTGTATTATCAAAGGGCCATTATATCAGCTTGTCTGACTCTGAAAAAGTGCATGTAAAACATCCTTGTTGATTATGAACAACAGTATCTCATGTTACCAAGTAGTGGCATTCTCTCATATTATGTTACATATATTACAGCCTTCTTGATAGATTGTAACTGTTAACAGAATGTGAGCTGTCATTAAACTATCTCATAAACATTAGCATGATCAGTACGTGTGTGTGTGTGTGTGTGTTTGTATGTATGTGTGTATATGTGTACGTGTGTGTGTGTGTGTGTGTGTGTGTGTGTTTGTATGTATGTGTGTATATGTGTATATGTATACATGTGTGTGTGTGTGTGTGTGTGTGTGTGTGTACACTTGTACACACACATAATTATTTGGCTTTTACAGTAAAATTTAAGTTTTAATTAATTTATTAATTTAGACAATCAATTAGTTAACACACACACACAACCATTTTACTCTTTTTTGTCAGATAATTATTTGGCTTTTACCGTAAAATTTTAATCTCGATTTATTATTTCAGAGCATCAGTGAGTTGATATCTAAAACTGTACCATCAACCATTCAACTGAACAGAGAACTAAAGCTGCAAGAACCACTAGGTAAGTTAAACAACATTAGAAATATTTAGTAAGACGGTAAAATAGTATTACACCCATAGTTATTTTCTCATATGTTTACACAACAGAATAAAAAAAGAGAGAAATTTTATTTTAATCCAGTGATCAACCTTCTGTATTAAATTTTAATAGTTGAATGACATTGATCTACAGAAGATGTTTATTACACAGTTATTCTGTTAAGTAAATTGTTAAATCACAGTTTTAATGTTTTGTTTTCTTTTTTTCACATTTATTTTAGAAGAATAACTATTTGTCACAATGTTGGTAAAAATGAACAAGTGTTTGTTGTATTTTAGGTTAAAATTAATAACTGTTGTTATATTGCTAGTAAAAATGAGCAAATATTTTTTCTTATCTGGAAGATTAACAACTGTTTTTTTATGTTATAGGCAAAAATTAATAACAGTTATTTTATACATGAAAAGTAATAACTTATATTCTGGGTGAACTATGAATAAATATATTGTAGGTGAAAATGAGTAAATGTTTGTTAAATTGCAGGTCAAAATTAATAATTGTTGTATTTATTATTACGTAGGTGAAAATAACTAACTGTTTTATTGAGGGTGAAAATGCATTAAATGTATACAATATGAATAAATATTTGTTATTTTGTAGGTGAAAATGAGCTTCTTGAACATCTTCTGTCAATTGCAAAACAGAATGAGATCTGGCGCAGCTACATTGGCACTGGCTACTACAACACATACACACCAACCACAATCTTGCGCAATATGTTTGAAAACCCCGGATGGTAGGATTTTCTTTTATTAAATTCAATGCTATAATCAATATTTGTGTTCAATAAGATTATTAATGATAACCTATTTACAAACTGATAATTCAATTAAATGTTAAACTGGTAACTACTGTTTTGGTGTAAACAAACACCAATATCACAGTCTTACACAATAAGTTTGAAAATCTACAATGGCAGTTTTGTTGGGTTTTTTTTTTTTTTTTTTTAATACTGTATGTCATAATTAATTTTTATGTTGAATATGATTATAAAAACAACCCATCAACAAAATGATAATTCCTAGGATAGTCTAAACCTTTAACATTTTGCTACAGAATATTAAATCATGTAAAAAATATTGTTTTGCTGTAGAATATTATACCATATAAAAACTCCATTTTGCTGTAGAACATTATATGACATAATAAGACCATATTGCTATATAATATGTCACATTAATGTTCCTATTTGCTATAGATTATCATATCACATAAACATCATTTTGCTACAGAATATTATGTAGCATAAAAACACTATATTGCTAGAGAATATTACATCACATAAAAACACCATTTTGTTATAGAATATTACATATCATAAAAACACCATTTTGCTGTCAAATATTACATCACATAAAAACACCATTTTGTTATAGAATATTACATGACAAGAAACATCATTTTGCTATAGAACATTATATGACATAAAAACACTGTTTTGCTGTAGACTATATTAATTATATACAAATATCATTTTGCAACAGAATATTATATCTATCTCTGACACATAAATACAGAAACATACTAATTTTTTTTACCCAGGGTCACACAGTACACACCCTATCAGGCAGAGCTTGGGCAGGGCAGACTGGAATGTCTGCTCAACTTTCAGACCATGATTGGCGATTTGACTGGATTCAACGTCGCAAATGCGTCACTGCTGGATGAAGCAACAGCTGCTGCAGAAGCAATGTCACTCTGTTGTAGGTGTGTACTGAACTGTGTTCTAAAACACAGATTTATCTGTGTTGATAAAACAATGAAACACAATAATCTAATTGTTACTAAATAGAATTATATACAAAACTGTGTTAAACTGTAAATCAGAAAATGTCAGTGAGGATGTGACTTAAATTTAGCAGGACAGTAGAAGATGCTAAAGTTTATGATATTAACTACTAAAAACTTTTCAGATGTTTTTAATGTGTTTATCTTACTGAATTTGCTGAATTCTAAAGCTGTGATATTTTTTCTGATTTTCAGTAAAAAAAACAAAATATTTTCTCCTAAAATATAGGTATAGATAGATATATATATTTTTTTATTATCATTTTTATGTGTCCATCGTAAGTTTAAAATATTTCATGTTCTGTGACAGGCCAGTATTTGCCTTTTTTGAGTTGATAATTTTTTAACTTTTTTTACAGACACACCAAGAGGAGAGTATTTTACATGGATACAAGTCTTCACCCACAGAACATAGCTGTAGTTGAAACCAGAGCTGAGTAAGAATCTGTTCTTTCTCTTTGTATTTCACCTGTGTTTTTCACATACCCAGCACCATTTTTTGTTTCAGTATAATTTGTTACCAAACTGTTTTCTCAGCACGAAACATTTATCTTTTATTATTTCCTGTTATTGTAGTCCAAGTCTTGTCAAGGCGTCATTCACTCTGCCACATATTCTGACTAAATATTCAGACCATGATTGAAAATGAATAAACTATCTTCTTATAATGATCTTCTTTGTTTTGAATCTTGACTTTTAGTAAAAATGTCATTTATATAATTTATAATTTTCAGGGCTCTAGGTATCAGAATAGTAAAGCAGTATTGGAAGGAGATGGATTTCACATCAAACGATGTCGCTGGTGTTCTCATTCAGTACCCGAACACTGATGGAGCAGTTGAAGATTATTCTCAGCTTGTGAACAATGCACATAACAACGGGGTATTTACCACTTGAACTAAAATGATGTTTACTGGTCACTGTTAGTTTGTCAGATGTACTCTCCTTGTTTTGATTATTAGAAATGATTATGAAATGCACTTCTGTGCAGTAATTAAGTAAAACAATTGATTTTATTTTATTCAGTGTTAATAATTGAATGGTTCTTTAAGGAAATTTTGTTTCAAGAACTCTCTGCCCATGTTATGTTCTGATCAGCATGTGAAAACTTTAAATTTCATCTACAAATGGCATTGGTGGTTTATCCTCTATTTCAGTATTAAATGTAAAGCATCACTGAAAAACACCAAACTTTCACAGAAATTATCATCCGTAACATAAAGTATTGTTTTTTTAATAAAATGAATGATAATATTAAAATATTACAGACACTGGTAGTTTGTGTGACAGACTTGTTGGCACTGACATTACTGAAACCTCCAGGTGAGATGGATATGGATATCACTGTGGGAACCAACCAGCGCTTTGGTATTCCTCTGGGGTATGGTGGACCACATGCTGGGTTTTTTGCCTGCAAGGACACATTCATTCGAATGATGCCAGGACGTATGGTAGGAGTAACCAGGTATTTCTTATTTTTAAAAACACATTTATTACATATATTTAGTCATTATGACTGATATAATATTATAAACAGTAATAATGTAGTTTTTCCTTCTAATTATATATTTTAAAAATCATTAACAGATATTCAAGATCTTTTTGTCAGATTGGTTACCTGTATATTCTAGACAATAATGTTATAATGACATTTCATTTTTCTCTCTCTTTTTTTTTTAAAAGCAAAATGTTTACTTTAAATGACAAATTTACAACTGTGGAATATGTACAGCTAGATATTTATGACAAAGATGTCAATAATGAAAAAGAAATCAAAATGTAAATATTCAGTGAAGTTTCAATCCTAAGCATCTGTAATAATGTTTTAATTTACCAGAGATTCGCGAGGGATGGATGCATACAGACTGGCACTCCAGACTAGAGAACAACATATTCGTAGAGACAAGGCAACAAGTAACATATGTACTGCTCAGGTAACCAATATTTTGTATAATCTTACTGATTCTGTTAAATACTGTTGTATAAACTCAGATAAATGTATTTATTTAAATCAGTTAAATATCTATAAATATTTATTAATTCAGGTTTAGACAAATGTGTATACACATAAACACACAAACACACACAAACATGTATGTACATACATATGTATCTAAACCTGAATTACTAAGTATTTATAGATATTTAACTTTTCATTCCAAGAAAAGGCCAAACTCAATTCTGATTCGTTGTTCATTAGAGACACATAGACTGAACTGTTTGTTTATTTAATACAAGTTTTATCATAATTATCATCCTGTGGATATATGATGTTTTTGTTTTTATATCCAGGCATTGCTTGCCAACATGTCAGCTATGTTTGCTGTGTATCATGGTGCAGACGGTCTAAGACAAATTGGAAAGAGAGTTCACACAGCAGCACTCATTCTTGCCGAAGGTAAGTGAAGTGATGAGTAAAAACATTTTTGTTTAATTTACTGTTGCACTTGTGAGAATAACAAGTGAATGACATTATATGATAATGATTTCAGAAAAGCAAGAGTGCTCTCACATATTAACACTAATTATTGCAGAAAGTTTATTATTATTATTCATTTATTTTTGGAGTTTAAATCTAAAAACCAGATAGCTGATGACATATAATATATTTAGTCAGACTGACAAGAATTCATATCAGAACAGTGATATGACGGAAGAATTTAAAAAAGATCTATTTTTATTTTATTTAGTTTAATTAGAACTAGTAATTACTCAGAACTACTGACTTTTAAAATATGCATATTATTAATTCTTCATCAGGGTCATCTTAACAGCATTATAGCCCCTGGGCAAAGCATTGTATTAGGGCACTTACATTCACAACTATGAAAGGATTTACTGACAGCATATCACAGCATACATGGATTGCACAGGTCCCAAGATCCATGGACACATCACTTAAGACAGTACTGCTGTTCAGATATTTTATGATGATTCATCTTGCTTTTAAATTTTTTCATTTTCTTTTCCACACTGCCATTAGTTTCCATCTTTTTATCTTATTGGAAACACTGTACAAAGAATACTGGTAATAATTTTATATTTTTGAATATATGTTTTCTCTGACAGGTATTAAAAGTGCTGGTCATGCTCTGAGTTCAGAAATATTTTTTGACACTGTCAAGTTTTTGCCCAGACAAGGACAGGATCAGCTCCGAGAAAACGCAGAATCTAAGTCAATCAACCTGAGATATTTTGCTGATGGTCACGTGAGTATCTCCATGTGATAATGTAAACAAAAATTGAGAATATGAAAACATAATCTCTCATTTATAAGAGGTTCAAATCTCAGTTCTGATTCCAGTTTGAAGCTTGTTTAATTAAACATAGAAGTGAAATTTTTATTATAAATAGAGCTGTAATTTAATGTGGGTATGGCCAAGTGGTTAGAGTGACTAACTGTTACACATCACAGAATCACTGCAGTTCAGTGGTATTTTCTGTTTATTCCAGTTCACCTTGCTTGTTTAACACAGACATGAAAAACTGCATGCAAAAATATATTAGATATGTACTGGTTGCTTTGGTTTCTTGTCTGTTATCAGTTTAATACAAAAAAATGAATATGACATAAATATTTACATTAACATAAAATTGTAAACTATTTATTAATTCATTTAGTGAAAGATTCCAGAATAAAAAACAACACTGGAAAAAAAAAAAAAAGGAAGATGAAATGAAATTAATCCTGAACTTATATAAAAAAAATTATGTTGTTATAAAACAAAAGAAAAAAGCATTTTCTATCACTCAGGAGATTGTATTGAGTTATTATTTAACTTTTTTTTTAAATAGTTATATGTGACTGACGTTTTTAAACAGTATGGAATTTGTTTTATATTGTTTGTATTATGAATAACTGATTTTCCAGGCTAATAATTTTTTGTATGTTCCAGGTTGGAATTTCTCTTGATGAAACAGTTGAATCAGCTGACTTGGCCGACCTTCTTGAAGTTGTGGGTTCTCCTTGCACCACAGTAAGATTTTCATTTTTACATCCAATGAATATATTAAGATACTAAAAGTGACTATATTAATGATGAAATATCTAAAAATGTATTTGGTCCAATTTTCTTAAACTATTAATGTTAGCAGTAATTGTAGCAGTTTATGCTATAAATTTACAGCAAATAATAATAAATAGATACATATTTCACTAGTTAAATTTTCAGTTCACAGAACAAAAATTTTTATTTAATTTCACTAGTTAAATTTTAATAATTTTAGAATAACGAATTCGTATTTTCAGGAGCAGATAATAGAGAAATTTGGTATGAATTTTGGCAATACTGGTTTGCTGAACAAAGAATTAAGGAGAACTAGCGATTTTCTCACACATCCTGTCTTTAACATGTATGTATTTACAAGAAGTTATTTCCCTCTGTGGTACTAATTACTGTCATTTTCTATATCATGGAACCTACTCCAGAAGTCACAAAACCATGGTCTCACTGTACTAAATTTTTTGCTTTCATTTATTGATATCATTTATTTTTTTAAATTATCATAAAATATTTTTAAAAATTCAAAAAAAAAGTAAATAAATAAATTTTACAAGATAATTTTGCTTAGTCTAATGTAAATATCCAAAAGAAATACAGCAGAAGAAAGAACACATTATTATCTGATAGAGAAGAAAATTATTGTTTAAGTTATAAATATCTCTAATAATTGTTTACATTAATAATAGTTTACATAAATGATTATTTCAGAAATATTAAACACTTGAGTGATTTATATTAAAAGAAAATTTCAATTTTTTTTTTTTTTAAACCTTTATCTGTCTTTTTTATTGTTCTGCCTCAGTAATTTTGAATGACAGAATTGTTGTTAATGATTTGTTATTACTTCTGCAGACACCAGTCCGAGACAAACATCGTGAGATACATGAAGCAGCTAGAAAACAAAGATTTGTCTCTTGTTCACTCTATGATACCTCTGGGCTCCTGCACCATGAAACTGAACAGTACAACAGAATTAATGGTAAAACTTCAAACCTTAAGTTATTTTATTCATACTGACAGGCAAAACAATTACTGCAGTATAATATTTTGTTGTTAAAAACTGTAAGAACATTTGAAAAATATTTTTATTGCTATGAATAGCAGAAATTCTCACCTTTTTACCTTTCTTTAATATATATATATATATATATACACATTATTATATATTTACACAATTAAAATGATTTTCCAGCATTTTTTAAAATTATTTTGATCAGCTTCAATATGACTAGTACTATTTCTTTTGCTTCAGTGAATATTATTTTATTAATTGTAAAAAATATGTTTTATTTCCCTAGATTACACCACAGAAGCCTTTCCTTTTTTCTTGGGTTTTTTTTTTTTTTGGTTAAATTATTTATAAATGATCTCAATCAACTGTAAAAATTCAGAAATTCACTGACTTTTTATAATACCCCGAGTAATACTAAAAAGAATTTGTTAACAAAGATTTTTTTAAATCAGTTTTTATTTATTTAATTTTTTTTTTTTCTTTAAAAAGAAGGAAAAAGTAGCAGTTATCAATTATCAAATATTTGAATATATATCAGTGATACTATTTAATTTCCACAGTATTGAAAACTTTAACAAGTTTATTGAAGACTTTCATTTGTTACTGACAGCCCTGCTCATGGAATGAGTTCACCAAAATCCACCCATTTGTACCTCCAAGCCAGGCCACTGGATATTACCAGATGTTTCATGAACTGGAAGATGATCTTTGTGAAATAACTGGATACGACAAAGTATCCTTACAGCCCAACAGGTATTTTCATTTTTTTATTTTTTTTTACGTTTTTTTACATCATTATGGTCAAAAATGAAAACAGATTATCCTTGTTTCTGATTGAACATTTATATGTGTTGTGGTTTTTAAATTAAAGAAGAAAAATAACAATCAAAGAATAAATACTATCTGGTTTACATTTTGCTGAAACTTTAGTGATGAAGTTACTGACATCCTTGCTTGTGGGATAACTTCATCCAAATCGACCCATTTGTTCAAGCTATAATCTGTTGTGGTTTTCAGACCAAAAACAAGTATATAATTTTGACTAGTTTAAATGATATATTTGTTTATAATATATAAATTGAGAAGAAAATATGCAGAATTTTTGTTTAAAATATTTAAAATGAGATAGATGATTATTTGTGCCTTTATTCAATAGGACAATCTTTTTTTTTTTTTTATTTATTTTTTTTTATTATTTTTTTTTAAAATTATTTCATTGTTGTTTTTGTGTTTCTTACCTATCAAAATAAATGTTTTTGTTTCAGTGGAGCCCAGGGAGAGTACACAGGTCTCAGAACTATCATGGCTTACCTGTTTGATAAAGGTGAAACACAGAGAAATGTAAGATAGAGTTTTGTCTCAGTATTACTTAATTCTAAACTGAACTGGAATCCCTAAGCATTGATGTAAAATTAATACAATTTAGAAGAAATTAGCTTGAGATAAATGATTGTGAATAGAAAAAAGAAATTTAATTGAAATGTATTGTTTCTTATAAATAAAATTACCTTGCAATTCAAAAAATTTAAAATTATTTCAAAAATAAATTAAAAATTCATTACTTTTTTTTTTTTTTTTTAATAAGTTTAAAGATTTAATAAGGGACGAAAAGCTAAACATTTGGTGAAAGATTAGATACATCATTTTTATTATTTTTCAAAAAAATCCAGGTCTGTTTGATTCCAGTATCAGCTCATGGCACTAATCCAGCCAGTGCCCACATGGCAGGCATGAAAATACAGACTGTTAATGTCAACAGTGATGGGCAGCTTGATATGAAACACCTGCAGTCCATGGTAATTATCTATATTTAAAATGTTCAGATATTATTATTACAGATTTACAAAACAGAAAATTATTTTAATTCTTTGAATGATAGAGAGACAGAGAAACTGACTCTGGCATAGATGCTTCTGTTTTATCAGTATTAAATACATCATTCCTAAATAAATATATTCTTTAAACATAAATTTAAATTATATGGGAAATTGGGAATATAAATACTCATTGAATATAAATGTTTTCATTTCAGTTAGAAAAGTATAAGGACACATTAGCTTGCATGATGATCACCTATCCATCAACCTTTGGTGTGTTCGACAGAGACATTAGGTAAGAAATCTTTGTTAAGTTACTTTTAAAGCTAGATGTAACTTATTTTGTTTGAAATAAATGTTTTGTTTTCTTTGAACAAGAATATTTAGTCATCATTCTTATTTTCTTTTTAGGGTGGTGTGTGACATGGTTCATCATTATGGAGGTCAAATCTATGTGGATGGAGCAAATATGAATGCCCAGGTTAACACATTATTATTTTTCTCAGTCTGAAACAATGAATAATTCCATATTTTAAAATTTTACTCAGTTACATAACTACTGCTAAAAATGATGTATTCAGAAATCTTTGATACTGTTATACAGATCGATTGTGAAGATAATTTCAATTATGGATCAAAATCAGATGTTTTGTTAAATATTTTATTCACTTACTGATATCTGACACAGTTCAGATTACAATTATTTTGTAATGCAGACTGTTGTTTTTGTGTTAGGTTGGTATTTGTCGACCAGGAGACTATGGCTCTGATGTGTCACATTTGAACCTACACAAGACATTCTGTATTCCCCATGGTGGGGGAGGGCCAGGCATGGGACCCATTGGAGTGTAAGTTAATTTCACTGTTTACATTTTACATTTATTTACGTTATAATATTTTATTTAGATCACAAAATTTTACATTTATTTTAACCATTATTTGTTTTGTATGTTCCAGCTTGTAAATTAATCAGTTTATTTAAATTCAGTCTGTGAAAGATTCTCTTTTATTTATGATAAATCTTTGTTTGGTTGTGTTGAAGATATGATTTAATCACATCTTTAAAGAAGAAAAATGTGGAAAGTGTTTTAAATGTGTGGGTGTGTGTTTGTTTTGGTGGATTTGTGTTTTATGTGAATAATGGACATGTAATAATTTTTGTTAAAATATTAAAATATAATTATTTTTTTATTTTTATTTTTTATTTTTATTTTTTTTTTTTATAGAAAAAAACACTTGGCTCCCTTTCTTCCCACACATCCTGTGATACCTCCAAGGGGAACTACAGGTCCAGAGTCTCGGTCATTTGGAGTGATTTCAGCAGCTCCTTATGGGTCAAGTGCTATTCTGCCCATTACCTGGGCATACATCAAAATGATGGGTTCAACAGGTCTACGTCATGCTTCTGAAGTTGCCATTTTGAATGCAAATTACATGGTTCATCGACTGTGTGACTACTACAAAATACTCTACAAAAATGAGAATGGTGGGTACTTAGTAAAATTAGAATTTTTGTACTTGGTAAAATTGTATTTTGTATTCAGGGGATTTGTTAAATATGAATTCATATCCTGTTGATTCTTTATAAAGTGAAAAAACACTGGATTATTTTTAATTTGTTCAGTTACATACAACTTAAAAATTAGACGTCTTCATTCTTTCTGAAATAGGTGATATTGTTTAGTTAAGTTATAATTAATAGTGTCTATTTTCTTTTAGGTTTTGTGGCTCATGAATTCATTATTGACTGTCGACCATTCAAAAAATCTGCCTCTATAGAAGTTGTTGATATTGCAAAAAGACTGCAGGATTATGGTATATGTTGCTACCATATAAAATACTGTTTTATATACATCTTAAATGATCAGCCATAAAAATCAAGTTTCAATATTATTTTGTAATATTGGGTTTTGTTATTCAGTGGAAAAAAATGTAATCTTAGGTTAGTGATTCAAAAAGATGTTTCTTTCTACTTTTATATAAACATATTTTTTGTGTGTGTGTGTGTGTGTGTGTGTCTGTGTCTGTGTGTGTGTGTGTGTGTGTGCGTGCACATGCATTATATGTGTCACATGCACACACACATATATTCTTTTTTATTATTTTAATTTTGTTCTCCATACAAGTTATCTTAGTTAATTATAAGTATTTTATTTTAAAACTGTATGTTATATATTAGGGTTTCATTCTCCAACAATGTCATGGCCTGTGGCTGGAACCCTGATGGTGGAACCAACAGAGTCTGAAGACAAAGCAGAACTGGACCGTTTGTGTAATGCTTTTATTGGTAAATATCTGAAGTTAAAAAGATTCCATAGAGAAATACTGAAAACTATCTATTTTGTAGTTCATTATGAATAAAAGTTATTATTATTATTATTGTTATTACTGTTATTATTAATAGCAGTAGTAGTAGAAGTCATAGTAGTAGTAGTAGTAGTAGTAGTAGTTGTTGTTGTAGTAGCAGTTACATAATTAATTTAATTATTATTAATAGTAATAGTGATAGAGGTTGTATTGTTATTGTTATTGTTACTATTATTATTATTATTATTATTTTTATTATTATTATTAGTATTATGTGTTACTGTTTTGCATTGTTTGCATAATCCAATTATAACACTGTTTTGTTTTTCTTTACAAACATGGTGATGCACTGAGGAATAATTGATATCTCTACATTAACCAAAAGATTGTTTAATATGTCTCTATATGAGAATATTTTTATAATAAAACAAACTCTGGTTGTTTAAATGTTTCAAAGCTGCCTTTCACTACTGGTTTGTAAATAATAAAGATGACGTTTTTGTTTTCAGCAATAAGACAGGAAATTCATGACATTGAAGTTGGGAAAATGGATGTTCATGTCAATCCATTAAAGGTAAATAACTGATAAACCAATATCTAATTAGTGTTTGATTCTTGGTTTCTAGAACTAAGCACAAATTGAGTAGATCTATAAGAATTTTCAGATAACAACTTAAAATATATTCCCACTAGTACCTAAGTACGTGTGGGATTATATTAATGCCCCCTCGGCTTTAAGTTTCACAATATCACAAAACTGCAGCCTTGGCCGCTATATATTACTTTTAAAATTTTATTTTATAATAATTTTGAAGCTGTCTTATGGTATAGATGATGAGTCATAAGTTATTTTTGTAATTTACTCATATCATTTACAATATAATTTTTATAAAATAATTTTGTATGGAATTGAAAATTAACCAATGCTTATTGAATGATAATCCCATGTACTCGCCAGTAATTTTTGCTGTCTTTAAATTCATGATAGTTTGGAAAGCTTTCTTGTACAATGGATGAGTTTGGATAGGCAATCTCTGTCATTTTCTTCTTTTTCTTTACAAAATTCAATATTTTCAGTTTTCTTTTTCTTCTCCTTTGGTTCAAAATCATCAAATTCTTCATCTGTGCTTTCACTGTAGGGATCTTCAGCCCAGATATCTTCTTTTTCCTTCTTTTTGTTTTCTTCATGATGAATATATTCTTTTTCAAATTTCGGACGAAAAATCTTTTGAGTTTCTTTAGGATGTATGAGAATCCAACAGTTCAATTCAAATTCATTTTTGACTTTACTTCTTTCAATCAGTTCTCTTAATTTGTACAGATACGAGTCTGTCTTACTCATCTGCATAGTATTTCTTTCTCAGCTTTCGTCACAGAGTAATAACCAAAGATATAAGCATTATACTTCACTCCTTTCTAGTTGATACATCATTTGATTATACCATTCTTGAGGTGAATACTGTAAGATGTCTTTATCAGTCTTCTTTTGTCATATATACTTCATACAATTCACCATCTCTGCTTTCATTTGGCTTTTGAATGTACTTGTAGCTCTTCCATGACTTCAGACATTCCATTTTCCTTCTTTAACTTCTTTGTTAAATTTCTCTTTTAATCCTTTGTTAACATGTAATCCAGACTGACATATTTCTTCTGCTGTTAATTTAGATAGCATGTTGTCAATTGGATTAATACATCCATCCTAAAATACAAAAATTAAATAAACAAAAATGTATTTGAGTATTTTATATTATTATTTTACAATGTTTTAAATTTTAAATTTTAAAATTTAAAATTCAAATCATATAAGAATACTTATATTTGTGGATCCTTCAGCCATGGTTAGTTAACAAATAATTTTATTAAATTCTCATATTCCTATTTTTATTTTATACTAGGAAGTTATTTAATTGGCTATTTTAATATCCAATCAAAAATTCATTGCACAACTAAATGAAAGAAGTTCATAATAATAACTGCATTGTGTTTTTCCAAACTATGTAATTTATAATTTCAAATTATTATGAAATACACCTACATAAATTTTAAATAAGTATAAATACTGCATTATTTGAATATTAAAATTATTCACATTTATTGAATTTATGTCGGACGATTCTGATACAAATTTAACTATTGTTGAGGACAATGGAGAACAATCATCAAAAACAGTATTATGTGAGCAAGGACATCTTCTCACCAGTTTGCTTTCAGCCCAAGAAGATTGTCTTAGCACCATATATGGAACCAACAGGAATATTGGATTGCTCAACAATACAAGATGTGATGACAGAAGACGAACAAACATATCTAGCAGTAAACCAATGAAAGCATTCAGAATACGTGTACATGATATTGTCAATCAACTCGCAGAAGGTTCTCGACATAATCTTAAATTTCATCAATATACAGGAGAATCAATCACTTCCAATGAAAGGACAACTTCTACAAACAAAAGGGAGAATAATTTTTCTGTTCCTGCACCAATCACTAGCAGACCAGAAGGAAAACATCGAAGACTGCCCCAGACTATCTTATCTGCATGTTATAACAACATCCCTTGTGCAGAATCAAGACAGGTCACCATTCCATCAAAAATAGGTTTCTTGATGTTAAAGATCAACTACAAATGTATCCAGTAGAAATCCAGTGGTCCAAAGTGTCAACTCTACCACTACTACTTGCACTGTTCCAGAAATTTCTGTTTATGGGAACCAACAACATGAACATTTTGACAGTATGGAATCACATCTTGAAAACTCAACTGAGGCTAAGAAGAATCAAGAAGATTCAAGAAGCATTACACAGACAGTATCTACTACTGATAGGTGGACCAACACAAGAACCTGTTTCTTTGTGCATCATAGAGAAACCCAAACAGAAAAAGAAGCAGAAAACAAGCAAAGAAAAGAAAATATCCAAATATCTAGAGAATGTCAGACTAATAACAGCATTGGAATTACCAGTGAAGACAAAGAAGCAATCATTAGAAAAGTCATCCAAGAAGAATGCAATCAGTTCCAACTGTTTCTTGATAGACATGAAGAAGAAGTACTTAGAAAAATATCCTCAAAAGAGAATTTCATTGAAGGAACAACCAGTTGTGTCTTCTGTGGAGTTTTTGAAATACCCCATTGTTGAGATTGCTGCATTTGTCTCAAAATAAAACATTAGTAAAAATCTTACACTTCAAGACATACATAATCAAAAAGATTGTGTTGTTGGCAATAAGAGTGATATGATAGGTCAGGATGTGTGTGTTGAAAATAAGTGAAAATATATATAGTATATAATTTATTTTTATTTTTATTTAGTTTTTCACTTTTATGATTAAGGACTAAAATATATATCAGGTAAAATATAAATATGGTTCAAAATGTAATTTTTGTTATGAAGTAAATGTTTTAAAATAATGGACTCCTGTTGTATTTTTTGTTAGATGGCACCACATACGCAGTCTGATGTTATGTCTTCCAAATGGGACAGGCCTTATTCAAGAGAAGTAGCAGCATTTCCTGCTGTACGTATTCATTAACAGCTGTTCTTTCATCTGTTTGTCTCACTAAATTCATTATATATATTTTTAAAATGAGGGGGATACAGATAAATAATTTTCTTTCCAATTTAGAAGGAAATTTATGTTTATATGTAAATACATTAAAAAAATTTACCATAAATGCTTTTTTTTTTAATGTTTTTAATATTGTTAATTGAACGTCACCTTAAAGTTTTTCTTGTAATGTGGGAGTTATCTGTTTCACTATTTTATAACACAACTATATAATGGCTATCACCGTAACTTTTTTCATTTTTGTTTCAGAGTTTTGTCAGACCTGATACTAAATTCTGGCCTTCAGTTGGACGTATTGATGACATTTATGGAGATCAGCATCTTGTGTGTACTTGTCCCTATGAAACTTCAAACAGTTATGACACCAAAACACATGTTGCTGGCAAAAGTGGATAGACCATGTTTTATCCAAAAGACTATTACCACATACTTCATATTATTCTACAGCTCAAGAATATTTGTAAATAATATTTAATGTAAATTAATAAACTATTGGGTATCATATATTGAAGAAATGAGTTGTAAATAATTATTTTGTTTTAAAATGTTCTCTAGAAACTGTAAATTATTGATGTTAAAAAATTGTTATTTAATATTCTTTTGAATGTTTATAGGAATATGAAATAAAACGAAAGTTGTTTTGTAATTTGTTGACAGTTCAAAAAGGAAATGCTGCAGGTATAGTGATACTAAAATGAGATACAGAGGAATCTCAGGATTTATATATTTATTTATTTCACAAATAGTATTCAGGAGACCTTTGTGATTTTGTTGGATTGCAGGCAATTATTATTAAGATTTTGTAATATACATTTTTCTTTTATCTATGTGTTTCTTTATAATGTTTGGTTTTTTTTAACAAAATTTGAAAATATATAATGTGGTGTTGTAATATAATCAAATATTTAATGTTTTATTTTTTAAAATAATGTATACTTTTTCTGAAAAGATTTCTGTTTCAGTGGGTATTTATTAAAATAACTTATTCTCCAGTATTCAGTTAAAATTTTCAATTTTAGTATATATTTTATTTAAATGCCATTTGCAATATTGGCTCAAGATGGAATTTTTTATATTTTATTTTTAACAAACTTAATATATTTAGTGTGATGTAATAATAAAACATCTGATATAAAAATGAAAGAAAGAATTTTTTTTTTTTTTTTTTTATTCTTTGTATTTTTCAGTTACAAGTAACTGTACTTAAAACAATGCCTCTATGAAGTGTTTTGAACAGGTTATTTATTTTATTTTATGTTATTAATTTTATTTATTTATTTATTTATATTTATTTTTTTGTAATTATCATTTTTAGAAAATATTTAGAGAGTTCGGCTTTGTTGTCAAATTTGTAAAAAAAAAAAAAAAAAAAGCATTAAAAATTAAATAATTGAGTGTTAAAAACTCATTTGAGAAATGTTAGTTGTCTATAACCCAACAAAACAAACATTTTCTATATTTATTCTAAATAGTTATTGTTACGCGGATGATTGTTTAAAATGCCCGGTGAAGGATAGAAAATACTAATTTCAAAAACTGTGGGGCTTTGTTTTTTAAATATAACTTTAGTTATTGTTTTATTTATATTTAATATCCTATCTGTTATTTTTTTGCAGTGTAAAATGTAACAGAATAATTGTAATTGATGCTCACATAAAATAATAATGAAAATAATTTTACTACTTTCTTTTCCTGTTGCAAACAGATAAATTAAAAATGTCAAATATTTAAATATTCTAGATTCCCAGTTTAACAAACTAACAGGCAAAAAGATGTCCACTGATGCTGAGAAACTGATATTAAAACACTGAAATTTAAATAATTTTGGTACTTTAATTTGAAATTTTTAATTTATACTAACATGCTGAGGAGTGCTTGGGTGTGACTCATCCAGCAACACATTTACCTGCACTCTGGACAATCAGATAAGCATCACTTAAAAACTGAAAACTTCCTTGGGAATTCAAGCACTTGTTTCAAACTAAAGGAATCCACTAAATTAAAATATACTGAGTATTTACACTATGCTAAAATCCATATTAAAGACTTTTAACTACAAAGTTTGTTTTAAATCAGTATTTATATGACAAAAAGTAATTACTAAACTTCTGTTTCTTTCAGATAACATTTATTATGTTATTCATTTCTTTTGATAAGAAAAACGAATGTCTTATTTAGATGTTTGACTGGTTGCTCTAAATTTTTGAGAAGTGCTGACAATATTTTATATCACCAAAATTGACAGTTTGTTATTTTATTCATTTGTTAATAAATAAAACAGCACATATGTTATACTGTTTGTTATGTACATATTTTATATTTACTGTCTTCTTTTTGACTACCTTGTTAAGTTACGGGAAAGTGTTATTATATGTGTAGAAAAAAATCTAAGGAAGGTTAACAACAAATTGCCATTAAAAAGATTTTTATATTTGTTTATTCACGAATACTGTTAGGAATAAATTATTCTGAATACCATCACTGTGTTGGTTTTATTTTTTTTATTTTTTTTTTTTTAATATAGATGCACCGTATCATTTTACAATTACTAGAAAAAAGGTGATAAATGTCAGAATTGATTTTGACATAACATCAGTTTATACAATGTGTTATGATATAAAGCATCTCACCTTCTTAGACAATAAAATGGTTTCAGTATTTTTAGTGATTTTTAGTACTACTTGTACAACTGACTTGAAATAAAGCTGCACTATTTTAGGAAAAAACAAGTTATATCAATGTATGTTAGTAAAAAGAACATTCATTTTTAAAAGTTGGAGATAATCCCTACTGCTGATAAAATATCTTGGATTAGTATTTGGATTTTAACAGTTGTATGCTATGTCCTGTACCAGTGGAGTTAATATAAATAAAAATAAAAAACAATCAATAGCAAGCAGGACCCAGTTTTCATTAAAGTTTTATAATGTAAAGTTTTAACATGGCTGAAAATATTAATTTCTATTTAAAAAAAAAAATAAAAAAATTTCATTTCAATTTATTTAAATTTTTGCAGAACGATTCTTAAACTGACTGGTTATCCATGGTGAACACTTTTTATGGTTTTGTATAGAAATTTTTATGTATCTAAGAAGTGAGTAACATTTCACATTTTATTGTGTGTTATTTCAAAGAATGAACGTTTCAATTTGACAAAATTAAATATCTTAAAGTAACATTTGTGTTAAAAATGAGCCTTAAATATTAGAGGAATATGTGCAGTACCAATATACAACCATTAAACAAATAAAAAATTA
The DNA here is from genome assembly GCA_012295275.1 of Chrysomallon squamiferum. Taxonomy (NCBI): domain Eukaryota; kingdom Metazoa; phylum Mollusca; class Gastropoda; order Neomphalida; family Peltospiridae; genus Chrysomallon; species Chrysomallon squamiferum. The sequence continues at coordinate 15,759,853 of CM022670.1, forward strand.
TTTCAGAATTTTAGAAAACAAATTCATGCCTTTTCATTCATAGTGGGAAACAGTTGTAGACTGCCCATTAAAATCCAGATGGAATAGCATCACAACCAAAAACATCCCAGACCATGTACACAAATATCTAGAAACTGGTACTGTAACAATAATAATTGTTAAAATATATTTAATAGTAATTTAAAAAAAAAAAATTGTTCTTTTTTGTATTTCATTATTATTGAATTACTATAAAAATATAATGGATTTTGTTTTTGTTCAAGTCATGTACCACAAAGATAATTTATTTCCCAAATTATTTTTCTAAATGTTTAATTTTTTAATTATTATTATTATTATTATTATTATTATTATTATTATTATTATATAGAAAAAAATTGTTGTTGGTAACATGAAGATTGCTGATTTTGTTAAATAATTTATTTATAATTTTAATATTCAGTTAATAATCTAGTTGAAAACTGAGTTATTTACTGTCACACACACACACACACACTCACACACACACACACACATACACATATTAAGTCGTCGCAATTGTTTGGAAGTGTGTTTTTTTTTTTTTTTTTTTAACTATTTACATCGCTTATGAACAAAATATAACAAACATAAAATTATATGTTATAGTTATATATTAGAAACCCTTTTTTTTTTTTTTTTTAATTGCACAACTTGTAGCCTTGATAGTTCAATATCAACTCATCATCTAATAACTGACATACTACAAAGCTGAGCTAGTATCTGACAGGATGAGCACGTGCTATGTGTTTATGTTCCTCTATCCGGGTAATTGAGTTATCTGTCAGGTTTGAACCAATGAAAATGGGAAATTTTCAATGACGTAAAGCAAGTGCTCCAAGATGGCGGAGAAAAACCCTCATGTTAAAATAGGGCATTATATTTTAGGAGAGACATTGGGACATGGCACATTTGGAAAAGTTAAGAGTAAGTAGTCGATTATTACTCAATGGCGTTAATACAAAAAGCCATGCATAATATAGCTTAGCAGTGTACCGACTGCAAAATAAATAAAGTCGGTGGAACGGTTTAACATTCCAAACTCCTTGGAACGACTTAATAAGAAATTACTCATAGACTGGTTTTAGTATATCCATCTTTAATTTCGTTTCATTTCATAAGCTTCAGTCGTATTACTGAAACATTGCATGGAGTATTCCATATTTGGGATGTGTTGTTTACTTCTGATTTTCACTGCCAAGGTCGTCCTAATTCTCTTTTAGGTTTATTTGTCATTGTTGGGCATTAAAATAAAACTGATCAGTTAATTAATATTCCAAATAAAAATATTAAATCCTTATTGTGAATTAAAATAATTTTTGAACTCAAAATATGGTGTCATTTTATTCAATAAAAATTATTTTATCACCAAATGAATTTAATACAAACTGTCCTTTAAGACACATAACATAATACATTTTATTATTGCACTGACAATAAATTGGATAATTACACCAGATAATCCCTTAAAAGTATAAATAATCATTTTATGACAAAAGTATTTTATTTATTTTATTTTTATTTTTATTTATTTTTTATTTTTTGTTTTATTGGAGGTTGCACCTTGAAAATTTAGTTTTCATCATGCCAAAAACTAAAATAAATAAAAAATGACAAATAAATAAATTAAAAAGATGAAGACAGTAAGTTGAGTAACACCAAAACCAGTTTACTTCAAAATAATGTTTTCAAGAATGTTAAAATGTTCCAGAAAGTATTGTAATTAATTATTTGACCAACAGCCTCTTCTTTTTTAAAGTGAATCTTTACTGGGCATGTTTACTTCAGACAGTATGCTGAAATTGCTGTTTAAAATCAGTGGTTCCCAAACCATAATTCTTAATCACCAGCACCTCAAATTCCACAACCATCTATTGAATAATATTAAAGAATTTTGATTTGTGATGAATGCTGAGTGAAAGACTGATGCATCTGCAAATTAATTTACTTCACTACCCCATTAAGAATTGCTTTGGGAATCAGTGATTTAGATCATTGTCGTTATTCAGGATAACTTTTTTTCAGTTACAAAATTACAATACTGGAAGTGGTTTCATGGTTTTGGCATTACCTTTCTCAATGAGCTGTTGATAAGTGTTAAATATCAAGCATCATCCTACATTATCTAATGCTTAATTACCAGTTTTTCTGTAGTGAAATACAAGATTATTCATTATACCTTGAACTGTTCACTTAAAAGTATTAATTGTACTTGTTATAGTAATTTATATTTAAATTTAAGTTAAATATGATGGTGGTAAGAAAAGAAGAAGAACATTTTGGGGAGATCAGATGATGTGGGTGACAGGCAGCCTGTTTTTAATTTTCAGCTGTGAAAGGAAATTGCACTGTATGTGCCAGTATTTTATCTTCATTATCATTGATTACTTTAATTAGTTGTTACATTTTATGTTTGCTTTTATTTTTAATATTCAAAACAGTATCACCAACAGTAATGTTGGCTAAATAATGTCATACGGCAGGTGAATGAAAAATGTTGAAAATGCCAACAGAAAATAGTTACACACTTAAAAGGAAATTTTTCTGCAGTTTTAATAAGCACTTGGTTCTATTTACAACTAATAATGATTTTAACTGATTATAAATTACGTCATCATTTTATAATATGTTGAGTCTTTATGTTCCATTACAGTTGCAACTCACCAGCTGACCAATCACAAAGTTGCAGTAAAGATCCTAAATCGTCAGAAGATAAAAAGTCTTGATGTGGTTGGCAAAATACGTCGTGAGATACAGAATCTCAAACTTTTCCGACATCCTCACATCATTAAGTTGTATGTTGTTTGGTCTTTGTTATGAATCAATAATCTGAACTGTCTCTACTTATATATGTACACATTACATAAGTGACTGAAGTAGTAAAATAATTTAAGAATAAGAACAATAAAATGTCTTTAACAGAAATCAAAGTTGAAAGTGGTTTATTTCATTCTGTTTATAAATGAGGGTCTGCTTTTGAAAGAAAGTTATTATATTTTAATGACTACTGGAAGTGAAATTAATTTGAAAGGTAATGCTACATTTTGATATTTTTAATACAGGTATCAAGTTATGAGCACGCCGACAGATATCTTCATGGTGATGGAGTATGTCTCAGGTGGAGAACTCTTCGATTACATTGTTAAGCATGGTCGTACGTCACATTAACTACTAAGAAATGCACTGGCATCTGTCAGGCCTGTAGTTGAGGTAATGCTAATGCAAGTGTTATGGGTTGGGTATTGAGGGTGGTGGGTCCTAAAATGCCATTTTGTGAAAACAAATACCTATTAGAATGTGATGTCTGATAAAGCAGAATTGATTGAAGTATGTGTATGTATGTGTGTCTGACTTTGTAAGGATATTAACACAAAAACCAAAAACATAAATATTAAACAAGTGATGGTTATCACTTTTGTTGTTCATCAGGTTTAAGATTTCATTAAATTATGGTTATGACAAATATGGTTTCAGTAATAATTAATATATAGCAGTACACAGATTTATGTTTGGCATTAAGCATAATTAAGAAGAAACATTTATGTGTGTATTTTTTAGTTTGTTTCTACATTATATGTTTCAGCTGAAAGAGGCAGAAGCCAGAAGATTTTTTCAGCAGATTTTGTCAGGTGTTGCATACTGTCATCGTCACATGGTTGTACATAGAGATCTGAAACCAGAAAATTTGTTGTTGGACAGTAGCAACAATGTGAAGATTGCTGATTTTGGTAAATATTTATTTATAATTTAATAAATAAGATGAAAGCTTTGAGTTATTTATTGTTGTATTTGTTGTTTCTAGATACGACTAAAAAGTCAACTTTTTCACTGGCATTTTTTTTTTCTATGCCTTTTTTACAATAATATTCTTCTCTCCTTTCTTTCCTTCAGTTCTATACACTTTGAATTTTAATTTATTTCAAAACTGATTAGCAGTATTTGTTAACTTTTAATTAAATATGGTTATAAATTGATTAGTGAATTTTCTGGTTATTTAGAAGAAAAAAATTTATTTATGTTTCTAGGTCTTTCAAACATGATGCATGATGGGGAATTTCTACGCACAAGTTGTGGCTCACCAAATTATGCTGCTCCTGAAGTTATTTCTGGAAAGTAAGTAATTTGCTTTCAGATGGCAAAAAAAACAAAACATTTTTTGTTTAGCATGTATGATAAAATGTATTCCTTTTATTACAAAGCAGATTTTTATTTCAAATTATTATTTATTTACATATGTCCTCCTGTGGAATTTCAGAGATTTTTTTTGTTGTTACATTAAAAGTTTGTCAAAATTTTAATTCTGCATGCTTATTCTTTTACATGACCAACTTCTCAATCATTTAGATTGTACGCGGGACCTGAAGTCGACATTTGGAGCTGTGGTGTTATCCTCTACGCTTTCCTCTGTGGAACTGTAAGTCACATAGTTAGGTTGTTTGTCTGTCATACATTTCATATTGTTTTCTTTTTTTTTTTTTTTTTTTTTTTTTTTTTTTTTTTGTCACACCTGTAGATTGTATGCAGGGCCAGAGGTTGATATTTGGAGCTGCGGCATCATTCTCTATGCTTTGTTATGTGGTACTGTGAGTACACTGTTGTATAAGACACATAAAAACAAACTGGCATATTTTGAGAAGAATGTGTTTGCTGTATCTTTCTCTGTTATGGCATAAAACTATCAGGGCTTTTTCAAAGTTTTTTTGTGTGTGTGTGTGTGTGTGTGTGTGATTATAATGCATGAATTCATTTTAAAATCCTGGCTTTGTTCCGATTTCTTTTTTAAATTATAAATAATTTCATTTAAAAAGTAATTGGGTTAGTTAATGAAAATAACAAAACTGTATATGTATATAAATGGTACAACAAACAGTTCCTGTTTGTTATCTGATGTTTATATATATAATTCATTTGTTGTGTTTTTTCTTCTCTTTTTTAAAAAAAAACCTGTATTAATTAATTATCAGATAGTTGTTATATTGTGACCTTTGTGAATCGATCAAAATAAACACTAAAGCAAAATTCATAAGCAATTGTTTTATTCTGAGAAATAAAATTTTGTGATTCTGTTTATTTCTTGTGACACTAATTTGAGTTGTTACTCATTTTTCATAGTTCATTTTGTTTTAATGTTGGCTGAGTTTGATCTTTTTCACTAATGTTGTGATGACATTATAATTAGTTTTATATTAATATCAATAACCTTTAAATAATTTTTTTCTTTGTTTTCTTATTTTTCTCTTTCTTCTCTTCATTTCAAATTTATTATTTATTTCTTGTATACAGTTTGCTCATTTTCTTTTTCTGTACCAGTAAATGAATTATGTGTGTTTCTGTTCTGCTGTGGGGTTAAACAGGGTTCATGCTAGGGGGTGCTGTGGGTAAAATATTCACTCTTCTGTACAAAACTTTGCTGTAATTTTGTTTGACCTCAAGACAAAGTTCTGCCTCTCTCAGTGCAAAATCAGATCAAGAAAAAATTAAGAGCATAAATGAAGAATAATAGACTAAATCTTGAAATGATTTCCAAGCATGGACCAGAAAGATACAGTTCTAAAAATGTATAGTTACTGACCACAGAAATGTTCAGTTTAAACAGTTATTTGGCTTTTTCAATACATTTGGCTTATTGTCTCATTTCTTCTTCTCAATTCTCCTAAATATATATAGAGGGAGACATCATTTACCCCTATTTATTAGGTATAGCTTGAACCCTGGTTAAATGATGTGAAAGAGCTTGTTTGTTATTTTGATTTGAAAAATTAAGTCTGATCTGTCTTACAGTGAATGTTTTAACATATTTGTTACATCTAGGTAAATTAATTGGATGAACTAGTTCAAGTTTCTTTGTTGCTCTTGTCGAGAGTTTTAACTTGAAAGCATGTTTAGTTTTAATTTTTAATAATATTTTCTGAATGACTGTTAATTCTATATCACTGTTTAAAATGAATTCACATTAAACTTGCTTATTATTCATAGTGATTGATTGTTTTAAGGAATTTTTAGCGTATTCACTGAATGTATCTGCATTTTTTAACCTTGTGCATTAAAATTAATCTCTTATTTTTTATTTATTTATTGAAAAATAACAATCTAATCTGAGTCATAATATTCATAACAAAGTTTTAAAATGTGAAATTACTGCAGATGTGTTAAATGCTACTAGTGCTGAAAAACAAGTTATAAAAATAAATATGTTGCAGTACTGATGAGATATATATATAGATGTTGAAACAAAACAATAATTTACTTTAGAAAAATAATACTTTCAACAATATTAGGAGGCAACAGAATTGTGGTGTTAATAATAAATAAGATGTGTGTGTGTGTGGTCTAAAATACTGGTTTTCTTTTCTGATTTCCAGGCAATGGTAGTTTGATAAAGCCTGCTACCATGTCCCAAAAACATATTCAATTTCTTTTCTTTTCTTTTCTTTTCTTTTTTATTTTGTTGTTATTGTTGTTTTGTATTTTAACAAAGCTATTTAGTTGAATGAAAAAAGAATAACCACACACACAATCATTTTATTTGGTTAATTATAATTTCTTTCAGCTTCCATTTGATGATGAGCATGTCCCAACATTATTTCGAAAAATAAAATGTAAGTATTTTGAATATTCATATTAAAAGTAAGTCTGTTCCTGTATGTGAACTGTTCTTTGTATATAATTTACTCAGGTTATATGGAATTTTACTTTTTCTTTTTCAAAGAACATTAACAGAACAAATAGATATAATTGCTGGATACATTACTGTTTGTATTAAATGCAGAAATGAAAATCACTCGTTGGCTTATATTTGACAAAAAATAAATAATCTAAAGTGTATCTGTGTGTGTATTAAAGAAATTAGATTTCACTGTAAATGATTTCTTTGTAAAAATTTTTTATTGATTTCCAGACTTTATTGCATCTAAATTATATTTTATGATTTCTTCAAAGGTAATTAAAACTTCTTATTTTCATTCTTGCAGCTGGAATCTTTGCCATACCTGATTACTTAAATAAATCTGTGGTCAGTTTGCTGTGTCACATGCTGCAGGTGGATCCTTTGAAAAGGGCAACAGTAAAGGATATTAAGTATGTCAATATCAAAACAATTATACTACCTGGGTTATATATGTATTTAACTGTTCCAATTACTAAATAGTTTATTAAAATATTCTGATTTAATTTTTGCTTGATATTAGAGCAATATTGTTTCAATTTTATCTTGATTTTGGTGTGGGGGTCATTGCATTTCCTTCAGGATACATTTTGTAAGAGTTGATGTTTTTTTTTATTATTATTGTTTTTTGTTTTGTCATTCTTTTTAAAAACAACTGAGGATGTAAATTTTTATTATTTTTTTAATTTTGTATTCTTTATTTTTTTAATAATTTATTTTTTTACTCTTTTGACAGGGAACATGAATGGTTCAAAGTTGATCTGCAAGATTATTTATTTCCTGCAACAAGTGATCAGGATGCTTCAATTGTTGATCTCAATGTTATTGCTGAAGTCTGTGAGGTATGTGTATGGGTGTGTGTAAATATGGTTAAAAGGTATCATTTTTGTTGACATTTACTGATTCTGTATAAATTGTTGCTGTAACAATCAATTAAAACAGAATTATTTAAGACTAAAAAAATATAAATGGAACTGTGGTGTGTGTGTGTGTGTGTGTGTGTGTGTGTGTGTGTGTGTGCTTCTGACAACTGTTAACAACAAACAGTTTTTTTTTTCATCCAGTTGTGACCAATTTGATATTTATTATTTACATTTTTAAATAACTCTATCACTTAAGAAATAAATGATCTTTTTTTTTCTCTTCTCAGAAATTTAATGTAGATGAAGAAGATGTCCATCGTGCCATTCTTAGTGGAGATCCAATGGATCAGTTGGCCATTGCTTACAACCTTATCATTGATAATCAGAGATTCACAGATGATTGTAAGTTCTTATGAATAACTGTTATTTGGAAAAAAAAATTATTTTCTAGTGATTAGAATTTGATATTATATAATAATTAATTCCTGAATGAAGTTGTAAGTTGAAATGATGGCTGGAGATGTTTAGATGCACTAATAATGAGATTTCTTTAAATTAAAAAGTTTGTTTGAAAATTTATTGAAGCTTTGCATTGCTTGTAGTCATCCTGAAATGCAAATAATTCCTGTTATTCAATTTGTTGTCCATAACAAAACAAAATTGTTAGTCAAACACTAAACATGTTAATCTTGCAAAAGCATGATACTTCTACTAGCTATGAAATTTTCATACAGTTCATAAATCTTTGTTGAAACACTGTCAAATTTCAAATAAAAATCATTGTCCTGTGTTTGTGTCGTCTAGCTTACAAGAAAATGAATGCAATGCTTGTACCAGCATATGTCATCAGTCACGTGATACCTGACTTGCAAGTAAATGAAAACTACAACAACTCACAGTGCCACTGGTTACACACATTAGATTTATAACTACTGTAATTTAAAAAGGTTCAGTTAAAGTGTTGTGTTTTCATTTATTATTTATTTTATATTTTTATCTTTGTAGCAAAAGCAGAGTTTCGAGATTTCTATCTGGCTACCAGTCCACCTCCAGAATCTTTCATGGTAGTAAGTACTTGTATCATGAAGTTCTTAACAATTTGAAAATCTGGATTTTTAAAAATAAAAATCACATTGTTAAGTTACTCCAGCTATACTAGGTTTTACAAATGTTAACATATAAAAGGATTACAATTATGTTTTACTGTGTTCATCATTTATACAATATTTTAGATCTAGTAATATTTAAAAGTATATCTAAGTGGATAAATTTGAATGTTCATATTATTTCATTTTTAAAACTAAATCCATCTTCTTGCATAAACACAAATACATTTGATTTCCTTTCCAGACTTCCAGTCCAATGAGATCGCACCCTGAAAAAATGCCAGGTAAAGTCATTTTAAAATTAACACATAAATTAATCTCTTTAACTTTCTCTATCTTTATCCATTACTCCCTTCCTCTCTCTCTCTCTCCCTCTCATGTGAGCCAAAATTCAAGGTATGAGCGAGCTTCAGATACATCGCCGCTAGTTGGCGCAATGAACAACTCAACATCTGCCCAGCATTTTGCCAAATTTCTTTTTTCTAACCATGGATCCTAAGAAAGTGAGTGCTAAGGACAGTACTGAGAAGAAGAAGCAGATGATGTCCATTGAAATCATAGAAGAACAAAGGCGTTAAAACATTTTTTCTGATCTCCAAGATAAATACACTTTACAAAACCAATTTATTTCTTTACATTCTCTCTTATTTTGTTTTTATACAATGTTTGTCATTTATAAATGCATTTCTCTTATTTAAAAACACATTACCAAAAATTGGGGCAGTTTATGGGGGGCTGGAATGGATTCATGGTATTTCAGTTAATTTCAGTTTGGAAAACTGATTTGATATACGAGCAAATTGAGTTACGAGAAGGGTTATGGAATGAATTAAACTCATAAGTCACGGTATCACTATGTGTGTGTGTATTTGAATTTTTTTAGTTTTACATCAGACTTTCTTAATCCATTGTACATATTATATTTTCGTAGAAATGAAAGATGTGTCACATACTTTGGATACACTAACACCAAGCAAGCAGCCCTCTGCAGCCCAAAAGAAAGCCAAGTGGCATTTAGGTAAGAAAAACATACATGTAACTTTCATTGTAATAAGAATATTATTCTTCAGTTAACCTTGAATAGCTATAGACTTTTTATTTTTGCATTTACAGGTATTCGGTCCCAGAGTAAACCTCAGGATATTATGCATGAAGTCTATCGTGCTATGAAATATCTAGATTATGTAAGTATTTTAAGATGAACAATTCACAGTTCTCTGCAGTTTGCCTTACCTGTTTTTCCAGTAATTTTTGTAAAATTATTAACAAGGAATATAAACTGGTTAAAATTAGAAATTTACCTTTAAAATCAAGACCTTTTGTAAATATTGAAATAAATGCAGATGAACTGCTTCTTTTCCGACAATGATATAACTGAAACTCTGCTCCTTTTTATTCTTATTTTAAAATATTTCGCTTGTTTTTGTGTCTTTATTTTTTATTTTACTTTTTTTTTTTGCTAACAGGAGTGGAAAGTAGTCAATAGTTATCATGTTCGAGTGCGAAAGAGAAATCCAATTACACAGAAACATGTAAGTAAACTGAAATGTCTTGTCTTTTTTTTTAACCTATTTTAGTTTTATTTTGAAATAATTTATTTAAATCAGATTGGATTGTATTTAAATTGTGTAGATAATTAAGAAAATAATAGGTATTATACTTGCAATAAATGATTTAACAACCGTTATTAATCAAATGAGTTCAGATGCATTTAAACAAATGTCCATATCTGTTTTTCTGAGTTTTGTTATTCAAATTTTAATTTAATTAATTTGTAATTTATATATTCAGGTAAAAATGAGTTTGCAGTTGTATCAGGTAGATCAGAAAAGTTTTCTCTTGGATTTTAAAAGCACATCCATGCCAACAGATGAGTTTATGTCGAGCACACCACTGAAAAATTCCTCGTCTTCTGACGAGAAAATGGACATAGACACTGAAGAAGAAGGGCAGTGCCACCAGACTTTAGAATTTTTTGAAATGTGTGCCAGTCTTATAACAGCTCTGGCTCGCTGATTGCTGGACAGAGCTTGTCAGACTGATGCAGTCCTACTGGTCAACAAATGTTGGTGGCTTCTTTTCATAGCTTTTTATATATCAACTTTTCGAAGGCAGAAAAAAGACCCCAAACATTTTATGTACATTTCGTAAATTAATATAAGATAATCAAGAGTTTAATAGATAATACATTTTTTTAAATCTACATGATGATGGTGAAAAGGAAGCTGTGATTAATAGAGTTCTGCAAAAGTATATAAAATTATCAGTAAAAATTAATGAATTTGTTTGTACACCAAGTTAACAAGATCTTGCACAGATTTTTATCCAGCCATGCAGTGAACACTCAGGAGAAAAAGACAGGTTAAAAATATAAATATTTTGTTTTTTGTTGATGGTAAAGCATTCTGCTATATATTGCATTCTGGCCATTTTGCAGTTTCATTAAAATAAAGTAAGCAACAAAAGCATGGAACTGGCAGAGTTGAGTAAATTGATTAACAAATCTTGAAGATAAATGGAAAACAAATAAAACAAAAATTAAGAATACATATTTTTTTATGCTATTGGAGTTCACACAAAGTATTTCTGTTTGGGGGGAAAAAAATTGTATCAAGTTCCATACATTACACTTCTTTTTTTTAGTGGATCTTGATGTCAGTATTTACTGAAAGAAACAAAAACTTAGCAAATTACAAATAAAAGCTGAAATTCTCTGTGTGTTTATGGATATAGTTAATGTTAACATTCAAATCATCAGCTGATCTTGTGCCTTTTGTAGTTTTTGTTGGGATGTTTTTTGTGGGATTTTGTTGTTTGTTGTTGTTGAGCTTGTCAGTTTTATTTTTTTTTTTTTATTATTATTATTATTATCTGTCCCTTATTATTATTTTTTTTTTTTTATTATTTTTTTTTTTTTTTTGATTGATTGTTTTAAAGCTTCAGTGCAAAAACTCCAAAAGGAAATTCATACTTTTACTAACAATTTTTTTGTTGTTTGTCATGTTCTTGGCACTAATCATAGAGAAACTAATCCATATAAAAAATTTCAAAGTATGTAAATTTTGAGTAAAACAAAATACAAGAAAAAAAACTTTAAAAAGTGATATTTTCTTTTATATTTTCAGTCTTTTACTGAAATAAATTTGCACAAAATGATGTTATAATGCTCAACTGATTTTTATAAAGAAGTTTTGTTACTAGGCATGGTGGTCTATAATGCCATTTGTGAAAATTATTATTTTTTTTTCTTTTCTTTTTGTTATTGCATAATACTTAACATACAGACACCAGTCAAAAAATACTAATTTTGTTTGGCTAATTCTGTAGAGTGTTTTTGTACTTTTGAAAATTAAGATGGCTAATTCCTGTGATTCTTGAGAGCAGTGTTTATGAGGAGCATAGGTCAGCTGACAAGTATCTCAGTTACAGTCAAGAATGGTTGGGAAAAAGATAATTTTAACATTTTGACCATTTAAAGAATTTGTTCTATTTCAAAGGCAGCACAATGTGCAGTTGCCGTTTCTGTTTCTTTTTTATTATTATTTTTATTTATTTATTTATTTATGTATTGGTTAAACCTACCTTTTCTTACAATGCAGGCATTCACATACACTTCAAATATTTGTAAATAATTTATAATATATAAATACTGACATTGATTTCAAGATGGAATTATGGTTCATTTTTTTTATTATTATTATTATATATTTATTATTAATTTTTTAGTTTTTTGTTGTTCAATTTTTATTTTTTTATTTTTTTTTTTTATTTTACTTTATTCTTTCTCAATTATAAGAAAATTAACCTTTATTATAAAACTGGTTACAAAATAAACCAGTGTTTGATTAAGCAGTGTTCAGTTTGTGTAACCAGATTCAATACACCCCATAGCCAGTTTTCTTAATCACTTTACAGTGTTTTACTTGTGATGAGGAAAACATCCTTTCTCTGTATATATTTGACTAAATCTACCTTTAACCATGGGATGTTGATGATTTGTTAATGGTAAAACTGACATTTTAAAACTGTGTTACAGTTGTTTACAGTCGTATGCAAATTACTTCAGTGTACTAATTATAAGAAACAATACTGAGTTGAATATACTGGCTGTTTCTTGGCTGTGAAGAATTGTTCAAATGGCATTGTGTACAGATGTGTGACTGATGAAAACAGAACAGTAAATTTAAAAAATAGTAAATGTCTATTATAAAATTACATGTAAATGTTAAATGTAAAACAGAATTGTTATATGTAGTATTTGCTTTTAAAAGTGTACATAGCCGGAGTAGACAAATAAATTCAACAGCATCAAAACCTGAAATCTTGATCATTATTACTTGCATGCTAAATAATAAACAGAATTACAGTTCCATGAATCATATCCTGGTTGAAGACAGCAAATTGCATCCTTGGGTTCATCCTGGATTGGAAAACTAGCATTACAATGAAACCAACAGAGTATTCTTCTCTGCTCTGGCAAGAACAAAGATCAAGTTAAGAGGAATTAAACTAAAACTACCTCTCAAGTAAACCATAATGCAGTTTTCACTTGAGGTAAATTATAATTTAGTGTGATTTTTAAGACATGAATTTAACAAGCCCAAAGCACTGAAATATCCAAACAGTACCATCTATGTAATGTGCTGAAAATTAACAGGACTTTTATTTTGATTGGTACAGTTATTTACCTCATCTCAGAACTCTGTAATCATTTATCTGAAGAAGAAATTCTCAATAAGTAGTAATTGAAAGACAATGCTATCATTACTGCTGTAACATTTGTGTGTTCAACAGCGAACTATATAGAAGTTAATCTCTTGCAAAAATTAATATTCTTTTTTTCCAGTTAATTTCTGGCATGCCTTAATTTGTCAATGTTATTAGTTTAAAACCTTCAAGACTGATCTTAATTAACTACCAGCAGTCTGTTCGCACCTTATTCTAAAAATTCATCGAGCTCTGTTCAGAACATCTCATATGCAGTATTACAATTGTTATACATTTATAATTAAAAGTATATTTAACATTGTGGCAATTATTTTCAGGCAATGCACTGTTCCTTCTTTAATTTTTTCTTATAGCAGACTTCTGCTTTGAAAAATTAAGATAAATTAGCAATTTTGATATGCAAACACAAGAGGAAGTTCGCTTTTGTGTGTAGATCTCTACATTGTGATTCCAGTTACTTTCTGAAAAAGGAATAAAACAAGTTCTAAAACTGTTTCTATTTCAAAATTAATGTACAGATTTACAGACATTCTCAAAACATGCCATCAGCTGGTTATTAGGTTTACGTGCATGTAGTTTTCTGTAAGTGGCAAAGGGAAAAAAAACTAAGATCGTAAGAGTATCCCCTGGATTTCGGTTTATGTAGGTGTACTGGATCTTACGTTAAAAAGTATTATTTTTGAAAAATACTGTTGAATAATTGATAAGGGAGGGATTGATTAAAATGCTAAAGAAGAAAATACTTTAAATTTGTAAAATCTTTCTGGACACATGCAACTGATCAAATTAATATTTCATTAAATATTTCAGTTTTTGGGTAGACTGCATGCCATCATAAATTATTTTGTATAAAAGCACCAGTTAATTACCAGTTAGATTAATGTTTTCAAGCATTTATTACTTCTTAAAATAATAAAATTATTTAATTAAAAATTGATAGAGATTTTTGTTAGCTCTCCATTATTTATAAAACAAAAACATATACTTGACAATATTTTAAAAAAAGGAAAAAAAAAGTCATCTTTATTAGTCTTTTCCAAAAATAAACATTTTATTTCTGACACTATGCAAGGCATATAACTTACATAAATGGACATGAGTGGAGTTGAAAATTAACGATATAATATACTGTATATAGAAATGAAAATATCACAATATGCAATGACTTCCACAAAATTTAGATTGTTCTTGTTTTCTCCCTTTATGTGAGAAACATTTATTTACATAATTTAAAGAATGAGTATTCTGTAAAAAGTGAAACTGAAAAAAAGAAAATAAGATTGTATATAACAATATATTTCATTCCATAATTGAGTGTATGAGAATATAATAACTGCAGAGTTAACAATATACAAGATTCACAAATGCAGTAAGAACTCTGGCCATTGAACAAATCAGATTTGAAACATATTAAGAAATGCATTACTTTAAATTGTGAAATGTTGGTGTAATCATGTAATGGTGTATCTTTGGTAATGCAATATTTCCTTCTTACAGTACATTTTCAGAATATAATGCAAAAACCACTTCTTGAAAGTCATCAACAATTTGTCACATGCAGTTTAGTTAGGTTAATCAATGTTACATTTATGAGAGAACATGTTAAATGTAATGATTAAGTCACAACCAACAAGTTGGTGCACCTTTTTCATATAGTAAGAATGCCTTTTTAGCTAAACATAAACTTTTTCAACATCAAATGACTCAATTATTTGTTATTTATAATAGTCCGTCATTATGGGTTATTTAAGTTTTGAAATAAAAAACTAACGGAACACCTGAAACACACCTAAAAACAAGAACAAAGAAGACAATGACAACAGCTGATACTGTTCTAATTCTTAAAGAAAAGGTTTGTTTGTACCTTTTTCCACAATAATGTATGAAAAATGCACAATGGACCAACTCGGTACAACAGTCTTGTTTTCTGTATCAGTTAATTTCAACAAAGAACATTATTATAAATTAAAAATGAATGTTAGAATACCTCCATGAGACCCCTATTTAAATAATACTCAACAGATCTGTTTTGTGACTGAACAATATCATAACATTGCACATATGAAACTATTAATCATTTTCTTCTTTTGCTCATTTTAAACTTCAACTGTTATTTTCTGAGATAAATTACTATGCATATTATTATTTTTTTTTTTTTACTAAAACAATATTTTATAATAACTGTTCTCTCCTAAAACAGTTTCTCCACTGTGCTGTCAACATTACATGTGGGTGATGTTTGGTGGGATGCTATATGGTCATAAACTCACTGTTACTCCATTTTTTAAGAATATTAACTGCTCAAATGAAACCAGAAAAAAAATATATATATTAAAATATACAAACATGCAATCATACGTATGTACATAAAATGTGCATCATTTAATGCTGTTAAGATACCTTCACCTGTCGCATCCAAATCATTAAATGCTGAAATAAGTTTTAACATAAAATACTAGCAAACAAAATTCTTGTACACCTGTACCAGCCTACTGTTATATATTCAGTCTGTATAGTATGATTTTAATTTTTGAAAGGAGATTTGCATTACAGTGCTTGCTGTTACTTATGACAATGTTAATTACACTGGTTATTAAATGTTACAATTACAGTAACATATTTAAAAGTGTCTTTTTTCCCACTCTGAATCTTTTATCTATCAATTTATTTATCTATATCTTAATATATATTTATATATGTATGAGTATATACATACAGAGACAGACTCACGTGCACACACATACACACACAAACCCAAACACAGATCTTCTAAAATTGCAAGCCAACACTGACTGACTTAATTACTGTTTTCACAAAACCTGACTCGCTGCACTTTGACTTAAATAAATAATTGCCCCAACAAAGTTCACGCCAGCTGCAATGAAGAAAACGGGAAACCAGCGTCCATGTGACTGGGTAACAAGTTCTGCTGTAAGAGGACCGCATGTAATTCCTGGTATTGTGGCCTGAAAAAATAAAACATTTAAACTGTACAAAGGTAAATATAAAGGTCTGTTTACATCTAGTACAGTAAAAAGGTGAACGGGTTTACATCTGGTACTGTACAAAGTCACCATCTCTTTCCATTTAGTACAAAACAAAGGTGAGTCTGTTCACATTTAAAACTGTACAAAGGTGAAATTCTGTTTACATTTAATAGTTTATAAAAATGAGAATCTATTTACATTTAATGCTCTACACAGGCGGGTATTTATTTACATTTAATGCTGTACACAACTGAACAACAGCAAATATGTTTTCATTTGTTTTCATTTGTGTTTAATATTTAAAATTGTTCAAAGGTAAATATATGCATTTAATACTTTACAAAGGTGAATGTTTACATTTAAAACTGTACAAAGGTAAGAATCTGTTTTTATTTAGTACAATACCAAGGTAAGTATCTGTTTACGTTTAATACTCTACGATGATGAATGTTTACATTTAATACTGTACAAAAATAAATATCCCCTGGATGCAAACTGAAAAATCTGATATTCTTGCCACATACAGTGTCTTCAACTTTAATTTTTTTGACCATGTATAGTTGATGTAGGTGTTACTTACAAGTGTATTTGAAATGGCAAAGGTTATCCCTGCATGGTTTGGTGCCACTTCTGCATGGTTGCTAAGGTGGCCAGACGAGTTACAAGCACTTAAACCCAGCGATATGGAGACAAATCTAGAATCAGAAAATTTATTAATACATGCATTTGCCAAAACAATTTATAAGAAAACTGTGAATACAAATATCATATTAATATTATATATAATATATATATATATTTCACTTTTTTTTTTATTAAATGAACTAAAATGTGGCTGTAATAAAAAATAATGAACAACTGCCCAACAAGATATAATGATGATGATGATGATGATGATAATTTGTTAAAATTTGATAAAAACTTAATTTGTATTTAATCATTTAAATAGTTATAAAGTACTTACAAAACTGCTAATGGTATATTATTTACAGCACTAAAGAATAAGATAAATAATCCAGGTCCAAGTAAACCAATACTGGTCATTAATCTTCTCACTGACAATATTGTCCATTTGTGAGCAATAAGAGCATCAGCAAAGTGTGCTGCCACTGTAAGAAATAAAAGTAATTAATTTTAATTTGCAGACCTATTATTTCTACATGGCTGTTAGAATGAATTTCATCGATTTTCCATTCTATGTACGAAAAATCATGAAAATTACCATCGCATTATAGAATATGAACATTTTTATTATTAATTCTTTATATATGTAATTCTCACAAGCAGTATATATATGTGTGTGTATATGTAAGTGTGTGTGTGTGTGTGAATGTGTGGCCTGAGATATTAAGACTAGACACGTATAATGTCAATAATGCAGTAGATAACATTGTGATGTCCAATAATTATTATTATCATTATTATTTTAACATCAACAAAACTGACATAATGTTAAGAACTACCATAAGGAAACTTAATAAAAAAAGAAAAAAAAGAAATGAAAATGAAAGATATAGGACTAATACCAATGAACAGTGATAACTGACAGAAAATAACAATGTGGTGCTTAGCAAACAATATAAAGAAAATGTGCGCTTGAATCAACCATACATGATGTAATACAACAGACATAATGTGAACTCACCGACTCCCACTAAAGAGTTCATTACATAAGGCACTGCAGTCAGCATTATGTGACTCTGATTGGCACCAAGATTACGATGCATGTATGTGGGAAGCCACTGCATTATAATGTAATTGGACCAGTTCATACTGAAATGTGCTATGTATATGGACCACAAGGGCCAGTGACACAGAAATTCACTCCACCGGACATTAACATTGTTGACCTATGGTATCAAAAAACAAAAAATGTTCATTAATAAAGTCCTGGCTTTGGAAATGAAAATAGTAAATTCATTAAATGTAGCAGTTAAATTAAAAATTGTTTGTATATTGATTTAAATGGAGATCCTAATGAAACATGCAGTGGAAAAGAAATGGTAATTTTTATCCATTTTTAGTAATTGCTGTTTCTATTTATTCTGTGACAGTCTTTTTTCACACCTTTTTCTGAAGTAATCATTTTTAGTTAAATAACACTGAAACTTTTGAATGTAATTATCATACTTCCACCTTGTATGCAGTAAAAACACCCTGAGCATTAGTCATCAAATTAATTTCATATGTATTTTCAGAGGATGAAAAAATAATTTTAAAAACAATGAAGATAAACAGAAAACAAGAAAGAAAAGCAGAATAATTCAACCCAAATTAGGAATTTTCATGGATATATGAAAGAAGCCATAGAGAAGTGAAATTTGTATTTTTAATTATTATTTTATAAAGTAGTAATTTCTTTTTTCTTTTCTCTACTTACACAAAATCATATAAATTTATATAAAATCATTAATGATTAATTTGGTAATTATACTCTAACAACAAATAAACTGATACAATTAGCTATTAATTAGCTGTAATTACATTAATAATGTAATAAATTATTGCCATAAAATAAACGTATAAATTTTATTTTTATTAAATAATATTTGTTCAATTTACAATACTAACTCACCTTGGGTGGTTCTACAAATTCATCATCCAGAGAGCCTAGAGTTTCAGGATACATGAACAACCACACAAGCACCCAGACAAAACCCATAAAACCAAATAAATAGAACATCCAAGGCCAGGACAAGTGAGGGCAGACCTTACAGAGACAGAAAAAAACAAAAAAATGCAGAAAAAAAAATAAGCAAAATAATTTGAAGGGTAAAAAATATAACAAATAAGTACCTGATTTGTCAATTTAAAAATAAAATTTACTTTGAAATGTAATGAAGTAAAGCATTTAAACCATTAAAATAACATGTAATCATTACAGCAGTTTGTAATTCATAAATAATCTATTATTTTATTAATAAATTTAATCTACAACAATGAGATAAGAATATAATAGATCAAACAATTATGTAAATGAACTAAAATGTGGCTGTAATGAAATATAATCTAGAATTCTCCAATAAATAAATCCATCAGATATAAAATAATAATAATAATAATAAAAAGAATAAATTAATATTGCACACCCAGTTATTATTACTTGAATTCTGCTGGGAATGATACTAATTTAAGTCTCATTGCTGAAACTGTCATGCAGTCCTACAGGTTATATAGTATACTTTAAAAAAAATAATAAAAAAATACAGATATCGAGATATATAATTCTGTGGAAAAAATCCTAAGTATATCAAATGTTTTAATCCGAACTTCAGTTGCAACGTAATTAACTTCCTAACGTAACTCATTATAAGATTGATTTTTTTATTATTTGCCAAACAGGGGAAATTAAGAGAAAACAATTAGAAATTTTAAGTAATATTTTTATAAAAGAACAAATGGACATAAAAACACTGTACTCACCACAGCTGCCACAGTCTGACCTATTGACCCAGATGCAACTAAATAACCAAATGCTCGAGATCGCTCTTCACCAGGAATTGCATGAGAAAAGATGTGAAAAATAGTTGGTAACCCTGTAGAGAAGAATTTAAACATTTAATTACATCTGACACATGTTACTATCACTGCTATTATTATTCTGTGGATCAAATATAAAATCAACAAGATGGATTTTTCAGTTAAAAATTCAAAGATACATGGATTTTTTCCTGTCTGACTGAAAAATAATTATTACTTATTTGTTACTGTTGTTTTCTTTGTCATGGTTAAAAATGCTTAATAGTTATAAATGAGAAAATAATCATGCACAGCCTTGAAAACATACTGCAGACAAGATGTGTGTTTTGAAATTGCTTACCCAGACCTTCTCCAAGACCCAATGCAACTCGAGAGAAAAACAAGGCATAGATTGAGTGAGCAAAAAATGGAACTAAGAATGTTGATAGTGACCACAATAACACGGACACACTTAAGATAATTTTTCCTCCATATTTTTTGGCAGCACTTCCACCAATGACCTGAAGAGACAATGAAAAGAAACTCTAATTAGATATCACAGCAAATTTTCTCTTTGTTCTGAAAATTATAATAATCAATTCAAAATTCTCATTGTAACAAAACTGACACAAACCACGAGGAAGCACAGAAATTTTATTTAAATCATGAAACTTTTGAATCTTAATGTATTAATTTATAATAATAAAAATGGTTTCTTTTTCTAATTTCCATCAGTTCCACTGCCAAATAATGAAAAAAATAAAAACAAGTTGAGCATGACAATGTTTTTTCACTTTGATATAAAACAACAAAAGTTAACTATAATTAATAAAATGATTAACTGAATGGTTTGCATTTGCTTTTTGTAAAAGGTAAGACATATGATCAAAAATCCATAAGCTATCACAATATTAGATTGTCAGACATAAAACATATGTGAATATATAATTAATTTAAAAAAAATATTTAATCTAAAATAATGAGTGAAACAAGATAACGGATATCACAGTTATGTAAATGAACTAAAATGTGGCTATAATAAAATATTATGTACAATTTTCTAATAAATAATAATAATAAAAATCCTGCTACCAGTTCAACAGAGAACATTTTTATTCAAATTTATTTTCTCTATTAGAGTGCATTTACCTGACTACTCATATATCCAACTGCAAATGAGCTTAGGACCCATCCTTGCCCATGCATATCCCAGTTAAATTCATCTGTCATTGGCACAATTGCAATCGGCATTATCACGCGATCAGCAGAATTTATAAAGTTGGCAACAGAACACAACACAACAGCTTTTGACGTCTTTGTTAACATTGTCAAAAAAGAAAAGTTGACTGATATTATAAAAAAGAACGGGACTTTTTCTCAGGTCATATCCTTGGTGCTCACTGCACTGGCCATTTTCTCAAGAATTAATTACATGCTGTAGGTTTCTGAAATAATTAATAAAAAATAAAGTATTTAAAAAAACAGAAATGATATTATTCAGTGTTTCAAAAAAATAAAATAAATAATAAAATGGTGAAATTTACAGAAAATCTGGCTACTGCCTATGTTTAATTAATTAATTAAGACAGGTATAATTCTTTAATATTTCTTAAAGCAATACAAATGGCTGAAATACATTTAGCATACTTACATATTATTGTTAGAAGTATTTATAACAACCAATATCTGCTGATAATAAAGTATTTCCGTAAGATAAAACTGTACAGAATATGGTATTTTACTTTGATTATTGTATAAATATACACATAAAAGAAAACATCTTGCAAAGTAACTGTCTATCAGGATATATATTTCTCAGATATACAATGATATAATAAGTTGTTATTATGTAACTGCTACATTTATTATTAGCAAAAACATGTAATACTAATGAGAGACAAATAAAATAATAATTTGCAAAGATACAAAAAGCAATTATGTTATTTGTTCAGTTATATTTTTAATATAAATGTTCAGTTCTCTATGATGGCCAGTATGACACTTAATTACAATGATCTCCTGAATATGTAACATCATGAACATACTTTAATAAAAGTATGTGTTAGTGTAGCCATTAGGTGATCTCACTTAGGTTTGATTTTTTTTTTTTTAATAATGGTGGAAATTTCCAATTTAAATTGAGGAAAAGTTGCTGCAAATAAAACTAATGATGGGGGACAAGTCTTATTCAAAAGTATTACAAAAATGAGTTATTTGAAGATGACCAGAACATTTATATGACAAGTTTAGGTTTTTGTGTTATAAATGTATCCAATGATGTTATAAATGATATCATTAGAGCAAAACTGTTTGATGATGATAGCACTGGATTCCCTATTATATACCAGCTTAATTAAATAAGAGCTGCATTTCAATTTCTAACATAAATTATCATTTGTTTACTTATTTATTTTAAATTTTATTATTGTAGTTTGCATTTTTCACATAAAAATTCTTGTTGTCAGTGTTCATGCCTGACTACTTAAAACACCTCCTATAAAACTATGACATTAACTGAATTTACTTTTTAATGTGTTTAGACCATCCCGATCGTTTTTTCAACGATGTGTATTAAGATATATTTTTAATACAATTCTTAATACAGAAAAAAACAACAACAACAAAACATTCCATAAAATGAACTATCTGAAATAAAAGTAAATACCTGCTTCTCTCCTAGGTGTGGTATGTCACACAGTCCATCCCCCTAAGACACCTCGTCGTGGAACTGGAACTTCAACTTGTAAAAATCGCAAATATTGAAATAACAAATGGAAAAACTCAAAAACGCTATATATATCGAAAATACGGAGGTGAATTTGTATCTATGATATTTTAAAATAATGCAACAAATAAAGCTACAAAATAATTACAAATTAACTTTCCATGAAGACATAACAATTATAAATATTCAGCAGAATATAAGTTTTGATCAGATTTGGACGTGGCAAACTTTTCAAGCGGCCATGATGTGGTTTGCATCGTCGCTTGTATCAATAAACAAAAGCATCATAGAGAAAAAGGGAGTTTAAAATCTTGAATATAAGGCTATTTATTTTGTGATTTCAACAAAATGTAAATTCAGTTTCTAATTAATATAACTGACTTTGATCAATTTATTTCATATATGGTACAGATATTCGTTTAATTTTTATTTCAGATTAAATACAGGATACTATACACTATATTATATGTAGTTTAGGGATAATAGTGCTATTAGTAAGTAGAGCTACGGAAGCGGCAGTGTGCAAATTAGTCAGTTGATGTATGCAAATATGTTAAGTTATTTATTACTTTACACACTCTGCTTTATTTATTATGAATACTGTATCAGTTATTTATACAGTAGTAAAACGTAGCTGTGGTGTAAATTTATAGAAATAAAGGAACCAGAACGCTTCCTTATCTCACCATATCTCAGTAATTTATTTTACCACGAGGTGTATTACCGAAAATTGTAGTCGAAGTTATTCTTACAGTCAGTTAAAATGAGAAAAATGAAATCGTGTGTCTTATTCTTAACCTAACATTTAATTTTTTTTTTTTGAAGAAATGCTCTTAGTCATTCATTTTAAATGTGTGTGTGGGGGGCTAAGGTCTAAATTCAACCCTGCACGCAATCATAACATACACCTTTCAAAAATATATATATTTCCAAATTTTTGCACTTTTTTTTGTTTCAGGTCATTAAGGTCGCCGTTGGTTCATTAAACATATTATTATCATTAATGTCATTCCAGGGTACGTCACTAAAACCATCGATAAGCAATTAAACATGTTGCCAGGATCATGCGTACATAATATGTACATAATATAACATACAATACCAGGAACTGTAGGTGGAAAACATTTATCATATATTTAATCAGATTATATCGAGTACAGGAACAGTGGTATAACACTTGATTTTCAAGTACAGCAGTTTAATCATATACGTTGAAGTGCAGGTCATTGGAGCTTAAAATATCTAAAAGGGTGAAAATAATAGTATAAATCTGAAAACAATATATAGCTTTTTCAGGCTAATATTGATAAGACAGGTAACATAAAGCTTATAGCAACTGGACAAAAGATCTTCGTATGTTGTTACTTAAATTTGTTCAATTCTGGTTTTTATATATATATTTTTTTTTTTTTTTCTCTCATTTCCTCAATAGTTTTCTAGTGAAAAGGTCCAAAATATTTCTTCTGCTCTTCAGAATATAATGCTTTTTTGAAGGTCTGGTGTCTCGACAAGAGCCATTCTGGACCTGAAAGTTGCATCGCTCAAGAAGATCTTTTCTCATTTGTTGGACTGGCATACAGTCGGATTGATCCTCGAAATGCAAACCACAAAATGCATACTTTGGATGAATAGTCACTCCTTAAAGCATCTACATAACAGAGGATTACACTTCTTAAATTAATTTATTGTAAAAATTTAACAACTGTGATAGATTATATAAATTATTTGTTGTGTATGAATGTTCTTTGGTGTAGCATCATTTTTCACATCAAAATCAGTTAATATGTCCACCTCGTCATCTGGAAATTCCTGATGTATTCATTATATTTTTGTTTGTTGTTGTTTTTAAATGTTATTAACATAATTTAGATTTGAATAAAATAAAAAACACTAATGCGATTAATGAAAACGTTTTGATGTAAAGTAACGGATATTAATTACAATACAAATTTTTTATATTTAAATATTCGTGGATTTTATTTATATATATTTATATATTTTAAATATATTTTTCAAGGTCTTATTTAAGATATAATGCCCAAAATAAAAAGTTAAAAAGTGAATCTTGTGTAATTTATAATTGTGATTTTTTCCAATGTTTTATAATTTTTATGAGCAGTTCTATTTATTAATATCGATTTCAGTCAGTAATGTTCATTATTGGATGTTTCGTTTTCTAAAAGTTCTTCTGTGATGTAATGACTTTACCTTTTTCAGTGAATTAAGAAAATTATTCATGCAGTCATTAAAAGGATTGTCAGACACCACATAGTCTTTCTTACAGATGTTGTTTAAAAACCTTTTCAAAGACATTACATGTGCTGATAACCACAAAGGCTAATGTATCATCAGGCTAAGGCAAGACATATTTGTATACCAGTGTATTATACCAGCCAACCTGTACAACAATTTGCATTTTAATCATTCTAAAAAAAATCAACAAAGAAACAAAACAAAAAATCCCAAACAAATTACATGATCTAATAACATGCATGTAAAAGCAGAATTTTTTAAAATTAAAAACGGCTAAATATATTTAACATGAGGTAAAACAGATATGGACGACATATGACATACGTGGACATTCCTACATCTAACCAAACTGTTGCTGTCGTCGTTGTTGTTGTTTTGGGCTTGTAGCATTGAAAATAAAGGGATGCAATATCTATTTTAGCAGAATTACGGTATGTACTAACTGCGCGTTTTTTATGCTAAACTTTAATTTTTTATGTTAATCAAATCAGTCTCTATTGAACAGTTCATCACATAGAGAGACACATGAGACATCACTGGCAAGTGTTTTTAATACTCTATTCCTTAGTTTGTTATAAATATATATTACATGTTGTTCAACAATACATTTTATTAGCTGATTAACTGAAAATTTGTATTATTACAATTGTGCAATAATTCAGATAAGTAATCAAGAACCTTTTAACATGTAAACCGGCAGTTCAACATTAAAGAAGTAATTGTGCACAGTATTTACACACACTTACATATATTACATATAAATCGTAGCTATTTTTAGATAAAACTTCGTATTTGAACACAGGATTACGGATTATTATTTTTAAT
Source organism: Chrysomallon squamiferum (assembly GCA_012295275.1). Lineage (NCBI taxonomy): Eukaryota > Metazoa > Mollusca > Gastropoda > Neomphalida > Peltospiridae > Chrysomallon > Chrysomallon squamiferum. The sequence continues at coordinate 15,785,481 of CM022670.1, forward strand.
CATTCAGACACATTTCAGGCATATGCAGGCATGATTTGTGAAAATAAAACAAGATAAACGAGCAAAAATGGTGTTCGGTTTATAGTCCATGCTGTTACATAATGAGTAATATGCATAATAATAACTGAAACTTCTGAAAACTCAACAAAAGGTTGCAACAACCTCTTTCCTTTCTAAGTTTCACTTTCTTGTTTACAAAGTTGGTAATCTGAAGTATATCCAAAAAAACAAACAAAAAAAATGGTTCGTCACCACTGTCTATACTAGTTTCGCTTACAAGGATGGTATTTCTGTGTAATACGGCCTGCTTTGAAAAAAACTGGTAGATTTGAAAAGTGAAAGGCTTATGATCTTTTTGTACTGGTACCAGAATTAAAACCAAATATTGTGGTATCATATAAATAAAACCTCTGCTAATAAGGGGTGAAAATTGCATGATTTTCTGAATTAATTTTTGGTTCTTTATAAAATTTAATATTCTTTTTAACACAAATTTAGACAACCGACCGTTTTGTCATTTTGTTGTTAGGGTAAAAAGAAAACGGACGATTTCTCATAATGCGTGGCAAAGTAAGGTGCATAACTCTCCGCGACATAGCTACAAGCCGCGTTTTGTAACATTATTCTTTACAGTGGCTTGTGTCACATTATGCACCGAGTTAAATTAAACACTAGGTAAATCGTTATGTACAGCATATATGATTGTTTGTAATACAGCGTTGCATATTTGGATGAGTTAGGTTCCTGGTCCTTATCTTGATCTATTTATTTATTTATTTAATTTCATTACAATTTTTTTTTTTTTTTTTTTTTTTATTATTATTATTATTATTATTATTATTATTATTATTATTTTTAATATTATTATAGATAGATAGATAGATAGATAGATAGATTTTATTTTTTATTATTTATTATTATTTTATAGCTTAAAATCTTATATACAGATTTCAACCTGTGAAGAAGTTCAATCTATAGACAAATGAATATATTTAGAAAACTCGCAAACATAACTAATTAGTATTTGAATCATCCGTTTCTAAAAAAATAAGAAAATAAACAATTTTTATTTTTTTATTTTTTATTATTATTATTTTTTAAAATATTATTATAGATAGATAGATAGATAGATAGATAGATAGATAGATAGATTGATAGATAGATAGATTTTATTTTTTTTTTTATTTATTTTATATATATATATATATATATACATATATATAGCTTAAAATCTTATATAAGAATTCAACCTGTGGAGGAAGTTCAATCCACAGACAAATTAATATATTTAGAAAACTCGCAAACATAACTAATTAGTATTTGAATCATCCGTTTCTAAAAAAATAAGAATAATAATAAAGAAAGAAAGAAAGAAAGAAAGACAAAAAAAAAAACATAATAATAAAAATAAAAGAAAGAAACTCGACACATCTGGCCAAAATAGGTTCCTGCTCTTTATGTTGTTTGTTTTGTTTTGTTTTTTGTTTTTATTTATTTATTTATTTATTTAGTTTTCCAATAAAAATCATAACGTTACATACAAATGAAGTTGCTATTCTTCATTACGTATCATTAAGGTCAATAAACAATGATAATTATAAAAATAAGGAAGTTGAAACTGAAATACTTTTTGTCACCAACACACATACATTTCAATGACAGAAGTCATGGAGAATTTGAAGAGTAAATTAAATGAAATCTTGGCACCAAAAGGCTTTGAGTTGTATCCATTTCTGGTAAGTAAAGTATCTGTTTTAATTTAAACTGGTATACCGTGTGGAAATCATCAAACGACTTAATTAGATCTAATGAACTAAAAAAAGAACGACGGTTTTCTTTAGTAAAATATGCAGAGATCCTCCAAATATTGTATTCTTGAAATAAACAACTGTTAATCTAGAGCTTTTACAAATTTATTGTTAATTTTTTTTTTTTATTTATTTTTTTTTTTTTTTTATTATTATTTTTATTATTATATTTTTTTAATTTATTAATCGGCATATATAAAACTTTGAACATACCCACAATCATTTTTATATTTTTCATAACTTTTTATATTTCAACTCGTCATTAAATATGTTTAATTTTGGTTAAAAATAAGTGTTACATTTATTTTTTTTATTATTTTTTTTTTTTTTTTTTTTGGTTAAATGTCCTCCCATACAACAGAAAAATAATATTTCATACTGTTAAACATTTTACAATTAAAGAAAGAAAAAATCAGTACATATTTTTTTAAAGCACTTCGATATTTTCGTTATGGTTCACTCCTCGAACATGCATGTCATGTAGGGTGCACAATTTTGTGTTTTGCCTGTTTCGGGACCACATGATAACCACACGCATTGTTCTTGTAAATAAAAATGGTTGCTTAACCTTTTGCAACTCTGAAAAAAAAAACGTCTGTTCAACAAAATAAGAAGGTTACGTCATAAAAAGTCTTTCCGAGAATCAACGACTTCGTGCCATTGCTATGCTGCAAGACCAAATAAAGACTGAGATGCGAATGCAATTGGTCTCTCTCTCTCTCTCTCTCTCTCTCTCTCTCTCTCTCTCTCTCTCTCTCTCTCTCTCTCTCTCTCTCTCTCTCTCTCTCTCTGTGTGTTTTCTCTAAATCTCTCCTCTTCACTGAATTCAGAACTTAATTACCTGGATCTAAAGAATCTCTCTCTCTCTCTCTCTCTCTCTCTCTCTCTCTCTCTCTCTCTCTCTCTCTCTCTCTCTGTGTCTTTCTCTTCTCTCCTCTTCACTGAATTCTGAATTTAATTACTTCTCTCTCTCTCTCTCTCTCTCTCTCTCTCTCTCTCTCTCTCTCTCTCTCTCTCTCTCTCTCTCTCTCTCTCTCTCTCTCTCATCTGACGAAACGGCACCTAATCCATATGATGCCAGTTTCACGGAATTTTCTGGATTAAAGTTTGTTAGGATTTCTCTCAGACGTTATCTCTCTCTTTGTTTTTCTCTCTCTCTGAATTGCAGTCTGATAGATCTCTCTCTCTCTCTCTCTCTCTCTCTCTCTCTCTCTGTCTGTCTATCTACACGAAAAGCGGCAACCGGAAACGGATATGTGACCAAACGGCACCTAAGGTCCATATGATGCCAGTTTCACGGATTTTTCTGGATTATAGTTTGTTAGGATTTGCTCAGACGTTATGCTCTCTTTGTTTTTCTGGAAAGCTGAATTGCAGTCTGATAGACAGCACTTCAATCTATCTACAAGAAAAGCGGCAACCGGAAACGGATATAACACCAATTAGTGCCAGGTTTGTACGAAATCGGTTAAGGGAACACAACATATGGCGCAGATGACCAGCCATACGTCCACTTTTACTTCCACATGATCTGCAGGTTAACTTAACATGGTGTCAAGCTCAGAGACCAAATGTCGTATTACAGAAGGAGAACATAATGCACCATCAAGTTTTGTCTATACGGCTCCGTTGCCAAGTGTGTATCCGCGCTAATGGTAATAACACAGTATACTGCTTCTATGAATTAACTTTTTGTACCATTGCTATTAATATATTCATATCTATAAAATAATATCTATAAAAACTGACACACTGATGAATATATTGGTGTATTGTCCATTCACTATAGCCTTGAATATAATATCACTGATAATTAAGAGGAGGAAATATAATTTTGTTTCAGTTCTTTAATATAATGTCTCTCGAACTGGATACACCATCTGAATATGTTACTACAGTTGAATGATCATGTTTCCTTTTTACATGATAATCAGTCCTGTGTGCAAACTCTTTGAAATAACCACCTTACTACATAAGTAGCGTTGGTGTATATCAGAAACAGTTTGAAAGAACATTAATATCACATGTGTTGACCATTCTGTGTTCATAATAACAGTGTAAAATGGCTATTGTTGAGCTATTGAACAGAGGTTACAAAGTTTCTTTATTATTTATTTCACAAATGTAATAATAAAAATATTCACCTATTCAGTGAGCATAACTTGGATGTTCTGTTAAAATGTGTTATTGAACAGCATGTATTAAAGTATATTAATATATATTTATGAAATACTAATGAATAGTGTATTAAAAACATTTCCCAGTGATGTCTCACATATCTCTTCATTAATTGTGCAATACAGATTGATTTTATTAACAAATAAATTTAAAGTTTTGCATAAATCGCACAATAGCTTGGTTATATATAGGGATGTCCATATAGGACATATGTGGTCCACACCTATATTACCTCATATTTTACATAGTCATCAAAAATGAAGTTTGATTTTGAAATTTTAAGTTAAGGATATTAGGTCACGTTAATAAACTTTATTTTATTATTATTAAAATAAAAATTATTCTACAGGTTGGCTGGTATAATACACTGGTGGACAAAAAATATGCCTTGCCTTACCCTGATGATACATTAGCCTTTGTGATTAATCAGCACACCTGATGTCTTTGAAAAGGTTTTTATACCATTTATCTGTAAGAAAGACTATGTGGTGTCTAACAATCCTTTTAATGACTGCATGAAGAATTTTTTTAATTCACTGAAAAAGGTAAAGACATTACATCACAGAAGAACTTTTAGAAAACGAAACATCTTGTAATGAACATTACTGATTTAAATCGATATTAATAATAAATAGAATTGCCCATAAAAAGTACAAAACACTGGAAATAATCACAATTATAAATTACACTAGATTCACTTTCTAACTTTTATCTTGAGCATTATATCTTAAATAAGACTTTGAAAATTATGTTTAAAATACATAAATATATATAATTAGAAAACAGTATTATCAGATACTTTACATTAAGAAACCTTTCATTAATCATATTAGTATTCTTTGTTTTGTTCAAGTCTAAATTATGTAAATAACATTTAAAAACAGCAACAAACAAATATATAATGAATACTGCAGGAATTTTCAGATCATCAGGTGAACATATTAACTGATATTAATGTGAAAGATGGTGATTCACCAAAGATTTTGCTACAAACAGCTGGTCATGTTGCAGCAGGTATTTTCTACTATCAGAAAACGGACCTCAGTGAGGATACAGTTAAAAAGTGGCCATCTGATAAGGTAAGTGAAAACAAAATACTTTATCCTCATTTTAACTTTATAAGTAAAAGATATTTTATTGGATTTTGTTTTCGTGATCACTTAAATATTTCAATATTTTTATCGTCGACCTATGCATATTTACTCACCATGCTTTAGTCTGTTTGTTCTCATGAACTTACATACACAACAATTTTTTCAAACAATAAAAGGTATATATTCAACAACTTGTCACAGTTTTTAAATTTGACAAATACAGTAAATTTATTTAAGAAGTGTAATCTTTTATTTTTCAGTCACTTTCCGGAGTGTCTATTCATCCAAAGTATGGTGGATGGTTTGCATTTTCTTGTGCTGTGATTTTCAAAGACGTCAGATGTCCAGATCTTCAGAAAAGAGATCCACCTGATTGTGTGCCAACCCAAGAAATGAGAAAAGATCTTCTTGAGCGATACAACTTCCACTACCAGGATGGGTCTTACCGAGACATCATCCCTTCAATAAAGAAGTATTCTGAAGAGCAGAAGAAATATTTTGGTACCTCTCCACAACACTGGAAAAAATGTGTTGAGGAAATGAGAAGAAAATATATGAAACCATAAACTGAACAAAAGATGAACATCTTATTTCTTGTTCATTGTAAATTTACGTTTGTGTTACATATTATATCAATATTATATAAAACTACACATTTTTGCTGATTTACACTATTATTCTTACCATTTTAAATATTTGGTCCTCCAGTGACCTCTACTACAACCTGTGACATGACTAATGAAGCAGGTAATGAAATTTTAACATATATGATTAAGCTGTTGTAGTTAATAATCAATTTAACGCCTACAATTCCTGTTGTATTTTTATTTACTTTTTACAGTGATAAACCAGTAAATTTAGAGCTTTTTCTGTTAGAACTTATATGCTGATGCAGTCAAACTAATGATTTTACTTTGTATTTTCCTTTCACATTTTGCAGTGTTGTGTGTTTCTGTCCTAACCAGATTTAAAATAGTTTATAGTTTGAATATTAATCTCACATCTGTGATATTTTGACTCTAACATGTTCTTTGATACTGTTTTACAATCTGTTTTGTTTATTTTGAAGTAGTTACTGAGCAGATTCTAAATAAAGATTAACATAAAGTGAATGATTATATATGATTAAATTCATCTATTTAAAACTGAATTCTTACATCGACAATTACTGTAGTCAGTATATTGTGATAACATACATAATAAACAATATCTATTACATATTATTTTCACCATTTCAAATATTTTTTGCTCCAAGGACCTCCACTTCAACATGTCACATGGTGAAGTAGGGAATTAATTCTGTATTTCAAAATCAAGTGTTATAGCTACTATTCCTGTACTCGATGTAATCTGATTAAATGTATGATAAAACTGCTGTAGTTAAAAGTCAGCTTTACACCTACAATTCCTGTTGTATTTTTATTTACTTTTTACAGTGATAAACCACTAGATTTTGAGCTTTTTCTGTTAGAACTTATATGCTGATGCAGTCAAACTAATGATTTTACTTTGTATTTTCCTTTCACATTTTGCAAAGTGTTGTGTGTTTCTCTCATAACCAGATTTAATATAATTAATAATTTAAATATTAATTTCACGTCTGTGATATTTTGACTCTAACATGTTCTTTGATATTGTTTTACAATCTGTTTTGTTTATTTTGAAGTAGTTACTGAGCAGTTTCTAAATAAAGATTAACATGAAGGAAATGAATACACCTTCTGTTTCCATATATGATTAAACTCCTGTATTTGAAACTGAATTCTTATACTGAAATTCGTGTACTCAGGGTATTATGATTACATACATGCAATATCTACACTCAGTGTTTATATACATATGATTCAGCTATTGTAAATATAAAATTAACTCTTAAACCTTCAGTTCCTGCACTCACTTAATTGTGGTTTCATATATGATAAACAATATCTACTCTCAGTGTGTACTCAATGTATTATGACTACATATATGATAAATTCTTACACCTACAATTCCTGCACTCAGTGTATGTATTAGAAGAATTCTATTAAAAAAAAAAATAATAATAAAAAAAATTAAAATGATGTTTACAAAAGAAATGGTAACTGTTGCAAACAAATTACTTTGTACATGTGTACCAGGCAAAATATATTAACTTGAAGTACACCTGGACACTTTTTTATTTTTAATTTGGTAAATAGATTAATTGTTTGTTCTGTTTAATTATTTTCTTCTGTGTCAAATCCTGTGAATTTAGAGTTTTTTCTCCTAATCAGTATATGCATATACAGTGAAAATAATGGTTATGGTTTGTATTTTACTTTCACTCTGGGTTCTTCTTTTTTTCTTCTTTTTCTTTTTTCTTGATTCTTTTTTAAAGGTATATTTAAAATAATTTATATTGTGAATATTAATTTTATGTCTGTGATATTTACAGCTGTGATACTGTTTTAAAATTTTCTATTTATTTTGAAGTAGTTATTGAGTAGATTCTAAATAAAGATTAATATATAAGGAATGAAGTCATAAATACATCATGTATTTGCTTATATGATTAAACTGCTGTATTTAAAACTGAATTATTATATCACAAAGTCATGTACTCAATATTATGATTATATATATGATAAAATTGATATATTTAAAAATAAACTTTTATAGCTACAATCCCGTATCACTGAGTGTATTAGAAGAACTAAGATTTGAAAAAAATAACTTGAGGTGTACACATCTATTTTGAAAAAGAAATTCCGACTGTTGCTCTACCTTGCAAAATATTTAACATGTAGCACAGCTAATACTAATTGTCCTTTTGTTTTTCATTTTAATTTTGATAGTCTGTGCTTTAATGTTTTATTATGATAAATCCACTAAATTTAGAGCTTTTTCTGTTATAACATATATGTTTGTTCAATGAAAATAATGGTTTTGTTTTGTATTTACCTTTCAGACATTGTAAAGTATGTTTTTCTTTTAATCAGATTTAAAATCATTTGTAATGTAAACATTAATCTCACCTCTGTGATTTTTTGACTGGAATATTTGCTGTTATACTGTTTTACAATATGTTTTGTTTGTTTTGAAGGAGTTATTAATGTTACCGAGTGGATGCTAAATAAAGATTAATAATAATGAATTATTTTGTTCTGAAATATATTTTTTTTATCCATTGATCCACAGACTACAATTCATGTTACAGTGTAGTAATTAACTTTATTTCTGCACAAAAAAAAAAAAGAAATGTTGTGGGAAAACTATAAGAGCTACTCAAAAACTTTAGATTTGTAATAAGTGTGTAGAAAACAAAATTAAAATAATAAATATCAGGAAAACTGAGCAATAAATAAGAAATCTGCTTATTCAGGTAAAAATCAATATTAAACTTTGATAAACCCTGAAAGGAGTTATATTCTTAAATATATCAATTTTAAAAGAGAAAATAACATAATATAGTTTTGATACAGTGATTAAAGTGTTTGCTAAAGATCCCTTTCAGCTGACTGAAAAGAGGAAACCTATGAAATGCTGCTAATTGTTTCTTGATGTTAATACAAAATTTCAGAAGAAACTTTCTACAATGATAATAATTATTCTTTTGAATAGAAAAATGACAGTTAAACTAAGGGACTGCAACGTTCGATGGCAAAATAAGACAGAATCAGTAGAAATTCTGTAACGATTATGGGTATTTTCAAAGTTTTACTCCAATTTACAAAAAAAAAATTATTATTATTATTTATTATTATTATTATTTTTATAGCTAAAATCTTATACTTATATACAGAATTTAACATATGGAGGAAGTTCAATCCATAGACAAATGAATATATTTGGAAAACTCGCAAAAGTAGCTAATAGTATTTGATTCAAGAGAAAAAAAAATAATAATAATAATAAAAAAGAAAAAAAAAAGAAAAGAAACAAACATTTGGCCGAACTAGGTTGGTGCATTTCATGTTTTTTGGGTTTTTTGTTGTTTTATTTATTTATTTATTTATTTATTTATTTATTTATTTTTTTATTTTATTCTCAAGTCAAAATCGTAACGTTACAGACAAATGAATTTGCTGTCCTTTATTACGTATTATTAAGGTCAATAAACAGATCAACAATGTAAATTATAAACATGAAACCAATCGCTTTTACTTCTAAAAAATAAGGAAATTGAAAAAGAAAGCGTACTGAAAGCTCGTTCTAATTTACTCTCGACGTTTTGTCACCAACACACATATATTTCAATGACAGAACTCATGGAGAATTTGAAGAGAAAATTAAATGAAATCTTGGAAACAAAAGGCTTTGAGCTGTATCCATTTCTGGTAAGTAAAGTATCTGTTTTTAATTTAAACTGGTATATACCGTGTGGAAATCATCAAACGACTTAATTAGATCTAATTAACTAAAAAAGAACGAAGGTTTTACCGTAGTAAACTATGCAGATGCCATCCAAATATCTTAACAGATTGTATTCTTGAAATAAGTAACTGTTAAACTAGAGGTTTTACAAATCTTCTGTTAATAATTTCATTTTATTTTTATTTTATTTTATTTTATTTTTAATGGGTTTTGTTTGTGGGTTTTGTGGGGTGGGTGGGGGGAGTATAAATCGGATCATATAAAACTTTGGAAATACCCACAATCGTTACAGAATTCCTGATGTTTGACTTATTTAAATTTATTTTTGTGTTTGTATGTATTGTTATTCTCTGATGGCTTGTACCTTAAAATATATATTTTTTTTAATTTACGCAAATTATTTACTGGGTGTTTTGTTTATTTGTTGTTATGGGAGATAACTGGTATTCAACAATGGGTCCAGTTTTGTTTATTTGTCGTTAGGCGTTGTCAAAGGAAATAATTCTTATGTAAAAGAAAGAAAGAAAGAAAGATAAACAGCACAAACCTATATAACATAACCTTTTTTAAATTATTATTTTCTCTTCTGACTGATAAAAAAAAAAATAATAAAAAAAAAAAACATTCGAAGCAAAATTGTGAGAAAATATTTACGAGTTATGTCTTTACCAATCTTCATACGTCCCATCTGTCGATTTATTACGTACGTACGTACGTACGCACGTGACAAAATCGTACTTTTCCTAGTTTGTAAAGTATATTAATTTGGTTAGCATACAGTGAATTGTTCCTGCACGAGTAAAAATCAATATTAATTTCGTTCAGTTGTCTATTTATACTGTATGAATGCATTTCTCATGTATGTAGCATATACCATGTGTTTAATTTAAAAAAAAAAATATTTTAAACTACATAACAACCTTCATTATATTATAATGTTAAATATCAAATCAACATTTTTAAGTATATTTTTTTATATATATATATTTTATAAAACGTTTTATATTTTAACTCATCATTAAACATGTTTAATTTTGATTAAAAGTAAGTGTCACAATTTTTTGTTGGTAAATGTCCTCCTATACAACAGAAAAAAGTAACTGTCATGATATAATGTTTCATATCGTTAAACATTTTTACAATTAGAGAAAGGAAAAATCAGTTTATTTTTCTTTTTAAGCGCTGACTTATTGTTATGGTTCACTCCTCGAACATCCATGTCATGCAGAGTGCACAATTTTTGGGACTTTTGCCTCTTTTGGGACCATATGGTACCCACACGCATTGTTTTTGTTTTTGTAAATGAAAAACACAGTTATAACAATTCTTTCCGAAAACCAACGTCTTCGCGCCAGTATTTATGCTGCAAGCCCAGTTAAAGACAGATGCGAATGCAATCTCTCTCTGTCTCTCTCTCCCTCTCTCCCTCTCTCCTTCTCTCTCTTAAATATAGAATTATTAAAATAAACTTTCTTCTACAGGTTGGCTGGTATAATACACTGGTGGACAAAAAATATGCCTTGTCTTACCCTGATGATATATTAGCCTTTTCCATTATAGGCACACCTGATGTCTTTGAAAAGGTTTTTATACCATTTATCTGTAAGGAAGACTATGTGGTGTCTGACAATCCTTTTTATGACTGCATGAAGAATTATCTAAATTTACTGAAAAAGGTATCACAAAAGTACTTTTTGGAAAACAAAATAGCTTGTAATGAACATTACTGAATGAAATCCATATTAATAATAAATAGAACTGCCCATAAAAATTATCAAACACTGGAAATAATCACAATTATAATTTATACAAGATACAGTTTTCAAATTTTGTTTTGGACATTATAAGAATATATTAAATAAAAGCTTGAAAAATATATATAAAATATATAAATGTATATAATTAGAATACAATATTACCAGATGCTTTACATTAAAAAAAAACTTTCATTAATCATATTAGTGTTCTTTGTTTTATTCACATCTAAATTATTTTAATAACATTTAACAACAAAACAAATAAACATATGATGAACACTGCAGGAATTTCCAGACCATGAGGTGGACATATTGTCTACTTTTGAAAAGAAAGATGATGGCACACCAAAGATTTTGGTACAAACAGCTGGTCATGTTGCAGGAGGTATTTTCTACTATCAGAAAAGGGACCTCGATGAGGATATAGTGCGAAATTGGCCATCAGATAAGGTAAGTGAAAACCAAATACTTTATGCTCATTTTAACTTTATCTGTAAAAGATATTTTATTGGATTTTCTTTTCATGATAACTGAAATATTTCACCATTTTTAGCGTCGACCTATGCATATTTTCTCTCATTGCTTTAGGCTGTTTGTTCAACTGAACATACATACACGACAAATAATTGTTTTGTTTTCAAACATTAAAAGGTGTAATTTCACAAATACCATAAATTAATTTAAGAAGTGCAATCCTTAATTTTGCAGACACTTTACGGTGTGTCTATTCATCAAAAGTATGGTGGATGGTTTTCATTTCATGGTGCTGTGATTTTCAAAGATGTCACATGTCCAGATCTTCAGAAAAGGGATCCACCCGACTGTGTGCCAACCCAAGAAATGAGAAAAGATCTTCTTGAGCGATACAACTTCCACTACCAGGATGGGTCTTACCGAGACATCATCCCTTCAATAACGCAGTATTCAGAAGAGCTTAAGAAGTATTTTGGTACCTATTCATCCGAACACTGGAAAAAATGTGTTGAGGAAATGAGAAGAAAATATATGAAACCATAAACGGAACAAAATATGAAAATCTTATTTCTTGTTCATTTTAAGTTTACATTTGTGATACATATTAAATCAACAGGACCATGATAAAACTACACGTTTCCTGATTTACAGTTATTCTTACCATTTAAATATGTTATCCTCCATTGACAGTTACTTCAACCAATGACATGATTAATGAAGCAGGGAATGAAGTCATAATTCTGTTTACATATATGTTTAAGCTGTTGTAGTTAAAAATCAATTATACACCTATAGTTCCTATTATATTTTTATTTACTTTTTACAGTGATAATCGAGTAAATTTAGAGATTTTTCTGTTAGAACTTTTTCCAGTTGCAATAAGCTTTGTGTTACCGGTTTTATCAATATTAACCTGATAAAGCTATATATTTTTTACAGATTTACCCTATTATTTTCACCATTTCAAATATTTTTTGCTCCAAGGACCTCCACTTCAACATGTCACATGGTGAAGTAGGGAATTAATTCTGTATTTCAAAATTAAGTGTTATAGTTACTATTCCTGTACTCGATGTAATCTGATTAAATGTATGATAAAACTGCTGTAGTTAAAAGTCAGCTTTACACCTACAATTCCTGTTGTATTTTTATTTACTTTTTACAGTGATAAACCACTAAATTTTGAGCTTTTTCTGATAGAATTTATATGCTGATGCAGTCAATCTAATGATTTTACTTTGTATTTTCATTTCACATTTTGCAAAGTGTTGTGTGTTTCTCTCATAACCAGATGTAATATAATTTATAATTTGAATATTAATCTCACGTCTGTGATATTTTGACTCTAACATGTTCTTTGATACTGTTTTACAATCTGTTTTGTTTATTTTGAAGTAGTTACTGAACAGATTCTAAATAAAGATTAACATGAAGGAAATGAATACACCTTCTGTTTCCATATATGATTAAACTCATGTATTTAAAACTGAATTCTTTACATCGACAATTCCTGTAGTCAGTATATTGTGATAACATACATAATAAACACTATCTACACTCAGTGAGTACTGAATATATTATGTCTATATATATGATAAATCTACTGTTTTTAAAAATAAATTCTTATACCTACAATTCCTGTAATCACAGTATGTATTGGAAGAAGTTTATTAAAAAAAAATTAAAAAAAAAAACTTTTAAAAAATCAATGTTAACTGCTGCAAACACATTACTCATATCCACCAGACAAAATATATTAACTTGAAGTACACCTGGACACTTTTTAATTTTATTTTCGTAAAGAATTTAATTGTTTGTTCTATTTCACTGAATGTTTAACTTTCTTTTTTTCTTTTTTACTATGACAAATCCTGTAAATTTAGATATACAATAACAATAATGTTTTAGTTTGTATTTTGCTTTCAGACTGTTTGTTTGGTTGTTAGGTATTTTCTTTTTTGTCTTTTCTTTTTTCTTATAATTGGATTTAAAATAGTTTATAATAATTAATATTAATCTCATGTCTGTGATATTTGCACTGTGATACTCTTTTACAATGTTCTGTTTATTTTGAAGTGGTTACTGAGTAGATTCTAAATAAAGATTAACATATTAAGAATGAAGCCAAAAATACATTATCTGTTTGCTTATATGATTAAACTGCTGTATTTAAAACTGAATTATTACATCAGAAATTAATGTAATCAGTGTATCATGATTATGTATGTCATAAAACTGCTGCATTTAGAAACCAGATACTACAACTACAATCCTGTATTAGAAGAACTTTGATTTGAAGAAAATAAATTGAGGTGTACACACCTATTTTGAAAAAGAAATTCCGAATGTTACTCACAAAAACACTGATCTCTATCCTGCAAAATATTTAACATGTAGCATAGCTTAATACTAATTGTCCTTTTGTTTCTTCATTTTATTTTTCATTATGATAAACCCTCTAAATTTAGAGCTTTTTCTGTTATAACATATATGTTTGTTGAATGAAAATAATGGTTTGGTTTTGTATTTATCTTTGAGACATTGTAAGGTGTGTTTTTCTTACAACCAGATTTAAAATTCTTTATAAGAATAACAACCACATTTAAAATTCTTTATAAGAATACTGATTTCACGTCTGTGATATTTTCACTGGAACATGTGCTGTGATACTGTACCACAATTTATGTTTTTTTTATTTTTATTTATTTATTTTTTTAATGAAGTTATTAATGTTACCGAGTGGATGCTAAATAAAGATTAATAATAATGAATTATTTTGTTCTGAACTATTTCTTGATCCATAGATCCATGGACTACAATTCGTCTACAATGTAGTAGTTAACTTGATTTCTGCATCAAGAAATGTTATGGGAAAATGACAAGAGTTACTCACAAACTTTAGATTTCTAATAAGTATGTAGAAAACAAAAGTAAAATTATAAATATCAGGAATAGACAAGAAAAATTGAGAAATAAATAAGAAATCTGCATATTCAAGTTATATATACCCTGAAAGGAGTTATATTTTTGCATTTATCAATTTAAAAAGAGAAAGTAAAATGATATAGTTTTGATACAATGATTAAATTGTAAGTCTTTGTTAAGGATCCCTTACAGCTCATTGAAAAGAAGACCCTATTAAATGCTGCTAATCTTTTCTTGATGTTGATACAAAATCTACACATTTATTGTATATAAGCCTGAGATAACATGTTGTTCTAAATAAACTCATACTAGAATTTATTATAATAATTGATAATTTAATTTCTGTATTAAGAGGCATTGAGGAAAACAGCTTCTTTTGTTTACAGAATTTAAAAGAAATAACTTGTACGTTTTTGAATATTCATAATTTAATGAAACCAAGATTTTGTTATCTGAATTAATTCAGTTTATATAATATCTAAATATTCCTACATTTTAAAATTATTTATATGCATTTATAACAATCTAAAAAAATACCTAATATTTAGAGAACCAAAAATATGAATTAGTGCTCCACATTTATATATTACTATATATATAACAATAATTATTAAGATAATCACACAATATTTATAATTCTTTATGACAAAGAATATTTCACTGTATATTCTAACTATATATGAACATATAATATACCCAGCCATTCTGCAAACAGTGCTACCTATACGTAACTTAGCTGATGGCATAGAATTGCAGGAATAGAATGGATTATTATTTTGAGCTGACACCTCTACAAATTTTATGGCTAATTTATGGATTTAACAAATTAATATAATTAGTTAATGGTGTTGATTTAGACAAAATGTAGTGTAGAGAATGAATAAAGTGTTACAAAATATGTCAATCATTCATTACAGATGCATATGCTTACTATGAAACGTTGACACTGCCAATAATAATTCTTGCATAGACACCTGATGAAAACCAGTCAGCAGAGTAGGATATAGCATGTCAGACCATATCCATGTTGTAAACCAATTAAAGACTGAGAGATGTGTGTAATATCTCACACTGCATGGTTTTAACTGAAAACAAGAAAACTTTCGGCTCATAGCAAACTGAAGCAGTACTGATCCCTTTACAACAGTGGGGGTTAGAAGATAGAAAGTGTGTATGTCGAACCCATGAAAAATATTCTATTATCGTTCACCTACATAAAGAAAGCAACACAATCCAAATCAAGAAAGAATACAACAGGGAAACACTGTAAGATCCAAGCCATTTACAACAACACTGGGGAGAATATTTTGAAATCATAAGCTTGAGAATAGCTGGAAAATATATCAGACACATTCACAGGTGAAGACACGCTCCTAATTGCAAATACATCCTAAACCTATGTCCAGTAGGTAATCAAAAGTGATTTTCTGTTTTCGAATTAGAAGGTTAATACACTCTTAACTGTAACTGTAGATATTTTTATCCTGATTTAATAAAAAAATTCAATGTTGTCAGTCAAATAGTTCTAAAAAAAATGAATTTTTTAATATTTAAATTTGTTTATGTCTGTTGCACACAATTGCCATTTTGAAGCAATATTGTCTCTGACAAAGCTCATTTGATAATATGTCATACTACGTGTTCCAAATATTCAGTCTAATATTTGTCTGCTATTAGAGTGTAATAATACTTTTTTGTTGTTGTTGTTGTTGTTTATGAAATCGCATATTTACATGAAATTTGATATATATATACACACACACAGACACACAATAATATAATTCACACATCAATATACAACTAATAATAACAATCTTGTTTGTTTTTTGGTTGTTGGGGGGGGGTCTTTCTCCTTTATTTATTTATTTAATATTATGCACAGTTTAAATATATAGAATAAATTACATAACACTGATGTCAAGACACGCTAAATAGTCAAGTACTCCATTTATTATTTTTTCAGTTTCTATTATTATTATTAATATTGATACGAGGAAACGATTAAGACTTCCCTAATTTATAAAAATAACTAAAATTTCACTAAAATTCCATGAATAATATATCATTATATGTCAGATTTCATCGCCACTGTCAATTGCAGTACCTCAATTTCTTTACACAAACACGTTTTATTTTTTTTATTTTCTTAACCTCTAACATCAAGGTAGATAATTCTTATCTAAATGTAATACGGACTGTACTTAAACGAATGGAAACGATAGATAGAAAGACTTTGGAGATAAAATTAAATCAGATTTTATCACCGTTTGGCTTTGAATTTCATCCATTTAAGGTAATAAAATTGACTGAGCTGAAATTCCACTTTGAATGCGGTCAAATAGCCCAGTACACGTGGTAAACAAACATCCGGGTCCCTTTTCCTTTCTCGTTATTCCCCCCCCCATTTTATTTTGACACTATGTTTAAATCCGTAAAACTAAACTTCACCTCACTTTATTTATCTTTTGTTTGTCATTGAAAGTACTTCTGTTATTATTAACAGAAATTAAAGGCCACCAAATGGCATATTTTACCTATAATAGAAACTGACCTTGTTGCAGTTTATTTAACTCGTGATTTTCCTTACTAACCAGACACGTGACAATATTAAATCTCATCAACCTTTATGTCGGTTAATAATTAAACATTTTATTTGCAAATTTTAACAATAAATATATTATTTCAAAACAATAGCTGAAAAATGGCGACAAATCTAATGCAATACCGTACATACATTTGTGCGTGTGTGTTATCTGTTTCAGATGTCATAAAAATTAATCGAGATTCTAATGCCATGCATTCTCACACGTCACGATTAATTTGTATTTAGACTTTAGTGGAAAAATTTGGATTATGCTGTTTCCAAAATAATTATTTAAGACTAACTGTTTTACAGGTTGGCTGGTATAACGAAAAAGTGGATGAGTCATTTGCTTTGCCTTACCCTGATGATACACTAGCATTTCTGATTATCAGCACTCCTGATGTTTTTGAAAAAGCTTTCAAACCATTTATTTGTCGACAAGACTGTCTCGGATCTGGCGATCCTATTGATGAATGCATGATATATCATCTTAATTTGGTCAAACAGGTACTGAAATGACAAAAATTAGCAGTTTTATGAGTTGAAGAAAACAATTGAAGCATAGACGATTTAAGTATCTTAAAACTAATTAATAATATAAATAATTAAAATGGTACAAATTAGAGTTTAGCCATTTTAATAGATTGGATAAGCACGAAAATATTTTCTATGTATTATTTACAAAAAAAAAACAAAAAAAAACTGTAATAATTCCATGAATTACAAAGAAATCAAATGCAAATAATATAAATATCAATATATATATTTTTTAATACTTAATGAATATTACAGATACTTCCTGATGACCAAGTGGATGTCATTCATGATTTTGAGATGACATTTAGTCGTCGACCCAGATTACTGGTACAGAAAGTCGGCCATGTTTCAGGGGCCACCTACTATTATCAGAAATCTGATCTAGAAGAAAATACTTGGCCAGCTAAAACAGTAATTTTTATTTTGTCTGAAACACATAAAACACTGAGTGGGAGAAATTCAGAATGCATTTAGGTGAAATACTACTCCAGCTTCTTTTCATTTGCTTGTTGACTGCATGTCAAGGCCAGCAGTGATTAGGAATGATATGGATCTCTGTAGATCACTTCATGTGCCATAAAACGTCTTCTGGACAGTTGTAAATGAAAACTGAAGAAAAATAAACTTTGAACATGTTACATATAATTTAAAATTTAAAAAAAAAAAAAAAAAAAATGCATTCATTTGATTAATTTCTACAGCCATAAGAAAGTTTTCTCTATAAATAACACAGTTTTTCATTTCAGAAAATACATGGTGTGAGTGTTCATCCAAAATATGGTGGGTGGTTTGCATTTCGTGGTGCTTTGATTTTCAAAACCGTACGTTGTTCGGATCTTGAGAAGAAGGATCCCGTTGACTGTGTGCCGACCCAAAAAATGAGAAAAGAACTTATTGAAAGATTTAACTATCACTGGCAGGACTGGTCTTTCCGAGACATCGTACCTGCAGTAAAACAATATTCCGAAGAGCAGAAACTGTATTTCAAAACCTCACCTAAAAATAGGAAAGAATTGGTTGAGAAAATGAAGAAAGACAGGCATATTCAGGAATTAGAAACTAAACAAAATGTATTGTAAATAGCATGTTAAAAATTCCAGTGAAAGATTTAGGTGAAAATACAAAGGTACAAGAATAATTTAGCAGAGATTAAATCATTTTTATTTTTTATATTTTCTATATTTACAATCCACAGTTGTTTTCTTCCTGTACCCCATACATGCGTTCCTGTCTGCGTTTTTAGTTTTTCTTCCTTTTTTTTTCTCGTGAAGATGATCGTCTCTGACAAATCATTTTTCATAATATGTCTTACTATGTATTCCAAATATTCCCTCTGATTTTTGTTCTTATTGTTCCTGTGTTGTTATTTATGAAATGACATATTTATATCTTTGTAAATATACAGGTACCTATATGCATGAAGATTGATATATGTGGTTTATAATTATACAAATTCACAAAAACAATACACACGTACATTCACAAAAATAAAATAAAAATAAAACAAGACAGAATCAGTAGAAATTCTGTAACGATTATGGGGTTTTTCAAGTTTTATTCCAAATTAATTTTTTTTTTTCTTTTTCTGTTATGATGATGATTATTATTATTATTATTATTATTATTATTTAGAGCTAAAATTTTGGACTTTTAATTTAAAATCTTAGAATTTAATATGGGGAGGAAGTTCTATCCATAGGCAAATGAAGATATTTGGAAAACTCGCAAAAATATCTAATCAGGCTTTGAATCACCGTTTCTAAACAAAATTAACAATATTAATCAAACTAAAAAAAAAAAAAAAAAAAATAAAAAATAAAAGAAAGAAACTCGACACATTTGGCCGTATTCTTCATTACGTATCATTAAGGTCAATAAACAATGTTAATTATAAAAATAAGGAAGTTGAAACTGAAAGACTTTTTTTTCACCAAGACACATACATTCAATGACAGCAGTCATGGAGAATTTGAAGAGTAAATTAAATGGAATTTTGGAACCAAAAGGCTTTGAACTCTACCCATTTCTGGTAAGTAAAGTATCTGTTTTAATTTAAACTGGTATATACCGTATGGAAATCATCAAACGACTTAATTAGATCTAATTAACTAATAAAAAAACGAAGGTCTTCTTTCGTAAAATATGCAGAGGCTCTCCAAATATCTCAATAGAGTGTATTCTTGAAATAACTGTTAAACTAGAGTTTTTACAAATTTTCTGTTAATTATTTTATTTTATTTTTATTGGGGTTTTTTCTTGGGGGTTGGGTTTTTTTTTTAAATCGGCTGTTATTAAAGTTTCGAAATACCCACAATCGTTACAGAATTCCTAATGTTAGTTTTATTTTAATTTATTTTTGTTTGTATGTATTGTTTTTGTTTGTTTAATTATTCTCTGATGGCTAGTACCTCAAAATATTTTTTTTGTATTTTACGCAAATTACTTACCGGCTGTTTTGTTTATTTGTTGTTATGAGAGATATATGTTATTCAACACTGGGTCTTCTTATGTTTATTTGTCGTCAGGCGTTGTCAAAGGAAATAATTCTTATGTAATAGAAAGAAAGAAATATAAATAGCACGAACCTATATGTGATAGCGCTTTTTATTATTATTTTCTGTTTTTCTTGTGGCGGTGGAGGGGAGATAACTAAATTCATAGGAAAATTGTGCCAAAAAATTACCTAACAATCTTCCTACGTCTCATTTGTGGCAAACTAGTACTTTTCGATAATACTTCTTTAAGTTTGTGAAGTATGTTAACTTTAGCATACAGTGTATTGGTCCAGCAGGAGTAAAAAATGAACATTAATTTCGTTCAGTTATCTAACTGTTTGAACGCATATATCATGTATGTAGTATATATCATTAATTATACAACGTGCTTAAAAAATGTATTATTACCTTACAGTGATAAATGACAAATGAACACTTCTAAGTATATTTTTTTAATATTTTATATCACTTTTTATATTTCAACTCGTCATTAAATATTTGAATAAAAATAAGTGTCACAATTTTGTTTATTTTTTTATTTTTTGGTAAATGTCCTCTATACAACAGAAAAAAGTAATTGTGCATGATATGTTTCGTAGTTAAACATTTTTACAATTAGAGAAAGAATAAATCAGTTCATATTTTTATTTTATGACTTAATAGAGTATTAAAAACACTTACCAGTGATGTCTCACGTGTCTCTGTATCTGGTGAATTTATTATAAAAAATTCAAGTTTAGCATAAATCGCCGCTCAATTAGTACATACCGTAATACTGTCAAGACGGGTATTGCATCCATTTATTTTCAATGCTAAAATCCCAGAACTTGAAATAAATTCAAGTTTGATTAGATGTAGTATGTCCATGTGTGTGTGTGTGTGTGTGTGTGTGTGTGTGTGTGTTTTAATGGAAATTTTAAAATATAAATTATTCTACAGGTTGGCTGGTATAATACACTGGTGGACAAAAAATATGCCTTGCCTTACCCTGATGATACATTAGCCTTTGTGATAATCAGCACACCTGATGTCTTTGAAAAGATTTTTATACCATTTATCTGTGAGAAAGACTATGTGGTGACTGACAATCCTTTCGATGACTGCATGAAGATTGTTCTTAATTCACTGAAAAAGGTAATGTGATTACATCACAGAAGAACTTTTAAAAACAAAACAGCTTGTAATGAACATTACTGATTGAAATTGTTATCAATAATAAATAGAACTGCCCATAAAAATTAACAGACACTGGAAATAATAACAATTATAACTTACACTAGATTCACTTTTTTAACTTTTATTTTGTGCATTATATGTTAAATAAAACCTTGAAAAATATATTTAAAATACACAAATGTATATAATTAGAATACAATGTTACCAGATACTTTAATTAAATAGAACTTTCAATAATCATACTAGTGTTCTTTGTTTTATTCAAATCTAAATTATGCAATTAGCATTTAAAAACAACAACAAACAAACATATAATGAATACTGCAGGAATTTTCAGACCATGAGGTGGACATATTAACTGATACTGATGTGAAAGATGATGGTACACCAAAGATTTTGGTACAAACAGCTGGTCATGTTGCAGGAGGTATTTTCTACTATCAGAAAAGGGACCTCAGTGAGGATACACTTAAAAACTGGCCATCAGATAAGGTAAGTGAAAACAAAATACTTTATCCTGATTTTAGCTTTATTTGTAAAACATTTTATTTTGTTTTGTTTTCGTGATAACTTATCATCTATGTAATTATATTTTTATTTTGTTTTATTTTGTTTTTAATTACCTTCTTCCCCAAAAATGTTTCCTCACATTGTTTTAGGCTGTTTGTTCTTTAAAGAAAACAAATGTACATATATAGTGTATCAGTTTTTAAATTTCACAAAAAACAATAAATTAATTTAAGAAGTGTAATTCCTTATTTTTCAGACACTTTATGGAGTGTCAATTCATCCAAAGTATGGTGGATGGTTTGCATTTCGTGGTGCTGTGATTTTCAAAGATGTCAAATGTCCAGATCTTCAGAAAAGGGATCCACCTGATTGTGTGCCAACCCAAGAAATGAGAAAAGATCTTCTTGAGCGATACAACTTCCACTACCAGGATGGGTCTTACCGAGACATCATCCCTTCAATAAAGAAGTATTCTGAAGAGCAGAAGAAATATTTTGCTACCTTTTCACCAGAACACTGGAAAAAATGTGTTGAGGAAATGAGAAGAAAATATATGAGATCTTAAACTGAACAAAAAATGAAAATCGTATTTCCAGTTTGCTATAAGTTTACATTTCTGTTACATATTGTATCAACATTACCCTGATAAAGTTATACATCTTTTCTGATTTACACGATTATTCTTACCATTTAAATAAGTTATCCTCCAGTGACAGTTACTTCAATCTGTGATTAATGAAGCAGGGAATGAAGTCTTAATTCTGTTTACATATATGTTTAAGCTGTTGTAGTTAAAAATCAATTATACACCTACAAATTCCTGTTTTATTTTTAGTTACTTTTTTAACAGTGATAAACCAGTACATTTATAGCCTTTTCTGTTAGAACTTTCACATTTTGCAAAGTGTTATGCATTTCTCTATCGAGATTTAAAATAATTTATAATTTGAATATTAATCTCATGTCTGTGATATTTTGATTCTAACTTGTTCTGTGATACTGTTTTACAATATTTTGTTTCTTTTGAAGTAGTTAATGAGCAGATTCTAAATAAGAATTGACATAAAGGGAATGAATACACCTTCTCTTTGCAGATAGCATTAAACTCTTATATTTAAAACTGAATTCTTACATCGATAATTCCTTTACTCAATACGCAGTGTGTACTCAATGTATTATGACTATATACATATATAATAAATCTGCTGTTTAAAAATAAATTTTTACACCTACAATTCCTGCACTCAGTGTATGTATTAGAAACATTTTATTTAAAAAAATAAAATGTTAACTGTTGCAAACACATTACTCATATCCACCAGGCAAAATATATTAACTTGAAGTACACCTGGACACTTTTTAATTTTATTTTTGGTAAATAGTTTAATTGTTTGTGCTATTTCATTGAATTTTGAAAAAAAAATTTAAATGTTTACTAGGACAAATTTATTTATACAGTGAGAATAATGGTTATAGTTTGTATTTTGCTTTCAGACTGTTTGTTTTGTTTCTTTGGATGTTAGGGGGGTTTTGGGGTTTTTTTTTCTTATAACTGGATTTATAATCATTTGTAATGTGAATGTTAATCTCACGTCTGTGATATTTACACTGTGATACTGTTTTACAATGTTTTCTTAATTTTGAAGAAGTTACTGAGTAGATTCTAAATAAAGATTAATATATAAGGAATGATGAAATATATATATATATAATCTGTTTCCTTATATGATTAAACTGCTGTATTTAAAACTGAATTGTTACATCTACAATTCATGTACTCAATATGTTATGATTAGATATATGATAAAATTGCTGTATTTAAAACTGAATTACGACATCTGAAATTCATGTACTCAGTGTATTATGATTATGTAAGTGATGAAACTGCAGCATTTAGAAATCAGATATTACACCTACAATCCTATATCACTCTATGTATTAGAAGAACTTTGATTTGAAGAAAATAACACCAATTTTAAAAAAAGAAATTCAGACTGTTGCTCTGAAAACACAAAATATTTATGTAGCACAGCTTATTACTAATTGTCCTTTTGTTTTTAATTTTTTTAATTTTGATAGTTTGTTCTTTCATATTTAATTATGATAAGCCCACTAAATTTACAGCTTTTTCTTTTATATATGTTTGTTCAATGAAAATAATGAAAATATTTACCTTTCAGACATTGTATGGTGTGTTTTTCTTACAACCAGATTTAAATTCTTTATAAGAATAACAATCGGATTTAAAATTCTTTATAAGAACATTAATTTCACCTCTGTGATATTTTGACTGGAACATGTAGAATGATACTGTTTTACATTATATTTTGTTTATTTTGAGGTACTTACTCATTTTACTGAGTAAATGCTAAATAAAGATTAATATAATGAATTATTTTGTTCTGAACTATTTCTTGATCCATAGATCCATAGCTATGATTTATGATACAATATAGTCAGTAACTTGATTTCTCTGGAAAAACGATTCAAGATAATTAAAAAGGATAAAAAAAAAAGAAATGGTATGAGAAAACTATAAGATCTACTTAGAAACTTTAGATTTGTAATAAGTGTGTAGAAAACAACATTAAAATGATAAATATCAGGAACAGACAAGAAAAATTGAGCAATAAATAAGAAATCTGCATATTCAAGTAAAAATCAGTATTAACCGTATATATACCTTGAAAGGAGTTATATTTTTGCATTTATCAATTTAAAAAGAGAAAGTAAAATGATATAGTTTTGATACAATGATTAAATTGTAAGTCTTTGTTAAGGATCCCTTACAGCTCATTGAAAAGAAGACCCTATTAAATGCTGCTAATTTTTTTCTTGATGTTAATACAAAATCTACATATTTATCAGATATAAGCTTGAGATAACATGTTGTTCCAAATAAATTGATACTAGAATTTATTGTAATAATTGATAATTTATTTTCTGTATTAATTTAAAAGAAATAACTTGTACGTTTTTTAATATTCATAATTTAATGAAACCAAGATTTTGTTATCTGAATTAATTCAGTTTATATAATATATAGATATTCCTACATTTTAAAATTATTTATATACATTTATAACAATCTAAAAAAAATACCTAATATTTAGAGAAACAAAAATATGAATTAGTGCTCCACATTTATATATTACTATATATATAATAATAATTATTAAGATAATCACACCATATTTATAATTCTTTATGACAAAGAATATTTCACTGTATATTCTAACTATATATGAACATATAATATACCCAGCCATTCTGCAACCAGTGCTACCTATACGTAACTTAGCTGATGGCATAGAATTGCAGGAATAGAATGGATTATTATTTTGAGCTGACACCTCTACAAATTGTATGGCTAATTTATGGATTTAACAAATTAATATAATTAGTTAATGGTGTTGATTTAGACAAAATGTAGTGTAGAGAATGAATAAAGTGTTACAAAATATGTCAGTCATTCACTACAGATGCATATGCTTACTATGAAACATTGACACTGCCAATAATAATTCTTGCTTAGACACCTGATGAAAACCAGTCAGCAGAGTAGGATGTAGCATGTCAGACCATATCCATGTTGTAAACCAATTAAAGACGGAGAAATGTGTGTAATATCTCACATTGCATGGTTTTAACCGAAAACAAGAAAACTTTCAGCTCATTGGAAACTGAAGCAATAGTGATCCCTTTACAACAGTGAGGGATAGAAGATAGAAAGTGTGTATGTTGAACCCATGAAAAATATTCTATTATTGTTCACCTACATAAAGAAAGCAACAAAATCCAAATCAAGAAAGAATACAACAGGGAAACACTGTAAGATCCAAGCCATTTACAACAACACTGGGGAGAATATTTTGAAATCATAAGCTTGAGAATAGCTGGAAAATATATCAGACACATTCACAGGTGATGACATGCTCCTAATTGCAAATACATCCTAAAACTATGTCCAGTATGTCATAAAAAATTCAAAGTTGTCAGTCAAATAGTTCTAAAAAAAAATGAATTTTTTAATATTTAAATTATTTTGTGCCTGATGCACACAATTGCCATTTTGAAGCAAGATTGTCTCTGACAAAGCTCATTTGATAATATGTCATACTACGTGTTCCAAATATTCAGTGTAATATTTGTCCGCTATTAGAGTGTAATAATACTTTTTTTTTTCTTTTTTTTATATATATATATATACACACACACACACATAATAATATAATTTACACATCAATATACCACTAATAATAACAATCTTGTTTGTTTTTTGGTTGTTTTCCTTTATTTATTTACTTAATATTATCATAATTATGCAGTTTAAATATATAGGATAAATTAGGTAACAATGATGTGGGCACACGCTAAAATGTATCAACATTATTTTAAAACAGAATTTAAAATATCAGCAAGATTTCGAAAGTATATTCATCTCTCAAATTATAGTATCATGATCAATAATCATGAAAATAGTCAATTACTGCATTTATTATTTTTTCAGCTTCTGTTATTATTATTATTATTATTATTATTATTATTATTATTACTGATACGAGGAAATGATTAAGGCTTCCATAATTTATAATAATAACTAAAATTTCACTAAAATTCCATGAATAACATGTCAGATTTCATAGGCACTGTCAATAGCAGAACCTCAATTTCTTTACACAAACATTTTTTTTTTTTTTTTTTTTTTTTTCTTAACCTCTAAGGTCAAGGTAGATAATTCTTACCTAAATGTAATACGGACTGTACTTAAACGAATGGAAACGATAGATAGAAAGACTTTGGAGATAAAATTAAATGAGATTTTATCACCGTTTGGCTTTGAATTTCATCCATTTAAGGTAATAAAACTGACTAAACTGAAAGTCCACTTTAAATGCGGTCAAAATAATCCAGTACACGTGGTAAACAAACATCCGGGTCCCCTTTTGTTTCTTGTTATTCTCCCATTTTATTTTGCCACTATGTTTAAATCCGTAAAACTAAACTTCACCTCACTTTATTTATCTTTTGTTTGTCATTGAAAGTACTTCTGTTATTATTAACAGAAATTAAAGGCAACCAAATGGCATATTTTACCTATAATAGAAACTGACCTTGTTGCAGTTTATTTAACTCGTGATTTTCCTTACTAACCAGACACGTGACAATATTAATTCTCATCAATCTTTGTGTCGGCTAATAATTAAACATTTTATTTGCAAATTTTAACAATAAATATATTATTCCAAAAGAATAGCTGAAAAATGGCGACAAATCTAATGCAATACCGTACATACATTTGTGCGTGTGTGTTATCTGTTTCAGATGTCATAAAAATTGACCGAGATTCTAATAACATGCATGCTCACACATCAAGATTAATTTGTATTTAGACTTTAGTGGAAAAATTTGGATTATGCTGTTTCCAAAATAATGATTAAAGACTAACTGTTTTACAGGTTGGCTGGTATAACGAAAAAGTGGATGAGTCATTTGCTTTGCCTTACCCTGATGATACACTAGCATTTCTGATTATCAGCACTCCTGATGTTTTTGAAAAAGCCTTCAAACCATTTATATGTCGACAAGACTGTCTCGGATCTGGCGATCCTATTGATGAATGCATGATTTATCATCTTAATTTGGTCAAACGGGTACTGAAATTACAAAAATTAGCAGTTTTAAGAGTTGAAGAAAACAATTGAAGCATAGACGATTTATGTATCATAACACTAATTAATAATATAAATAATTAAAATGGTACAAATTAGAGTTTAGCAATTTTAATAGATTGGATAAGTACAAAAATATTTTCTATGTATTATTTAAAAAGAAAAAATTATAATAATTCCATGAAATAAAAAAAAAATCAAATGCAAATAATATAAATATCAATATATATATTTTTTAATACTTCATGAATATTACAGATACTTCCTGATGACCAAGTGGATGTCATTCATGATTTTGAGATGACATTTAGTCGTCGACCCAGATTACTGGTACAGACAGCCGGCCATGTTTCAGGGGCCACCTACTATTATCAGAAATCTGATCTAGAAGAAAATACTTGGCCAGCTAAATCAGTAAGTGAAGCGAGAGTGTATTGATCTGATGTCTATGTGTCTTCTTTCCTTTTTTTGTTCTTTCTGTTATTTTTATATTTTTTAATTGATTTCGTTTAAGGTATTTTTGAAAATTACACAATGCGTAAAATGTATTAATTCATTCTTGAACACAACTTTAATGTAAATAACATAATAGAGAATATGTGACTGACCTCATTTTATAAATGTTAATTTAGAGAAAGAATGTGAATAAAGCAGTTCTGTATTGATCTGCACCACGTCTTTTTGACTGTTTTTAATTTTTACTTTGTCAGAAACACATAAAACACTGAGTGGGAGAAATTCAGAATGCATTTAGGTGAAATACTACTCCAGCTTCTTTTCATTTGCTTGTTGACTGCATGTCAAGGCCAGCAGTGATTAGGAATGATATTGATCTCTGTAGATCACTTCATGTGCCATAAAACGTCTTCTGGAGAGTTGTAAATGAAAACTGAAGAAAAATAAACTTTGAACATGTTACATATAATTTAAAATTTAAAAAAAAAAAAAAAAAATGCATTCATTTGATCAATTTCTTCAGCAATAAGAAAGTTTTCACTATAAATAACACATAGTTTTTCATTTCAGAAAATACATGGTGTGAGTGTTCATCCAAAATATGGTGGGTGGTTTGCATTTCGTGGTGCTTTGATTTTCAAAAGCATACGTTGTTCAGATCTTGAGAAGAAGGATCCCGTTGACTGTGTGCCAACCCAAGAAATGAGAAAAGAA
Source organism: Chrysomallon squamiferum (assembly GCA_012295275.1). Taxonomy (NCBI): domain Eukaryota; kingdom Metazoa; phylum Mollusca; class Gastropoda; order Neomphalida; family Peltospiridae; genus Chrysomallon; species Chrysomallon squamiferum. The sequence continues at coordinate 15,814,196 of CM022670.1, forward strand.
CTTCTTGAAAGATTTAACTATCACTGGCAGGACTGGTCTTTCCGAGACATCGTACCTGCTGTAAAACAATATTCTGAAGAGCAGAAAATGTATTTCAAAACCTTACCTAAAAATAGGAAAGAATTGGTTGAGAAAATGAAGAAAGAAAGACATATGCAGGAATTAGAAACTAAACAAAATGTATTGTAAATTGCATGTTAAAGATTCCAGTGAAAGATTTAGGTGAAAATACAAAGGTACAAGAATAATTTAGCAGAGATTAAATCATTTTTTATCTTTTATATTTTCTATATTTACAATCCACAATTGTTTTCTTTCTGTACCTCATACATGCGTTCCTGTTTGGGTTTTTAATTTTTCTTCTTTCTTTCTCGTGAAGATGATCAGGTTATGTTAATACCAGTGAATTTTATTTGTTAGAAAAATTATTAAATTATTATTATTATTTTTGTTTTGTTTTTTTTGTTTGTTGAAATAAATATATGATTTACTGCTCTTTCTTTATTTAATTTTCAAATCATCTCAGTATAAAATTATTTATTTCCCAATCTTAACATAAGCACTGTACCAAACATTTGTTATTGTTGACTTCAGGTGGACTGCAGTACCATGAAAATATAAAGTTATCTCCAGGAAAGTTGAGCTGTGGTACAAATTCTGGGCTACTGGCCTCAAGACTGACACATTTGCACACTTGATGGTTGTGTTCTAAGCATTCAGTATTTAGTTTTTATGACATACTTGGTTATTTTTTAAGACAATAATAGAAACTAGATCATTAGCTTATGAATTATCTTTGTCATGCAGCATTTTAAATAAATAAAAACAACACATCAAAAACCATTTTTTAATTCCCTCGTTTATTGCACCATCCTGCAAAAAATTAAATACTTAAATAAACAAAGTTTTGTGGTAAATATTTAATATTTATTTTAAAAAATATCCAAGTCATACTTTTCTAATTTTAATTACATTAATTATGTCTTGTTTATAGAATTATGCAAATTTGTTTCAGTGCTGATTTCAGAGTATTTTGGATTGATGTTTTTACTCTGACAGTTTAAAACTGACTAAAAACTGATTGCTGTGTGTCATTAATCATCAGTCTAAGAAGAAGGAAATAAAATCTACACGTAAAGTGTAGGCATGGTACAACATGACTTTATGTGGTTCTTTTATTCGTAAGTGAATGTCCAAGAAAGCATACATTTAAAAATGTATATGTCACATAATAAGACATAAAGTGCAAAGTTATATTGTCAAAGATACAGGAAATCATAAAGTACTACAAAATAAAGCTTTGTCAAAACAGACAATCAAAATAATATTAACAAATTAAAAAAACATGCCTGTTAAATATTATTGGCACATATAAAGTGTAATGTGGTTTGGATTGTCTTTTCTTGCAACTAAACGAGTGAAAATAATTTTTTCTTTTACGTAAATAAATTTAGTGAATTTTTCTTGACTTTTGGGGGGGTTTTCAACAAAATAAATAAGTGACAACAATTATTAAAATCTGTTTTTGGTAATGAATCCATATATTATTTGAGACAGATAACATTTAAGAGCTTTGTTTTCCACAAAGCATTGCCATTTTAAACTACAAAATATAAAAGCCATCCATTTGCTATATGTAATAGTTACATTTGTGAAATTGAAAATCATAAGCAATTAAACAAAATAGTCCTTTACAAGTCTCTTTAAAAATTTAATTATTTTCAGGAATACATGAAGTAAATATTAATATATATGATATTGTAGACTTTCAGTCTAAAACACAAAAGAAGTGTTATGGTATATATATATATATTTTATTTTATTTTAATTTTTTTTTAAACACTGGAAGTTACAACTTTATGAAACTTTATATAATTTCTCTGTAATATGCATTTGTTACCAATAGTTATAATAATAATTATCAAAAATTAACAATTTCAGGAAAGAAGGATTTATTAAAAAGAAGACTTAAGATATAACTTTTTATCCCTTTCCAGTATTTAAGGAATTTTCTGTATGCTTTGTTCACCACCTGTAAAGGACATTTAAAGTTCTATTCAGCATTTTCACAGCAGAAAAACATTGGTATGATTGCAAAAATGTTTGGAACATATACTGTGACAAAGAACATTTTTAAAAATTAAAAATCCTTTCTGACATCTCATTTGAATGTTATATCTATGCCATATTATTTGCATTTTTTCCTGTTGCATTAATATATATATATATATATATATTAGTAAAATTGTTTCAGCAAAGGATGCTTTTATCAATATGCATAATATGCTCAAAACTGGAATATATTTACATGTGAAAAAAGATGTTCTTAAGAAATGATTACATTATTGTAAATTGGCCAAAGGAAAAAGAGTGTCAGTAGTTTGTTCTATGTCTGAGTCTGTTTCCTTTAAAGTGAATAATTGTGCTAGAAGTGATCCTTATGTTGAAAGATGAATATTCCAAAAAGTCTCAAATTACCCTGTTAATTGTTCAAGAATTATTGATGAAAATGCAGCAGCATCATATTATATCTAATGTGGACTCAATTTATAAATGAACATTTATCAGTTTTCTTACAAAAATATTATTTTTAAATTAGAATAAACATAACAAAATATAAAATTTACAACAAATGAATAATGCAAAATTAACATAATATCAGCACATATATTAATATAAACAAAGATGGAAAAATAAGTAGCCGACAAAATTTAAAAAGTGCTAAAATCAATTAATGATGTTCTATGGTTCAAATAATAGTTACTTTAATACAATCAAAAGAAAGCTACCACAATAATCAATACAATTAACTAATAACTGCTGTAATATTTTCAATATAAAGGGTTTATTTTTGTTCTGATAAGCCAGGAATATCTAACACATTATTCCAGAAATTAAAAACTGATGAGTTGAAAAAGCACTACATTTTCTGAACATTTTTGTATAGCCTGAAAAACCTTTCAGAAGCAGTAATAACAAATTGTGCCTTCCAAAATAATGGCTTACTCTAATGATTTAAAACATCAGCATTTCAGGAACAGACACAAATTAATCATTTTTATTTCTGTAAAACAATTTCCTTTGTCTAAAATTAATGAAGGTGCTTGTTAGTTTATAAATAACATTTTAAACGATAACAATTTACAAATAGCCTGATAACATATAATTTTATATTAAATTTTATAATTATCTGCCTGCTGCCTTTTTATCATAAGCAATAAATAACATATCAAAAATGACTTTAATGTTATGCAAGTTTCTTAACCCAATACTGTGCACTAAAGCTGAATAATATTAAGACTAGAAACTGGCCATCAATCGCCTGAAAAAAACAAAAAAAAACAACAAAAAATAATTCAGGACAGATAGATGGAAGGACATGACTTGTACGCTCTACCCTGACTATAATAATTTAATAAATAAATGCAATGAAATAAATAATCATCTTTCACACAGCCATTTAAAAGTGTGACTACTTATAAAATATCAAATTAGCAACAAACAAAATAACAACATAATAATAATTTAAAACATGAAAAGGATTATTCAAATATCATCAATTAAAAATTTTTCATAAATATTCAATATTTTCTATTTCCTTTACTTATTTTCTATATTCTTATTTTTATCATAGAATTTAAATTATGTTTTTAATAAACAGTTGAAAATTAGTGTTATAACGCTTACAAGACCATTAACAGAAATATAATTCAAAATTGTAAATAAGAACTACAAATTAAAGATCACGAAATGTTATATTCTGATTTACAGACTTAAACATACAATTAATTATCCCTACTGAAACAAAACTGCATTTCTTTTTTTGGTTTCATGTGACAGTAAATTCATTTTTCTTTTTTTTCTTTTATTTCTCATTATTTTTAATATAATTTTTTTTTTTTTTTTTTTTAAATTATTTATTTATTTATTTATTTATTTGTCTTTTTGCTACATTTTTTCTTCTTCATGAAAGGAGATGTATAGATTTCCTGAAAGTGAACTATTTTAGACCAAAAGTAAAAATATTATTTACATTTCAGGTCAGTTTAATACTTTTAGCTATTTAATATGAAATCCATGCACCAACAGAAATTTATATGATTGATACATACTTGTTTTTATTACTGGATACTTTGTCAGTTTAATATTTTTAAATTACACTAAAGGTACTACTTTTTCTTATTTCAGTAAAATATTGATAAATTAATAGTTATATTCTTAGTTACATTTACATAATTCTAGCTTTCACTGTGATAAAAATGAACTTAAAATAAATTAATAGTTATATTCTTAGTTACATTTACATAATTCTAGCTTTCACTGTGATAAAAATAAACTTAAAATAAATTTATAACTGCAATTATATTCCATGACCATAAGCTCACCAAATAAAATGTATTATAATACATAAATAACACAAATACATTATCTCCATAACAGAAAAAAGGCTAAATACCTCATAAATCAAAATATCATATAAATTGAAATTACATTTTAATATCATAAAAGTGGTTCTATTACAAAAAAGATACACATACATAAATACATATGCATGTATATATGTATGTATGATGATGGTATGTATAAAACCTTTTAAAAAGTATTTATTTTCGACAAAGTTAAATACTGAACAATGAGCATCCCAAATTCTATCTTAATAAGATTTAAAAGGTCATAACCTCTTTATATAAAAACCAGCAATTTATTATATGGACACCCAAAATAAAAAAAATGAAAACATTTTAATTAGGAATGGGAGAACAAAAAAACCCCTAGTAAAATGAAAGCCATTATTTCATTTAAAAATACTTACTAGAGAAAACAAATCTGACTACCTAAAGCTTAAAACTAACTGATATTGAAGCGTAAATGTTGAAAATTATAATAGTCACACTGTCTTTTATTAACACAAGCAGTGACTGTCACATCAAAAAGAACAACAAATATTAAAAATCTAAATATGCATACTTTCTAAATTTGCTGAAAACAAAATAAATTAATTAAATCTAAAATGATCAAAATGAAATTTCAGTTGTGTTGTGTAACATGGTACAGAGTTTTTTTTCACCTGCACCATATTCATTTAATAAGAAAATTGAAATATATACCCCAAAAATAATAATAATTTCCTAATAATCCAAGCACCAAACAATATCCCCAAACCAATATAAGGTCATCATATAATTCTGCAAATCCTTAATACAACTGCCTCTTACGACATCTGGAATATGAACGTAAATGAGCTTTGATAACACCATCGGTTGGCAGATATGTAAATTATAAATTTAATTTACAAAATATGTATTTAAGAGTAGAATATTCTTTACAAAAAGGTTTAAATAATTAGGTTTTTATTAATTTTTTTATAAAAATATATTTTAAAAATTATTTTCTTTTTTTCTTACATAAAAGCATCTTGATTCAAATTAAGTACAAAATCTATATTCATACACTGAAAACAAGAAGTAAGTGCTGGAGACAAATTTTGTTAATGTTGTTTAATATTCTGCCTTGATTTCCCTTGTTGATGTCTGGCACTTGTCTAAAGATAAACGTTTTTTTTAAAAATCATTAAGGCCGTTGACAATCCATTTGGTTTCTCAAAGAGGTCAATACACAGACATCTATTTTTCATTCTCTGTTTTAAATCCTTTTGGATTCTTGGACTGCCATCGCCAGAGATCTTCACCTAAAAGTACACAAAAAGTTAGATAACTATCAGTCAGTGGCTGAAGATCTTTATTTTGTGTTCTGGACAGAATTTTGGCAATAAAATCTTCACAACATACACTTTGTATTTAAAAGCTAATAATTAGATGTCTAATCCAATTTAGAACTTTGCTGAAATAGTTAAAAGATAAATGATAAAATTTGATATATTAATTTAAATAAAACTGTTTATTAATATATGAAATGATAAAATGTCTTAAATTATTTCTAACCATTTTGTATGGAAATGCTGTCAAGAGGTCCTTATTTTTATTTTATTTTGTAAAAATGTTACAAAAAACAAAATATTACAAATTCTTACACATTTCTTTTAAGTCTCTCTTTGCAGTCCAGCCCAGCTCCTTCTTGGCTAAAGAAGCATCTGCATAGCAGGATGCCACATCCCCTGGACGTCGTTCAACTGTTTTGTAAGGTACCTATTTAAAAATCAAAACACTCTAATACAAGCTTACTTGCAACTGGCCTGTACTATTTTTCTAATAAAATACACTGCTTAAAAGCACATTAATATCAATAAATATATATATATATATATATATATATATATACTACTCCATTTGACAACCAGTGCTGTGTGTGGGGATTCCAAAACAGTGAATCCCAAACTCACAGATAAAATAGGCTGACTCTGAAAGAGAGAGAGAAAGGGAGACAGAGTGTGTGCATGCATTCTTCTTGGGTTTTTTATTGCGTGTACATTTCTTATATACCTTTTGTACCCATTTTAAGTTCTATAAAGGTTCGTTTCACAATTTTTTCTGAAGAGAGGTAGGAAAATGAGGATAATGAATAATATTGTCAGATGAGTGTCAAATAATAAATAAAATGAGTATGTGTAAGAGAAAATAGTGTCCACAAAAACCCTGAAAGTACCTTTTCCTATGCAAACTAACTAAAACCAGTAAAAACCAGAATTGAGAATATGTGTCAGTAATTTACCGGTATTGATATTATCAATAATTTGCAAACCCTACTGTGTGTGTGCATATGTGGTCATAATTTATTTTTGTTTAGCAACAATTTCTTTAATGCTGTGTGATTATACGGCAACATATTTATCATAAAATATTTATACCTTTTAAAGATTATTTGAATACAAGAAAAGTAAAACATGAAATTATTTTGCATCAGCTTATCTGCAAAACAATCTCACTACATTTTTACAGTTTATAATAGAAACAAAAATTATCATAAATAATAAAGCTTCTGCTCTTTCTCTCTCTCTCATTCTCTACTACAATTAGTAGATGCTGAGCATCTTAAATTTTGATATCTGGAACTTTTTTTAAACAGCTTAAAGTTTTCAGAGTCTGGCTTATACACCTTTTATTTCATGCATAAAATTATTAATGGTATTATATATAAAATATATATTTTTTAAAAAACATGCAATTTATCTGTCTAAGCTGCATATGAAATATAAATGTATTTCATTTTGGATTTTGATCCTATTCTTGGGTTATATCCTTAAATTCCAAATCCCAAAAATGTGTGTTCCCAAGCATTTCAAATAAGGGATCTTCATCCAGGAGTGGTGGGGTTTTTTTCAGACTGTGCAGAATATTTGATATTAACAAAATACCTTTCTTCCAGAAGCTTCCTCAAAGGCTTTTACCATGTCAAGAACAGAATAACCAGACCCTGTACCAAGGTTGTAAATCTGAAACAGTAAAAATGTTATTTACATTTATTATGCAACAGAATTTAAAAATATTATTATTTCTAATAAAATTAAAATAATAATAATAATAATAACTGTATTTCAGGTATCATAAACACCATGTAAAGAAATACACCCTCTCTTGACACTTTTATGTATCAAAAGTAGCAGTCAGACTATCTATAATTACTATTACAAAGATGTAAACACACAGACAGCTGTGACCAGACCCACAAGAATTAGGTAAAGATATGTCAGTCACATTTTGCCATTAAAATGAAAATAATTTTCTACAAGTATCATAAGACAACAAAACATAATTTGGTTGACATTAACACAAAAAGGTTTTGTTTGGTGGGGGGCTGTTTTGTTTTTTGTTGTCGTTGCTTTGGGAGGTTTTGCAGTGATCTTTTCTATTTTATTATTTTAAATAGTAAGTAAGACATATTGGAACTGACTTTGAATTTGCAATTTTCTTCCAATTTTTTCAAAGCAGCAACATGTCCAAGAGCCAAATCAACAACATGAATGTAGTCTCTGACTCCTGAAATAAATATTTAAACCACATTTCATATTGTCTATTACATATTTTTTTTAAAACAGTATTCCTATTTCATTTTCTTTAACACACCATATTTTCATGTGTTTAAATCACATTAAAAAAAAATTGAAATGACAAATTTAAAAATAAATCTCAAGTTGAAATAATGCATATGGAAATGTTTAAGATATAAACATATGTTTTTAATATTTATTTTCTTATTTTATTTTTTGACAGTTTATTTTTTTATTTTTTTTTTAAAACTTGTTATCAAATTTTAAAAATAAATGTATTGCGATTTAAATTTTTCTTTACTTTATTAATGTGACATACAGGTTTCTAAGAATACTCTTCATCTATTTTATTTACAATGAACTGTACTCCAGTTATAAATATATCATAATTTTAATCTTCCATTTATTTTAGTAATGGGTGACACATAAACAAAAATACTGATATAAATTCATCATATTATTAATATGAATAGCACATACATACTTTTTGTTTTAATACAGTAATAACTTTAAATTCATAATCTACAATGACTGTCTATTTTATCTTTTGTTTTTATAATATAATGGTGGATATCTGTCAGGGAATAAAAATTATCTCATGTAATAACAGTTTATAGAAATTTACCTGTTCCATCAGGTGTATCATAGTCACTGCCATAAATCTGTAGTTCCTTAAGCCGACCAATGGCAACCTGTGAGACATATGGCATCAGGTTATTAGGAGTGCCCTGAGGATCTTCACCAATCTTGCCAGACTTGTGGGCCCCAACAGGGTTGAAATATCTCAGGAGAACAATATTCCACTGAAGAAAACAGGTTATCAGTAAACATCAGTAAAAATAAAATAATTTTCTAGGTATCCTCTTTACCTATGTCAGGATATATATATAAATACCATTTCACATGTGAAAAATTAACATTCAGAAAATAACATGCTATAGATTCATTCAAAAACATAATAAATTAAAAATTAACTTTGTTATTAGATACAATATTTTCAACTGCTTTTACAGATACTGTAACAAATCCTAGCATTCACAGTTCATTATTAAAGTGTCAATAATCTAAAACAAATGACATTACACCTGCTGGAATACAGCAACTAATGTTTTAAAACATTTCAATAAAATAAAAAAACATGCCAAACTTTAATTTTTCTCATTTTAAAATTAATGTACACAAACAGTAGTTAATTTTCTATCACACAATGAAAGAACTTTTATTTTTTAATAGGAAAGTGTCATGAAAATGAACAAAGTCTATCCAGCCTGAATAATGTGCATTCAAGTTCATACATTTTCTGCTTCTACATTATTAGCAAAGTGTTGAGAATCTTTTTTGTTTACCTTGCCTGATTTGTCAACATCACGTAAGATTTCTTCAATGAATAGTTTTGTTTTCCCATATGGATTCGTGCACCCTCCTACTGGGTGTTTCTCATCCACTGGTAAATACTGAGGTAGACCATAAACTGTTGCTGAACTAGAAAAGATAATATTGCACACCCCATATTCTGCCATAACCTGGAAAAAAACCGAAAAACATTATATTAATAACTTTAAGATGTAAATATTGAAATTGAAAATGAATTAAATTGTGATAGTACTAGAACAACAATTATCTTCTTAATAGTTAATAGAACTACTATGATTTCATGATATAAATGTATTATTATAACATGCACATGGTGACTAATTCCCTTCAGTATTCTTTTTTATATTTCTAAACAAAGTGAAACTTGTAACACATTTTGATGTTGTTTTCACAATATTTCCATGATGAATTAACACAGACATTGTTGATTTTTAACTGTTCAAATAAAACTTCAAATATGTATATTATTCAACAAATGAAAACACTTCTTTTAATAGTAGTGTTATTTAAACCATATCAGAATTATATAATTAGTCTAACAGTGTAAGAGTGTTTATAGTATAATTATATATACTTTGTATATTCACTTCTAATATGGTAACAGTGTGTACTCATACTTACTTCTAACAGTGTAACTGTGCCTTCGATGTTGGTTTTGTAATACATCAGTGGATGTCTACATGACTCCCCCACTGCTTTCAAACCCGCAAAATGAACAACTGCATAGAATTTGTGCTATAAAAAGAATTATAAATAAAAATAAACATGATTTATATGAAAGCAGATACAAATTTTGATATTTAGATAGATTAGACATTCGTAAAATGATTCTGAAGTATTTACTCAAAAGCAAAAATATAATAAAAGTAAAATATCAGTTATAAAACAAAATGAAAAAAGAATGTGAAAAAAAATTATAAACAAAATTTAAATTATAAAATAAAAATAAATCACCAATTGAATTACGTTGTTTGGAAATGTTTAAGATAAAAACCAATGTTTTTAATATTTATTTTATTTTTGTTTTATATTTTTTGATTGGTTTTTAAATTCATTTTTTATTTTATTTTATTTTATTTTATTTTATTTTATTTTATTTTATTTTATTTTATTTTATTAATGAATGCACAGTGTGAAATGAGTTCTGAATATACCACAGTATGTTGTACTGACACACTCTGAGTCATTTTAAAGCTGACATTTATTTGATGAACTAGCTTAAACTGATCATTGTCCCAACACAATGAACTACTATTACATTTCATAGTTTTAGATTAAAAAATTCCATTACTTAGCTCCAGCAAGTTTAAACCACTTTGTATTGAACTCCACCCATCTTCTTATTATCTACTAAATGTATTTTGATATGTTTCTTATTATAAAATCTATTTCATTTGATCTAAATAAGAATTAAAAAAAAATATATATATTTCTCAGTTATAAAAAAACAAAGCAAACATTATTGTAATACACAAGAAGGGATAAGTGAACCAAATTATCTGAATTACATTCTGTATAGAAAATAATGTATCTAAAATGATACAAATAATTTTGTCTGCCATAGAAAACAAACAGACTTTTATTGCTACATGTCAAAACTTCATCTCTTTTTTAAATGTAATAAGTTATCATTAAAATTGTTGTTGTTGTTAATGACTATTTTTTAATTTTTTAATTATAATAATAATTATTATTATTATTATTATTTTTTTTTTTTTAAGTGTGTCATTTATGTGCCTAATTTCAAGAGATTTTGTTCTTTGTATACAGGCACTTACACACACACACATGGCTATTTTTAATTTTTGATGACATTATATGCTGGCATGTACGTTATGTACTGTACATTGAAGTGCACCTTTGTACATTGATATGACCCTTTTTCAGTGTTAATGTTATCCTTATTCTCTGATGTATGTGAACTTTGATTCACTGAAAACAGGTTCTCATGCAATCCAGATAAATACACCAGGTCAGTGTGTATGTAGTTGCAAAGATTATCTATCGATGTTATAAAGAAAACCTATCATACTCAATTAATGTACATATTGAATTACAAATACAAAGCTTTAAAAGGTGTTAGCATTGGATACCTTTTAAAGCTTAGAATTGATTACACACACATCTATTCAGACTGTATCTAGCATGTAAAAAATTGTAAAAACTATTTTATAAATAACAATCCTTTCTTACATGTCATTATTATGTTATATCTTTTGCATATCAGACAATCACAAAAGATATAGAAAGTGTTCAGTGAGAGAAACATGATAAGCAATGAAACATATCATGAAGTCATGGTGCAGTCATTTATGGATGTTATAACTCAGTGATGTTTTACTCAAAACAAAAATGAAAAATGATAATAAACTCACTTTAGAAAAGAGATCTTGCAAAGCAGGTCTGTCCAAAATATCTATTTTATGGAATTCCACAGTTTTGCCTGTGATTTCTTCCACTCTCTTGATGCTCTCTGAATATACATGAATAATCAAATAAATTAATGTTTACTTGTCAATTTTAGTAAATTACACACTAAAAACAATAAATGAATAAATATTATTTCTAAAATGGGAAAGATAACAAATGACATACTGATGATTATTTTTTAACTAAAATAAATTTCAGGTGAATCTAAAATGGAATATATTGAAATGATTGAATAAAACTACATAAATAATATATCTTTTGCTTTCATTTATTTGAAATAATAAATTTTCTCAAAGCTATTTTGCTTATACCTTCTGTGATACTCTTTATTATATATTTAAGTGAAATATAAGGTAGTAATTTTAAAAGAAGTCTTTTCTGTTTAAAATTATTACTCAAAGTGTTCAACAAAGAAATATATATTATTACTCAGACCAGAACAAATAAACAATTTAATTAAAAATTTATACTCAAGATAATTAAATTCATAATATAGATACCTATGCAAGAATTAATAAGGTTGTCAATAACAACCACACTATATCCAGCTGACAGTATCTCTATTACTGAATGGCTGCCAACAAACCCAGCACCACCAGTGACCAGAATGCATTTGTCTTCTGACATGACAAATTCTGTAACAATAAAACAGTTTAAAAATGGTTGTTATACAATTTATATATACAAAATATGTACAATTGATGTGATTGCATGTGTGTGTGTGTTTTCTGTATATACATACAGTGAAACTTCTCACAAAACCCAAACTGTCTGAAAAATTAGGGATCTTTGATTTATAAATCGTTTAACAGCAAAACCTCTTATACCAAATACACCTAAAAACCACACTTTTCCTTTATTGCAACACTGTTCATTTTGAGGAATTTTTACAATGTATAAAAAATATATATATGCATGCAAGTATGTACCCACATTTATCAAATTATGTATTCAACTTCAGAACGACAATCTGTAAAATATGACATGAAATAAATACTCTGTTTACATAGAAACACAGACTAAAGAAACTGTGTACATTACATGATGAATATACAGAACCTACGCAGATACAAAATACTGAACTGGAATCTTTATATTAAGAAGCTTCTAAACAAACATGACATGAAATCTAAGAAGAAAAGTTTACACTGAAAAGGTTTTTCTAAAATAATGTTTTTTATAAAGTATAAAATACATCTGAAAAATAAACATTTACTAAGTTTATAATTAGCTCAATCTCAATAATAAATGCTGCCCAGTATGAAAAGCATGCTTGATTTAAAAATAAGTATTTGTTATTATTACTTACTCTATGTGTGTGTGTGAGGGTGTGTGTTAGTGTGTGTGAGAGTGTTTATTAACAGAGGTGGGGGAAAAAAGGATAATCCTTAAATTATTAATAACCGATTGCAGATGGGTAAAAATAAAATGTCTAAATCTAAAACAGTTTCTTTAGAAATGAGTTTTAGAATCGACTTCTATACCAACATTTTAAATTATTATCAACAAATAAATTTATTGTAGGTTTTTAACACTACAAATAAGACAATATCAAATAATACATTTTTAAAAAATTCAATGAATGGAAAGTCTGAAAACCAAAGATTGTTAAATATTTGTGTTAACCCTGTAACTAAAGCTATTAATAAAATATGTCAGTCAGGCAAGTTGACTGTATACATCATAAGAATTCAGTAATAGATGAAATGCATTATTGTATAATTATAATACAGTTTAATAACTTAAAAATAAATTTAATAACAACAACAAAATACACAAAAATAATTTAAAATCAAAATAAAACCCAAATATAATTTAAAAAAATTTAAAATATATTTATTTGAAATTGTATTTACCCACAATTTTATTAAAACTGAGGTTGGATATTTTTAATTATTTGTCTATTTTATATCTATATTTTTTCGTTAAAAATAAATATGAAGTGTGTGTGTGTGTGTGTGTGTGTGTGTGTGTGTGTGTGGACTCAGAAATACTCAGTGCAACTTACAGTGATAGTGCCGGTCAAACCGAATTCGGTCGAATCAGTGCGAGATAAAGCTACTTAGATAATTTGGTGTTAAATTATATTATATATAAAACAGATTCAGCCTGTATGTGATTTACCGATTGAAAAATAATAGTAAAAAGCTGAAAATAACTCACGAATCTAATAAACACTGTTGTTATTTATGTGGCAACGCCTCAACGTGGACACATTAGAAATAGGCAATAGTTAACTCCCTTTGTCTCCGAAGTCCAAATCGACCTCATTCGGACGAGCACGACCAATAATCGAATTGTAACAGATGTCATCCTGCCTAATACATGTGATGACATGTTGGTGTTTTCACGAATTTCAACTATTTGTTAATAAAATGTATTAAATGGGATTAACATTTGACACACGGATTCCTTCCTCAGTTTACAACGAAACGAAACGCCTCAGTGATGACTGAAAGCAAAATCAAACAGCGTGAAATGAATGACAGTTCTATAAATATTGCCGACATCGGATCCCAGTAACTGGATGTTACCGAATACAGTTATACTGCGTATAGTAATGCAGTAAAAAAGCATTAACCACAAACACCAATATGCTTCTAATTTTAATTTAAAAAATAAGTATACATTAACAAACAATAATGCATCCAGCCTGGTATTAACCATTACACAAAACAAACATGACATTTTTTTATTATTATTATTTCACAGAATACAGAATGTCGTCAAAAACTCTGATAGAATATTTTTTAAGGTTCAGTGTCTGGTGACACGAGTTATTTTACTACTAAATGTTAGAAGTAAAATTTGAATTCCATGTACATGAAAACAATAATACATAAATAAATAATTAGTAATTATATATAATAATATCATCTGGATCTTCAAAAAGTCAACAAAAAACAAAAAAAAAAAAAAAAAAAAAAAAAAAATAAATAAATAAATAAATACAAAACAAACAACAGCAAACCTACTTTGGTCTGCCAAAATTAGATACTAGGCAGTGGTGGATGACATTTGTGGGGCTCTAAAGCTTAACTGTTATTAGGGTACTCAAATCTTAAGCTTCATTAATGTTATAATTGATCCGCCCCTGGTGCTGGTAATGAACGGCATCATCCTGTAAGAATAATATCATTGCATTTTCTCAAACATTATTAATCAAGATTTCTTGCAAAAAAAAAAAAAAAAAAAAAAAAATACAAAATAAAAAGAATCTATAACTGCAGAAAAATGTAGTTAACTAGTTTTAACTGTTTGAAGCAAGTGTTTTACTACCAAAGCCCATCAAAGATCCCTTTTATGACTTTCGAAATCCATAACAGATAAATTTTATTTTCAAAATCTTGGTACTACAGTTTTATTTCTGAAGTAACTTTTATACTGTTCTTGGCAGCCAGTAAAACTGACCTTGACATCTTCGCAAAACAAACTGCGTCTCGATAGTGCAGACGTCTAATTCGACTGGAGAACCATTTAATAGTGAATACGAGTATTGCTGAATATTTCCACATCTTTGGAAAAATAATTCGTTTTTCTAGGCCATGATTGAGGAAAATATTTAAGGTGAGACAAATACCTAATTAATGACGATTTTAAAATCTAGTCTTCAGAACAGTGTTGAAATAATTTTGTCTGTTCTTTATTGATTGTTTAATGTTTGGATTCCTCTCATCAGAATGAATCACCAAGCCAATTGTTAATGTATATGAATAAAATAAATACCATTGCGTATAGATCAATTTATATAAAACAGCCCTCTGTCTTTGGAATTTGTTCCTGTACGTTATATTTTTATATTTATCTTTTTCAAAATACGTTTCTACAGAAATAATACTGAATGTGTATATTAAACGAATAACATATTAATAATTTTCAAGCCGGTTCTATCAATTTCAATTTTACTTATAATTAATGCTAAGGCAGTATATTTTATATTCCTGATAATATAGAATGAATTAAGTAGGCCGCCATTTTGAAAAAAAAGAAGAAGCCTACAGCCATGGTGAACACGAGTCTATTTTCGAGAACCTATCTCGATAGGTAATCTAAACCACTTGCCTTCATTCCTTCCGACCATTTTGGTGCTGTGAGCACTGCATGTGCTTTGCGCAGAACTTGAAAATGTCAGTGCAGTGAATTTGTTACTAGTAAATACATTTTTTAAACAGGAGCTTTTTTAAACAGTTCATAACATGTTCAAGTTATTCAGTGGGATGCAGAAAATATCAGAATACTTGAAATAAAATGACTTATAAACAAACACAAAACGTTAAAAAAACAAAACAACAGAAAACAAAAACATCCACAAACAAACCTAGATGTGCTGCAGCAGAATAATATTATGTGTAATAATTTATTTCCAAAATAAACTAGTATTTGCTTCTACTAGAAAAGGTGTTGTTGTTGTTGTTTGTTAGTATTATTATTATTATTATTATTATTATTATTATTATTATTAACCCTGTATAATCTGTTTTCGTTAACATTTCAAACCCTCTCGAGATACATTCAGTATGAATATCAGGTATAAACTGTTAAGCCTAAATTACATGTCAAGTACATGGACGTAACATCATATTAACCTC
The DNA here is from genome assembly GCA_012295275.1 of Chrysomallon squamiferum. Taxonomy (NCBI): domain Eukaryota; kingdom Metazoa; phylum Mollusca; class Gastropoda; order Neomphalida; family Peltospiridae; genus Chrysomallon; species Chrysomallon squamiferum. The sequence goes on from CM022670.1 coordinate 15,830,534, forward strand.
GAAATGTTTTCTCCCATCAGTAGACGTTTTCTGTAATACATCGGCTTTTAATTATTTTCAAGACAGAAGAGGTGCCAGTTACAGTGACGTGGGACTTACTAATTACACCGTGTGTGCCAGTCGTTGGCTGTTTATCAACCATCTGAGCGAAATATAGGTATGAAATAATTATCTTTTGCGTAAGATACTGCATCTGTCAGACGATATAATAAGTCTGCAAGAATAGTCAGTTATTAGTAAATTTAGTAATCTTTCAAAAAAAAAAAAAAGATGAGTTTATATTTCAGTGAGATAAATGCCGTCGTTTAAGGTTTGGTGTAACATATGTATTTAAAACTGAGAAAATCTACTGATTTAAAAAATGTGATATTGTTTCTGCATCATTGATACCAAAGAAATTAATTATGAGTCATTCCTTCTGTGTGGAAATGGTATTATTTATGCAGTAATAAATATTCCAAAAGGGATAAAGGATTACATTAAAATGTTCATAAACTATTTTTTTTTTTTTTTTTTTATATATTTATATATATATATATATAAAATCATTTAGTTAGCAAATATTTGTTGTTGTTGTTGTTTTGTTTTTTTTGTGTATCTTCATTATGATCTGAATTATAATTGTTGTCAGTATTTTAAAGACTTATGTCTGGTAATAATTATAAAGACTATTTTTTCTTGTACACTCACAATAACAAAATAATTTGTTCAACAAATATTAACTTGATCCATAAACATATAAAATAATTACATCCAAAAATATACGTAGATTTGTCTCTTCTTTTCCTTTGACACGCTTTTTTTTTTTTTTTTTTTTTTATTTATTTATTTTTTTTTTTTTTTTTTTTTTTTTTTTTTTTTTTTTTTTATTTATTTTTTTTTTTTTTTTTTTTTTTTTTTTTTTTTTTTTTTTATTTATTTATTTATTAATTTATTTATTAATTTATTTTGTTCCATTTTATTTTGAACAGGAAATTTTCTCCGGTTATAATATTTTATGAAATATTAATGTTTTTTTAGATGTACGAAGAACTGATAGAGTTTATGTTAGCGATTCGTAAGATTCGTCACACTGTAAACCCTCCTGCTGAGGACTTGTCTTCTGCTGCATGTCACGAAAGCGACGCCAGCGACGAGGGCGAAGATGACAGATGGGCAGTCCTCCCGGACGTGTTGCTGGAGAACATCTTCACGAGACTGACGTACAAAGACAGACACAGAGCATCGCAGGTCTGCTGGAGGTGGAACGCAGCGTTCTATTCTCCCAGAGTGTGGGAGACGTTCACTCTTTACAATGGAACGCTGACTAGAAGAGTTTTCAAAACTGGTGACTTGAATCAGAAGGAACTAAGCGCAACGAAGGCACAGATGTGTTTAGCTAAAGTTGGATATTTGTTCAAAAATATTACTGTAACGGCTATCGATAATTTTTTTGATGTTTACGAATTTTTCCGCATCCTCATTCAATTCATCCTCCACTTCGATGAATATCCTCTGCCATTACTCCATACATTTGACTTTACTTTCGCCTGCGAGTTCAGAGGTCTTTCAGGAGTCATCATTCATGGTACTGGAGGGAAAATATTAGATATTCTGAAGACTCTGCTTCGTAACATGAAAAATCTGAAACAAATTATGCTGCGGCAGTTACTTCTTGATACGGAAGAAGTGACTGGTCTATTTGATGCTGTTGCTAATAACATGGAGTTAACTCTGGAATCTTTGGAAATAATTAACTGTACAAAAGAGCCTTTTCCAGTTTTTGAGCTTTCTCGATTTTCAAGACTAACTCAGCTGACGATCACAGCGCAGCATTTAAACGACGAGATTGTCCAGGATCTTGCTGTGAATGGCTTACTAAGACTTATCATTGTACAAGATCCATACACTACCCCAGCTGAACCGGTATCACGTGACTGCTGGACCTTCGTGAAAGAAATGGCTCCTTTTCTGAGAGTAACGCTTGAGATTCGTGGTCCGGTGAAACATGACCTTATCATCCAGCCTCGGGCTCCTGTGGATACCATCATCATCTCTTCGCCATATTCCGGGATGTCTCCTGCCTTTGCAGATTTCTTCATTACCAATTACCAAAACACACTGGAGATTCTTCTTCAGAAAAGCTTACCGAGGATTCACGGCTCGAGGTCATTTCATGATAGAAATGACGTTTGTTTTCTGGATATTGTTCGAAGATGTCCCAGATTACACACTCTTGCTATAAGGGAGAGAATTTCTACTGCAACGTTATTACTTATAACTAAGGCAGGCAAATCACTGAATCACTTGATGATGAGGGAGAATGCATTGCTAAAAAAATGCGACTGGCCTAAATCCACAGAATGGTCAGATCAGTTTTATCAGTGGTTGAAAATAACAAGTCGTTCTTTCGAAATGACAAGTAGAGAGGTATCCAATATTCTAGGTTACCAGTGGAAACCTCTGAAAGACCGCGAATTTAAACAGAACTACTGGTGGCATAGAGCAAATTAGAAAGTGTAGAATCTTTTAGGTTGAGACATCTGACAAATTCATCGCCAGTGCTATGTTCCTTGGATCATGTTTATTTCTAGGCGTAACATAAAACCATAGGGTTTCATTTTTTTTTTTCTTTTTTTTCTTTTTAGTTGTTTATTAATTAAATTTAAATGGTTTTATATAAATTGTTTTAATAGTTTGTTCATTAAGTTCAGTTCAATATCCAAGAAAGAACCATTTCCTATATGTTTTAAAGATTTTTTGAAGATTCGCCGTCTTTTTTTTTTTTTTTAACACATGCTAAACAGAATAAATGGAGTGGACAAAACTTTTGTTTCTTTTGAACGTGATATCCGCAGTGTTTTTGTCATTGTCTAAATGCCTTTTATTTTATTTAATAAACAAACAATTTGACATTATTGAATTCACATATTTTTCTAAAGTCTTGTTTCTTCAACATGTTTTACGGGATGTTTTATGAAATAAAGATATTTTTCAAGTTTTAATACTTTTCATTTATTTAATTTTATTTTAGGATGCCGTTACAAAAAAAAAAAAAAAAAAAAAAAAATAAATTAAAATAATGATAACAAAAAATCAGTAGAATTGTATTATCATTATTATTGTTATTACTGCTATTACTACTATTACTTTTATTATTATTACTACTACTACTATTACTATTATTATTGCTATTATTGTTGTTGTTATTGTTGTTACATTCATTTATTTATTATTACTTATTTCACCCATCTAAATTATTTTTACATTCAGAATCCACGTGCCTGCTAACAACCTAACACTAGCCGAAAGAGTTCTACAATGTCTGTAACAAGATTGCTAAAAATTACAACTGAAGCTATGATTGCAGTTTTTTTTTTTTTTTTTTTTTTTTTTTTCGTTTCTATCTACAAGGAATCAAACTAAATACATATTCGAAATCCTCATGACATTATGACAACAGAATTAATTTAATCTATTTTTACTTTTATTTTGAAACTTTGAAATAATATTACTTCGAAAATTTCATAATCTACATTACAAAATCGACTTGAGAAAATTAAAGAACCATAATTATTGCTTATAAAATTTTGCTGACTTAATTAACATATCTTAGAAAACTTATACGTGTCCAAGTTATTAAAAAGTTAACTAGCTGTTTTTATTTTTTAATATTTTTATTTCTAGATGGAATCTGATATTGTCAAACATCCAAGTTCTATGAAAAAATGGCGTATTACCCGGCAGTCCACAGAACCGGCTAATCCGAACTTATACCAGTACGACGAATATAAGGACGACGATGAAGGAAAATGGATCGAATTGCCAGACATATTACTTGAAGAGATCCTGTCACTGATCATACCAAAGTATCGACACGAGGCTTCACAAGTTTGCAAACGATGGTATTACACCTTCTATGCCACGCGGGTATGGGAAACATTTACGTTGCTGGAACGAACGTTGACAAAAAAAACTTACAGTATGTACAAAGGCTGGACCCGGGAGCTTTGCGGAAGAAAAACTCAAGTGTGTTTGCTCCGCGTGGGTTCCTTGTTCAAACGAATAGTAATTCCGCCTCTAAGTGATTTCTACAACTTGTACGAATTTCTCAGAGTTCTTAACTGTTTTTTTGTTTTTTATGAACATTTCCCCATGCCTCTACTACACACTTTTGAATTCACGTTTGCTTGTGAGGTTCGAGAAAGTACTGGCGTCAGCATTTATGGAACAGGAGGGAAAATTTTGGATATACTGAAAGCTGTCGTAGGCAACATGCGGAACCTGAAGCATTTGAAATTGAACAACTTGCTTCTGGATGTAAACGAAGTGTCTGGTCTTTTGGATGCTGTACTGACTCAAACAAGAGACTGCTTACAGACATTTGAACTCTTGAATTGCTCGAAGGTTCCCCATCCAATTCCAGAGCTTGCTCAGTTTTCTAGGCTATCGAAATTAACAATCAGTGCGCAACACCTGGACGAGGAAGTGCTTCTTCTCATAGGTGGAATAGGTCTTGGTCACCTCTGCATTGTTCAGGACCCTTATACCTGTGATGCCGAACCGGTTTCTTCAGAAGCATGGAAGTTAGTTAAAGAGATGTCACCAAAGCTCAGAATAACTTTAGAGATCAGAGGTCAGTTGAGAAAAAAATATCTAATCCAGCCGCATGCTCCAGTATCGAGGATAAAATCGTCAAGTCCATATTCTGTATTAACACCTGAATTTGCAAACACTCTTGTGAGATATTACAATAAGACTTTAGAGGTTTTCTCACAACGAAAGCTTCCTCGAGTTCACGGATCACGTTCGTTTCACGACAGAAGTGATTCATCATTTATACTACTCGTCAGACAGTGTCCACGCCTGCATACACTAATAATCAGAGAGAGGATATCGACAGCAACTCTGTTGTTGTTAACGTCGTTTGGCAAAAATCTTAAACACGTTCTAGTTAGGAAAAATGCTCTGATCAAGAAAGCTGACTGGCCAAAAGCTGACGACTGGAGTCCCGAATTCTATCGATGGTTGAAATCAAGTGCCAGATCTTTCGATGATGTGAATGCAGAAGTTTCAAAAATACTTGGATATTCGTGGAGACCACTGCGAGATGAGGAGTTCAAGTTCTTGTAGAAATTTTATTACTAAATAATGTTATATTTTAATTTTAAAATTCCTTTTCTGATGATTAAAAACAAACAACAACGATAGTTTTATTTAACGAAACACACGGTATTTTACATAATGACTATGAAGATAATAGATCTATTATTTTTCGATTAGTGGTAATAAATCTTTTATATGCTTCTGTCCAACAAGCATGTAATCAAATGCTATGTTTTTAAATTTCGTTTTCTTCTTTTATAACATCTTTACGATGTCCACTAATATTATATAAATTTATTGAGCTTGAACGATTTCAGCTGTTTAAATGACAAAACAGCTTGAGGATTTAATTAAATGAATATCATCATAGGGAACAATAACAGAGTCGCCCGAAACTCTCTAAAAGGTAGTCACACAATCCATTTATGTTTTGCGCTATTTTATGCTGGCACCTGCTTGTAGTCGTGTGCCTACGGGCGTCATCAATAAATACGATAATTTAAAAATTATTTATTTTTGTCCAGTATAGCATGTTATTATGTGTTCTTCTTTTTCTTCTTCTTTGAAGGTTTCGTTTTAATTATGTGTATGTTTTTGCCTTTTGGGCTGTTGTTGTCGTTTTGTATGGGTTTGCGGGCGAGTTTGTCTGAATTAAAATGTAGTTTGTGAACTCAAAAGTATTGTACAAAAAAGGTCTGGCAAATAGTAAGTAAGTTTCAGACTACATTTAAATTACATAACAAAGGAGATAAGACGGAAGAAAAATATTAATTATGTAAAACAAATTATTTAATATTCTAACACTCATTCTCTTAACAAAACAACTCGAAAATCAACTAAAATTACTTTTTTTTATTCATTTGTAGATTGATTGATTGAGTTAGTCGAAGTATTTTTATTCATTCATTAATAACTATAGATTTTTTTCTTGCTAACAGCAAAAATGTAACATCTGCAGGATTTTATTCAAAACTGACATCCGTATTTCATTTCAGTCGAATAATTTTACTGACACGGACGTTTGTAGATTGTCATTCAGTACTGTTTTTTTTTTTTTTTTTTTTTTTTGTGCGTGTATGTGTTTCTATTACACTATCCCGTTTTTATTTTACACACCCACAATAACCGCTGCTAGGTGTAGTAGTAAATAATCTATTATGATTGTTTTCCTAAAAATAGTATTTTCGTGTCGACAGTGTAGAAATTAATCCGGTATTCGTGACTTGTAGATTACATGGTTGTGACTTTTATTATAAGACCCATTATTGTTGACAGTAATTTTGTTGTTTGTATCAACGAGAGATCACGGAATTAGATGCACATTCAACATTGTTATAGATTTAATTTTGCACTAATAGACGGTCGTAATTTTGTTGTTGTTGTTTTAATTAAATAAAACAGGAATGATAAACCTGGGGATACAAAAGAGTACATTCTATTGGTTTTGTTATTCAGAACTTCATTATTATTTATTTATTTATTTTATTTTTTAATTTTTTAATTTTTTAAAATAAATAAATAAATGAATAACAATAACACGATTTATTTTGCTTTAGTATTCTCAACAGATTAATTCCACAGTAGACTGAAACTGTAGACACAAGATGGCAATATCAGCAAGGTTATCTATTATCCAAGCTAAGCCCAGTTGGACTGTATAAAAGACAAATGGTATTTTATTGCCAGCAAGAATTATATTTAATCATAAGCATGCCTAGCACATGTAATGTACACCAGAACAATGGTTTTCCTTACTGGGAAAAAACATCAGCTTAAGTTTAGAATTCGAAAAATGTAGAGTAAATTTATGATTTTAAATCACAATCAAATTCTATTTTAAAATATTCACTGAATGGTCTAAACATTGTAAAAACACAAAAAATGAAGAATTGGTCTGTAAAATTACCAGAACTAATATGGCATACAATGACAGCCAACATTCACTGTTCTAATTTTCAGCTGGGACCCCATACTTGAAGTTAGTGCATTTCTGGGAAACCCTAACAGTGTCAATGGAATAGATTTTTGTGAATTTGTCACTGAGCATCCAGACTGAAAGAAGAATACGATAGGCAAGTCATGAAAAGAAACAGCAGGAATGAAAAAGATGATACAGGTTAATAAAATTGCCAGTTTTAGAGACCTACAACTGGGTGCCACAAAAATGATTATAGACATCTGGCATCCCAAAACATAAATTAATCAGCAAAAGACAATTTAATGTTTATATTACTGTTCCTCAGGAAGATATAATACATCAGTAAAAAATAATAAAGAAAGAAGAAAATGTTTCCCCCAAAAATCACAGTAACACATTTGATATTTCATTTCAGGATAAAGACACATTTTTCACATCTGAAAAAATAATAAATAAATAAATTAATTAATTAATTAATAAACAATAAAAAATAAATGATCAGTAATTTCTAGAGCATAGGAATGACTCCCATTGGTCAAAAGGTCATGCAACAATAGGTCACTTCATTCCAAGAAACCGTTAGGACTGACTGCACATCATAGGATTCAAATATTGTGTTTATATATCTTAATATTTCATTGTTTTCAGCAGCTCTTTTGACACATTTTTTTCTGAAAAAGATATATGCTTACTAATATTTGAAACTAGATTCCTTTTCTAGATTGGTCCAAAAATTAAATGAATATGTGCACAGCTTGTGCTTTAGTCTTGAGCAAATAAATGCATAGTTTAATCTCATCACTAAGGATTGTATTTATTTTTGCTCAAGTACATACTGTGTGATGACACTTTTGTCAGTAAATAGCATACTAAGGAATGATTTGTTCTTCTTCAAAAAAAAAAAAAAAACAATAAATGGTAGGATGTATGTGTGTCTATCTACACATATTCACTTCCTAAGCAAACCACAATACATCATGAAGATTATACTATCAATATGGGATACAGTAGTTAAAAGGTTAGGTTTGAATGAAACTGTTAAGATTAAAAAAAACCTGTTATTTTTCACCAGATGATGCATTTATTCTGTAATTCAAGTTTTTCTAAATTATCTGCATTATTCAGTTAAGAAACTAATGTTGATGTTTTTCTAACAAAACAGTGACAGACAAAAATCAATGCTGCTATTACAAGTATAATGTCAATTACTTTTATTAAAGTAACTGATGATCATTCTTGTAGTGACTAAGACAAGTACCTCTAGACTCCAAAAATATGTAAGTTTGTGTCACTGTAAGAATTTACAAATTGATAAAATGTGGATTATGTTTGAAACTTTGTTATCTGAATTCGTATAATACTTGTGAAATTATAACAATAAATATTCAAATGCCTGATCTTAACTTACATGAAACAGTGAAAGCACACACTCTCACACACATATACACACAATATATATATATATATTTAAACAGATAAAGCAAATTAGATTACATGATTAGAATTTTTTATTATTTTATTAATTACACAAACATGATTAGAAAACAAAATCAAACCTACCCATAATAAAAAAAAGAAAAACAGTAAACAGTAAACCCACACAAAAAAAATATAAGAAAAAATATAAAACCTACCCAAAACACCACATTCTTATTGTAATGTATTATATATAAAAATGTTTTAAGGACAATAAAATGAAGTTTAAAAAAAGTATGTAAATACATACTAGTAGAGACAATGAAAATACAAATGAACATAACTTTTTTAAGAAAACATAAAAGTTAACAATATCAGTTATGAAAAGGCTGATGCCCAAATGGCAATTATTTAAAAAAATATTTTTAAAATATTATTTTGAACAAAGATGTATTTAATAGTATAAACTATAGTTTGCAGCAAATTCACCAGGCTGGTATCCAAGAGGGAACAAGGTTTAATATCAAAGAATACCTGTGCATTAAAAACACACCCAAAAACAAGTGATCGGGAAATAGCCAATTATTATTTTAATGATAAATTATTCTATCTTTCCAAAAAAAACAACATAAAATTAAAAAAAAAAATAAAATAAATAAAATAAATATATTAATAAATAAATAAATAAATAAATAAAAAATGAATACAAATATGATAATAAGCAATAGTAAAATTTTTGGAGTACACACAGTGATTTATTAAGGATATCCAATATTTGTAAGATTTTTTTTTTTTTTTTTTTTTTTTAACTGTGTTGTAGTGGAAATACTGGTAATTTGATAGAATTTTGTTTGTATATATTAAAATGTAATTGATGAACACAATATAACTGCTTATTTATATTATATATATTTTACAGTTTTTATGAAGAAATATTAAAATATGTTATTATCAAAGATACCCATGCTTTAAAGAAAGTGAATGGAAAATAGCCAGTTACTATTTTAACATTAAATTATTCTGTTTCAATAAAAAAAAAAATATAAAAAATTTAAGAAAATAAAAATTAATCCTAAAATGATGAATAAACAACAGCAAAATTTCCGGAATACATAAAACGATATTTGTAAGATTTCTTTTTTTAACTGGGCCATATTATGTAAATACTGGTAATTTCATATATTTTCATTATATATATATATATACACACACACACACATACACACATATATATAAGTGATTTAAGTGATAAATAATATAAATGGTTACTTATTTATATATATATATATATATATATTTTACAGTTTTATGAAAAATAATCATAATGTAATTTCTTTTACAATATTTACAAAACTAAAATTATTAATAATTATTCAAAAAATTATGCTTTTTTGTGAATTTAATCAATTATATGTGAAAAAAAAAAGAAAATAAACAAATTAACAATATTAATTTATATTCAAAAGTTCTACCAACATACCAAGCAGCAACTGGCCCCAAATTAAAACTATTTTAGCCAGAATTAAAGCAGGACATCTTTGGCAAAGTATACAATAAATTAAAACTTATAATTATTTAATTACTTGATCTATTTTCTAGACAATATTTCATATAAATTTAATTGTATAATTTAAAAAAAAAATTAAAAGTATCCAATTATCTGACATTAAAAATAAATAAATAAATAAATAAAATTAAAACACAACAAAAAACAACAACAGTTAATTAGAAAATGAATAAGCATGAATTAAAAAAAATATATATTTCATTTATAGAAATTTTCTGGCTATGTGATTGCATTAGTATTATTTAGCATTTATCAGAGAAATTATACTATGTAGGAAAAGATAATACCACAAATTACAGAGACAAACAAACAAACAAACAAACAAACAAAAATAAAATAAAATAAAATAAAATAAAATAAAATAAAATAAAATAAAATAAAATAAAATAATAATAATAATTAAAAAAATAATAAAATTACAAAGCTCAGGACAACTGATTTTAGGTGTGCATGTGTGTAGTGTTACAATGCTGTCCTGTTTTAGCTATTTTCCTTTGTTAGTACACTCTATTACTTCTTTTATTTTATTTTCACAATTTTGTTATATCAATAATTTTATTCTTAGAATTAAACCTTTTCACTGAATTTAAACAAATTTGTTTTTTTAACAAACATAACTGAGCTAATGAAAAAAGACTACCTTTTCACATATATGAATAGTTTTATACAGTTAAATATATAAAAATAAATAAATATAATAATAATTTACAAAATCACATTTCTGCACATTTGTCTTTAGGTTAATATTAAATAACATAATTTACTTTCAACTATACATTTAAATATAAAGAAATAAATAAAGAGTTAATAATATACAAAATGAGTACATCACTTTTCTGCACTTTCTATCTTTTGGTTGGTCTTAAATAACATTACTGACATTGAATACATTTAAATATATAGAAATAAACAAAGAGTTACTAATTTAAAAAACCAGTTTTTTACTTTCGACTGTGTCAGACAAATTATTTATATTCGAAAATGAAGTCTTTTTTGTGTGGAGATATGGTGACCTGAAATGAGAGAGATCAATTATAAATTTTCTTTCAAACAATAATAATTATATATGTTTAAAAATTTACATGCTATAAGAAAAAAATCACTGCAAGATGTTAAATGAAATCCATTCCTGAAATAGTGAGCACGTTATTAAAGGGTAAAGGGTATTTAATAGCATGACAAGAGGTCATATACAAGAAGATAGCATTTAGACATTTTAATCAGTGGGGTGAAGGGAGTAACATGGTGTGGGGCAGAATCAGTTATTGTCATCGAACAGCACTTTGTATTTGCCATGGCAGAGTCAGTATCATTTACTGCTGGGATAATGTCTTGCAAAATTATATAATTCTCTTCTTTCGTCAGCTTAGAGATACACACATCATGTATCATAACACGATATCTTGCCTAAAATAATGTTGTTTGGCTTGAATTGAAATAAATCTTACACAAGTGAAAAGCCTTAGAGATCTGGAACACATACTACAGCAGGAATGGAATGCTACTACAGAACACATTCACAGACTTGTCTTGGTTGTGCATTTTCAGTTATATACACAACACATGATCATATCTCTCATAGCTCTTATATTACCTGCTGTGAAATATTCACTTATAATTCATGTAAAAAGGTTCACATGAATCTGAACAGCTATACAATTATGTGAGAACCATTGTATATGATTTCTTTACAAATCACAAGGAAGCTGACAATATCTGACTTACATCACTACAGGATTGTAAGAAATATTTGTGCAGATGGTTGTTTGATGGTTTGTGAATCTCTGCGAAGAGTTTCCTCTTGTAATTCTTTGACTGAACAGCTAGGAGTTCACTTTTGTACCAAGGCCACGCCTGGAAGATAAATAAACATGGTTTGAAAATAATATTATTATTTTTGCTGACTGAAGTTTGAATTAGTACTGTTTAACAATAAATGTGGGTAAAGAAAAAACAAAAACAGCACAGAAATACTTTTATTACTTCAAAAAATAAAACTGACTTCATTTATAAGAATCTTTAATACCATGCAAATGAAGAAAAATATGCTGACACTGTCATTTAATACTTGTATCACTTTTTGTTAAGATGTTATCACAGTTTAACATGAAGTGTCAAAACAAAAAGCAGACATTAAGACAGTAGCAACAATAATAACCGAAAAAATAACCCATAACAAAACCATGCAGTTAATGATTTAATATAGATCATTAAGTACCAAATGAAAACATCCAATTTTATGGATACTGGGCTGCACATATGATTTTGATCTTTAGTACTGACTGTAATTGTGATTCTCTATCATAGTCATAATACAATTTTTTTAAAAAGGCACATTTCATCTTAGACCTGTTATAAATATAGGTCACTAGAAATGTCAAACTATAATATAAACTATTTTCAAACTATTTTCACCTAAGAGCTAGAAGATAAATGTCACTTTCATTTGATATTATTAAAAAATTATACATCAGCATCACACAAAATTTCTTACCTGTATTTTGTATTGTAATGAGGATGGAAAAGCCAGGTATTTTGTTTGGACTTTCCAAAATTACTTCCATGAGAACCAAAAGTTTTTTTCAATCTTTTTGCTTGGTTTATTTCACTATCACTGAAACCAAAATTAGAAAACAATAATGACATTCATAACAAAATGATTACAAATAACACATGTACAATAAACACCTTATTAAAATACTGTTAACATTAGTTTTCTTATCCTTTTCTGAAAAATTAGATTCAGAAGACATGTTTCTCAGAGATTTTTACAGAAAAAAAAAAAAAGGAATATAACCAGTCATTCCTTTAATTTATAGCTATTTAAATACATATGGTCACAGACACAAGTAAACTTGTTATCTAAAGAATCTAAATTTTATATATTTCATAAAATCTTCTACCATTCTTCAAAGCAATACTTCAGGTGCAACATATACATGAGTATTTATGTTATCTAATCAAAATATAGGTAAAGTTTTCATCTATAATGTAAACAGAGGTGCAAACATAGATTCTTTTGATATTACAAAGGTATGAAAGTTTCATACTAATTTAGGGCACAATGTCGGCGTTTTTTCTTGTTCAATTTGTCGCCTTGGGTTTCTTCATTGTCACTGACTGCAGATGACTCGCAATATATCTAAAAATTAATTAAAAATAAATACATATATTTTATAATCTAATAATTTTTCTTTCATTTCTAATAATAATCAGTGACATAAATCTCTCTCTGTGACTCATTTTTTTATACAACTTTTCCAAGTTAATTATTATTAATAATTTTTTTTTATAAATGAATACTTATGTGAGAAATAGTTAAGAAAATAAAAACTGCTTCAAGAAATGTTTTCAAAGTGAAATGTTCTATATTACATTAAACATAACACTTCATATAAACATCATCACAATAATAAATAAATCCGAGATTAAAATGGTCTTTCCAACACAGATATCTTGGTGTATGTTTTTCTTGACAAGGAATACTATTCACATTTTTGTTGTCTGAAGAAAAGATTTCCTGAACCCACAAGACAAATTTTGAAAGCCAAGGTCTGTTGTTCTTCCTGATTTCCTCCTCTCTGTATAAATCTCCCTCATGCCAAAGCCAGTCTTGCTTCCTGAAACAACAGTTTTATATATCTAACACTTTGTACACAAATCATTTTATTTCATTCTCTCTTTTTGTTTTTTTCTTGTTTTGTTCATTTGTAATAAAATTTTATTTCACAGAAATATTTTGGTAAAAAAAAGTTATATTTCACACTGTTTGCATGTTCAGTTAAGTAGAATTTACTAAGAAGAGCCCTATTTTAGGTAACTGTGATAACATTCCGACATACACATTTCATGTCTGTGTATGTATTATATATGCATGTATGTATATACATAAAACAGATTTACTCTTCAAGAAAGTTTTGCTGTCTCCCAAGCACTGATCCTGGACGTGTGATTCTATTCCATGCGATGGCTTCGGTGGCTGTGAATTTATAATGCTTCATTAGGTAACAGCATATTAGTGTGCCGGTCCGACCTAGTCCAGCTGAAAATTAATTTAAATATTTACTTAGTAAATGAACATCAGCACTTAAGTTTTAAACAAACTTTAATTGATGAATCTGAGAAAATATCAAAGCTCTACCTTTGCAGTGTACTGCAATCGTACGATAAGGACTTTCTGCTATTTGTAAGAATTTCTGGATAATTTTGTCGCTTGGAACACTGCCATCTTCAAAATAAAGGTCATAAAACTCGAATCCAGCTCTTACAAAGGTGTTGGCATCATATTTCTTTTGATTTAGTCGTATGATTGTTGACACATTATGATTTTGTAAAATGGGGATATAATCTTCAGGTGCAAATGACAGATATCCTGAAAAGAAGATTAAATGATTATTCATATATTCTATTTACAGTAATCACATTTTATTCAAATTCACATCTGAAAGTATACTCGTTTAAGAATTTACATGACATTTCAGATTGACATTTCAGTTTGCATTTCAATACCAGTTAAAGTAGCCAATTTTCTTGAAGTGTTCATAACCAATTTTCTTTTTTTCAACTTTTTTTTCTGAATAAGGGTCATCCACTTAATTGACACACTATGTTAACCACTTATGACTCACTGTAACAATGTTCCTAAATATCACTATCAACTTTTCTTTGGAATGCATTTTTCAGAAATATTTTAAAAATGTTATAGTGAACTGAAAAACAACATTTTGAATATTTTAATTTGTGATGATTGTAAATATCAAAATATGATGTTTTGGTGTTCTACAAGAAAATACATAAAAATAGAAGGAATAAAATATTTCAGTGCACTATTAAATTAATAAACATACTTATAACCTGACACATGTTATATTTCAGTATGAACAAACAATAACTTGTAAGTAAATGACTAAAACGAACAAACAAACAAACAAAAAAAAAACAAATTTAAGAAAGAAGAAACAACTTGTTTGTGAAAATAAGACAAGAAGAAAGTGTTCTTAGCAACTACAAGCAAGAGTGTTAAAAAAATAGTAGTCTGTTTTTCTTTCTCTTTTTAGAGCTGCATCATAATCATGAATACAGAACATTTTTAATAAATATGGAAAGGCATGCCACACAAAGTGAGTAAGCTTGATTTGAAGTGAAATATTTCTCAGTCATACCAAACTCCAAACTGCTCTTTGGATATGGTCCACTGTAAGGTAGATATTTGTTGGGAAAAATCCAGTTGTGATCTTCATTTTCTACTCACTACAGGGCCAAACAGAATACATGAAAAATTAGTAACAATGATAAGAAATATCTTTGGTCTCACAAGTTAAATTGCATTCTCAACTGAATTTCCCTAGAATCATTTATAAGTATGCTATCATTAAAATTAATCAATTTCTCTTAACTGAAATTCTTAATTACGTGAGCACAACTTAAATATGAGACAAGAATAGGAAATAATGGCATGAATGTGTACTGCAAAAATCAAAAATAATTTTATACAAAGTCCATTTGGTTGTGGATAGAAAAACATGTACCTGCAGTTTAATCAGAGCTGATTGCTTCAGCACCAATTAATCTTGTGTAGAAAACTTAATAAGAAATTAAAACCTTTTTGTTTTGTCAAGCACATGTCAGAAAAAGATTATTTATTTGCTATCTCAGAAATAGTTGTAACTTAAATAAGATCAAAAATTGTTTTCCAACACTATCACTTTTAATTTACTGTAATTCTAGTTTAAATACATTCTTCTAAATTATTCATGTGCTGTTTTTGAAATGCAGAAATAAAAATTACTCCATTAAAATACTAAGAAATTAGAAAAGATTTTTAATTAATACTTAACACATAATTGAAAAATAGAAAAAGAAAAAATCTCATGTAGGAATAATAATTTCAACACACAATTTTAAAAGTCTGAAACAATACAATAAAAAAATAAAATATTGTAAGTTGATATATATATATTTTTCAAAACCAACAGTAACAAAAAATAAAAGAAAAAAGAGCTGTTCAAATTTAACTAGCAAATGTTTCAACAATCAACAAAGAAAACAAAATGTAATAGACTGGCAGCAATTTTATATGTGAGTTTTGACTGATTTTAGCTTGAGGGACATTGTTTTCACATTTCTTAAAAATGATAAATATACATTGACATATGAAATTTTTAAGAAAATGAAACATAAATTTAAAATATTTCTGGAAAAGGTGTAAGTCTTCTTAGATGGCTGCATTATTCTTCAGTTGTTAAAAATAAATTTAAATTAATTTTCTAATTTTTTTTAACAATATTAAACTGTTTAATAAAATAAACAAATAAATAAATATTTCTGGCTGGCATTTCACAAAACCAAAATAACATGCAATGGCATTAGTATTAAAAATACAAACATGAACTATGATGTAGGATCTTTAAACTATGCCGTATTATCATTTCATACCTTTATCATCTATCTCTGTTGTACACCGAGGCCCACAAAATGCTAAAAGCTTGTTTGGGATCACCCAGTGCAAATCTCCATTGTGAACCTTCTGTAATATAGTTTTAAAATCCTAATGTCACCAAGGAATGTTATTTCCAGTGTTCTTAAATGTCTAAGATACTTTGTTTTCCCCCCCACCATATATTATATAAATTATCTAACATGCTGAAAATAAACCAAAATATATAAAAAAAAGGTGAGTGTTTACTCAGAATGTTTTATGGATATATGTGGTTTTTCTTCTTAATCTCAAAATAATCTGTAAAATGCACAAATTTAATAAAATAGCTCTGTCCCTCATGGTTTTGGGCTGTTTACTTTTAAAGATTTTTGCAATGATAATGGTTGCTCACTGGGTGGCAGCAGCATGTTTCCTCTCTCTTATCAACTGTTAATATTACACTGAGTAACAAGAGTTTACTTAAATATTATCTACACAATGTTACCATGATGTTAAATATAAATCATTTGTACTCCAAGTTTCAGTTACAGTAAAATTATACATATGGAACAATACTTTTAAATATTTACATCTTTCACTGAAACTTTTGACTTATTACTTATTAAAGTATAATTGCTTAGACTGAATTAAATTTAGTAACTTATATCTTTTATGGATACGTACATCATAAAACTTGTAATTTGAGATGTCGAAATTATGGAAATCAAAAAGACCATTGTCCTGAGCCTAGCAAAATAACAATAACACACATAAAACAACAATTAAGAAACTCACTTCTGCCATTCAAGAAAATATTTCTGGTCTGTTTAATTTAAAAACATGGAGGAAAATAAAACTCATAAATTTCCACATACCTACATAACTTCTCTGTGGTATTTTATTAATATTTAAAAAAAATATTTGCACTAAAACTGGCAGAACCTATTTAGTCAAATAGTAATCAAATGTAAGTTTAAATCAATATACCATCATACCACTTTATCAGAACAGTTTTTAATTGATTTCAGTCTCACTTTTTTTACATTCTATTTAACTGATGATTTTATACAAAATTCAACTCTGGTAAGACAGTAGATTTTAGTAGATTTTAAAAAAGATATGCCAGTTTATTTTATAATAAAATTTAATTCTCTTATATCTAGGTATTTTGATGTGTAAAATTTACTTTTTTCATTGCTTTGAAGCAATCCAGCAAGGTAAGATTATAAGAGCAAGATCCATATCCTGCGTCCCTGGAAAATAATAAAAAAAAAAATTATAATACTGTAGACATTACTGCATAATTTTTAATTCTTTACAGCTATTGTGTTTTTCAAGATCTATGTACAGATACTTTTTAGGACCTTTTGCAATTCAGGGAAGGAAAGTATCAACAGTACAATTATTTTGTCTACTGTTTTTAATCAGATATTTCCCCTGGGGGTTGTTTCTTCTAAAATTACTTTTAATCAAACAATGATATATTAATTTTATGGCAGTTATATTAAAAGTTAAAGCACAGCTTTGTTTTTAATCAAGTGGATTTATTTGATTTTGTTAGAAAAATAATGTAATAATAAGAAGAAAGGCACACAAACAGAAAAGCTTGATTTAAATCACCCAACCATATCTCTAACCATTTTGTTTTGTAATTACAAAACACAAAATAAGAAAATAAAGCCCTATTGAGTGTAAAATCACACAGAACTTTTTAATGAAGGTCAAGGCTGACAAGTTATAATCAAGATCAACATCCAAGAAGAAAATCAAAAGTGACTTTAGAAAGCAGTAAACTTTCCCCTCAATGAAATTAATGTACAAAAGCATGCTAATTTATGTTGTTCAAAACATATGTTATAATAATAATAATAACTAAATATAGGGTAAATATAAATGACATACATTTCATCAAAGCAATTATTAATTTACTTTGCAAATATCATTATGTAATTGTTTGAATAAAAAAATTCACTACTTATTAAGACAGCTCATTTCCTTGAATAAATGAAATGTCACAACATATTATATTAATCAAAAACATACAAAAAGAATTGATTATTGAAAACTGTTTGCAAATATTAAATTCCATGCTTTATGTAAATCAATGTACAGATTTAATACCTTCATGCTAAATACATGAAATCAATATTGAGCTAATATTTCAGCTTGGGCAGTTTCTGTGTCAGTTATATTACATCCCATCAAGGTCGCATCATGTTCAAATACACATATGAAGACAAGTAATTAGCAGTTACATGTGATCAGTTATTATTATTATTATTATTACTATATCAAAGTTTATACTGAAATCCAAGACAAGTACATGAATATATAAATAACTGAATGACAAAGTATGTCTTACCTGAATGGCCGGAATGGCTGATCTGCTGCTGCAACAAGCATGTCATAGGTTTCTTCTGGTGTTTTATTCAAACATAGAATCTGAAAATGGAAAATATTCAACATATAAATAAAAGGCCATAATTTAATCTCAGACAATGGTGACTTTTCTTGTTGTTTTTTTTTATTTTTTTTATTTAAATATCAACAAAATCTGTATTATATGCATGACATTTATAAATTATGATTGAGTATTTTGTAAGGCTTGCATTCATATCAAACTTATACATTATACAGTCTACATTATTAATGGTATCTTAGTCCAGAATAGAACAAAACAGAATGTACAATATATACTTACAGCATAACAGCCAATCAAGAAGGCTGCATTGGCATGTTTTTCTGAATTACAACTGGTAAAATACACAATTTTTTTGTTTGTCAAACACTGAAAACAAAAAATAAACTATTAAGTGTTGTGATTCATAAATTATTTTTATTTTACATTTTTAAAAAAATACAAAGAACCACATCCTAAATATAAACTATATTTACCCTCAGAAGTAGTCACCATTTACAGCATTAACAGAAATATATAAAAAAATGTATTTTTCTATGATAGCAACTTTAACCCTATGTCAATAAAATTCCGTTATTTCTAACATCATATGTAATTATTTTCAACATTTAAAGCTGTGTATTGTTTTTATTATTAAGAACAAATAGTATACCAGTAGTAAAATAACAAATACATAATTAATGTTTTAATTTACTTCAAAATTGAAAACTGTGAGATAATATATCTGTATCAGAGAAAAAAAAATTACACATCTTCTTTCCTCAAAATTATTTATGAACATGAATTATATTAAAAATTTCTGATACAAAAGCCTATTACAGTTGGCAGTGTTCATGGAAACAACAAATTTTCAGCACTGATTCACACAAAGACCCACTAAAAATATGTAATTCTGAGTAAAAGTTCATGTGATTATCTCAGTTTGTTCTCAAATGCATAAATTCTTACATTTAGTAACCTCTCCAACTTGTGGCAAAATCTAAAAACATATCCTAAATTTAGAGGCCCGAAGTCAGAATTGATCCTGAAACAAAGCAATGAAATAATAATAATATGCCAACAATTCAAATACCAAAGCTGGTAAATCAATATTAGTGAATTTTGGATCAAATTTTATTTTAATAGAATTTCAGAAATCTGAAATTATAAATCATATTAGTGAATAAATAATTTGGTTTCTCTGCATTAAAAATTAGAAATAAATTTTTACTGATAAATAAATGCAAGTGTTTCTGCCATCATCTCTTGGATCTATGACCACCAATATCCACAGACATACCCTGATACTTCATATATTTAGAATAATATTTCCAAACCACACTGCAAATTTCTGAGGTACTATACTCAGATACTGTAATTGTAGGTAAACTTGAGAATACAACTGAATAATACACTGAAAGACTTGGATCAGGCATTGTTTGTTTTGATTTCATCAACACTCTGAAAAAACTGGAAGACAGATAAAATTTGAAAAATTTATAGTCAATGACCACCAAAGTATTCAACTGTTCAGTGACTTGTTCAAAGATCTGTGTTGTGTTAAAATAAATATTTTTTTTTTAAACACATTTGGCTTTTTTGTCTAATTTCTTCTTCACAAAGTTTTACTACTCACTAAAGTTTATCATTTCTCACTGACTCGAGACAGAGAAGTCACTTCTCCCTGTTTTTTATGTCTAGTGTTTACTATTAAATTAAAATGAACTGGAAACTATTTCATCTGAACACAGCAAAATTATTTATAGATTTGTGTACATGCAGAAGATTAAAAACCTTTGTTATGACAATATTCTTGTCATTGACAAATATAATTTAAGGTAACTACCAGCAATTAAGAGAGAATGACTATTAACAAAGTCCAAATGATGTCAAGTAATCATGCTTATAAAAGTGCATCTTCAGACTGATGAATTAAGCATTTTATTAATTGTATATACAGTACATGCTTCTCTTTCTTTCTTTTTTGAGATATCAAACATTTAATTAATTTTGTCATCAGGTTTTGGATGTAACTGCAGAAACATTATACAATATGTGATCCTCAACAAAACTGCATTTAAGACAGATTTTCTAAAGATCTTTCACATTTTGTGCAAACCATTCTAGAAAAGCTTATCATGTCTGTCTTTTTTTTAATGCTAACATTAGCCTAAATATATTTGCTATATTTATGGACAATAATCTTTGCTTTTTGTTAATAAACAATAGTCTATTTTTAACAATAGAATAAAATTCTAAATTAGTCAGTAACACATCAGAGAAAATGCCAATATAAAAACAAATAAATTTTAATTTGACACATCAATTTAAAATTTGCCTGAAATAAATGTTAAAATAATTATTTGGCTTTATGATATACAGTTATGATACCAAGCTTTTAAATTTTCACAAATAATATTATAATTAAGATTTTATCTGACAATAAAATGTACTTTTCAAGTTCCATCTTCAAATAATTTAAACGATCAATTTCTACTTATAAACTATAACCAGCATTACACAAAAGTATAATAAAAAAAGACTCTCTACATTATTTAACCAGATCATAAATTTATACTTACTTGTCATATTTGAACTTCTTATCAGTAGAGAAATAATAAATTCCTGAGGTCGGCTTTGGCGACTTCTTTAAGCTTACAAAATACAAATGTCCTGTAAAATAAAAGTTATACCTTATATTGCTTCTGAAAAAAGAAAAAGGCACAGCACATAATTTGATGGAAGTATGTAATAATTGTAACAATACATGTTTAAGAATTCTATTTCTTTCTTGTTTTTAAAATATAACTAATCATAACAGTGAACACAAAAGTAATGGACCTTTAAAGTATCAGAATGTAGACTATTAAAAATAATAATTTGTAAAACAATTTATTGTCATTAAACTTTATTTTTTTAATCTTATTTAAAGTAGGGGAAAGAACTCTAAATCAGGACTTTTTTTTTTTTTTTTTTTTTTTTAAAACAAACCCGGCAATGGAAGTAAACATATAAACGGATGCCATCTTTACTAAAAAAGAAATTAAACATCCCTATATACAAGTCAGACTTTTGGTTGATTCAAAACAAAAAATCTAGCTCGTATTAATAGACACAATAAATGAATAATTACGTGTTCAAATGCCATCATATGATCATTCCAAACGCGGACCAAAACAACATAAACATAAATAATAATTTACTGTCGATATTAAGGTTAGGTAATCCTTTAGAAATAAAAAATTAAAAAATCATATAAAACTGTATAAACCCGTTTTCTTTTGTCCAACTTATCATGTCGATAACTTTTTCCAACGATAAAACAGGCACCTACGCTGTCGCGATTAGCGGTGTACATCATGTACTTCATGCGAGACAAAAATGTTACTTGTAAATAAAAATTTATCGTGAACGGCACCGATCTATTTTTGGAAATATATGTAACTTCTGACCTTTGCATAAGTTTTGTTTATAAAATATAAATAAATAAAATGACATACTTTTTCCGAAAACTTGATAGGCGTCGCTCACTAGACGTGTTTGGATTGCATGGAACCGTTTTTCGTTCACCACCGGTTACAACAGTAGCATGGTTGACTGTGTTATCGTAGGAAGCAATTGACAGTTTTATAATTACACTGGCAGTATTGAACAACATTTAATAATAATAGAAGTCAGTAAAAGTTATTTTAATGAGAGAGTTATCCATTATCTCCTTATTAGTATTTAAAAAAAAAAAAAAAAAGGGGGCAATGACTGAATCGTGTGAACGAGTTTTATTTTAACACTTAATTTTGACGTCATGGTTTTGGCAACGCTTTAAAATTATGCAAATGAAATCGACGCATAATGATAAACAATACTGATCGAAATTCACCTGGAATAAATTCACAGTAAATCCTAATTGTGTCGAGTTCATTCATCACGACTTTGTATATGTTATATAATTCAAGACGATCGCCGATGTTGCGAAGCTGCGATTACTATGGTATTTACTGTCCACCTTGGAGTACAAAAAATTCCAGTTTATTGAAGTCTTAATCCTGGATGCGTGGCAGTACGAATGAACACGAATGCTTAACGAATAATAAGTTATTTTCACTGTAGTAATAATAATATCCTTGCCTTGTAAATAAATGTAACACCGTATCACCAGTTTGTCTTGACATACAATTTGAAAAGATAGAAGTGACAAACACTTGCACGTGACCAACTTTCAACCAATCGCTTACAAGAGCTGTCGCCGGAGACAATTTGGATTGATCAATCCACTGTTTGGTGCAGTGGTTATCAAATGGTGTGCCCCACGAAATTCTAAGATCTAGGTTGATATTTGTGATGATAAAAAAATTGATTATGTTAAGAGCGGAAGGATATCCAGTAAGAAATAGCCGGTTGCCAGGAAGAAGATTTTATACACTTTGTAAACTCGTTTAAAACGAGTTTTGGCTGATGAGCAAGCATGGCTGCTCAAGGCTGCGCAATAGTTTACCAGTGACAGTATCAGTGATAGGGTGCGCAAGAGTGATAAATAGCCAAAATTTTCTTGTGACACATATTCTTACCACTGTCACAGTCACTACCCATCTAAAACTTTAATACTTTATGGAATTTTAGCCTATTATAGTGTTAAATTTGTTAAAAATAAACGATTGATAAAAGTTTTCCCTCACTGCACAATGCACACCATTACAAATATAGCCTTTGTATAGTTTTTTGACAAATTAACTATCCATTGCTTTGTATTTCATATTACAATATTTTTGAAAAAATTGTCAAACTTCTCATCAGCACAAAACAGATGATGAATAAAATATACTCACATAAGGGCGGTAACTCTAAATATATCAGTGAACATCTCTCAACAAGGGCGGTAACTAAATATATCGGTGAACGTCTCTCACAGAAGGGCGGTAACTCTAAATATATCAGTGAACGTCTCACACAAAGGCGATAACTCTAAATATATCGGTGAATATTGTCTCACATAAGGGCGATAACTCTAAATATATCGGTGAACATCTCTCATAGAAGAAAAACAAACGGTACAGATTCCAGACGAAATGAGGAAGAATCTGATATAGATGTAGACAATGATTATTAACCGTTGTAAATATGTATTTAAATATTTTTTCATTACATGTAATTCTTTGCAAACTATGGCTATTGTTTATGTCATCAAGAGTTGTCAGTTTTCCATAATTATTCTAGCTATAAAATATATTGAAACATTTGAAAAGTTATAAAATAAAAATTAAACAGTTTAATAAAGCATATAAAATAAATTTACTATTTTTGTTTATTGATTAATCTACTTATTATTATGGTTATTATTATCATCTCCATAATAGAAAACAAAGAATTAAAATTGACTATTATATATATATATATATATATATATATATATATCAGTTTAAGTTTTTCTCCAAAGTTTCAGTTCAGTTTAGAACAATTAGCAAATGAAAGATATAGTGACCAGTACTAGTATATTTTACAGATAATTAATTTTTTTTTTTTTTTTTTTTCATAATACTCAATATTTGTTTTCTTTTCATAAATAGATAAAGAAATGGAAGAAAAACTGGTTTAAACTAATCTGTGTGGTGAATTTAGAGTGACCTGAATGGCAACACCATTTGGAAATTATTTTGCTATTACTATCATTAACAGGATTATTATTGTTGTTGTGGCTTAATTAATGCCACTGACATTTTTTCTTTTTATTCTCTTATTTTTTTTTGGGGGGGAAGTGTGTTTTTTTTTTTAAATTAATTAATATTGTTATATTTTTATTCAGTCTATGGGGTTTTTTAAAATTTATTTGCACCATCAGTATTAAACATATATTCAGATAAAGAAAAAATAATTATTATTATATTTTGTGTGTGTTTTGTTTGTACGTTAAAATACACACATATAAATTAATAAAAAGTGACAATAATTAGAAATTAAAAAAAAAAAAGTCACCTCTACATTTATTCCACCTGTTTGAAGGGAGACAACACCATTTTGTTTAATCATACTACAATAGTTAGATTTAGTTGACACGGATTATGCGCATATAACAATATTCCTTAAAGACTGAGTTACCATATATCTCAAATCATACCATTACAGAGTATCAATAATCAAAATGATTGTTTTTATTGTTGTTCGCCTTCATCGTCTTCTTCTTCTTCTTCTTCTTCTTCTTCTTCTTCTTCTTCTTCTTCTTCTTATTATTATTATTATTATTATTATTATTACTATTATTAATAATCTTACAGTCGTTATTTATTTATTAACAAATGTTCAAAAGTAAAATTTAAATTTTTTTGTAATATATTAACATTCTGAAAACAAAAATAAAAATATTATTAGCAATACGTTCATCCAAACCTTCAGAAACAATTCAGTTTTAGTACCGAACTATTGTTTCATTACTTTAGCGCCCGCTTATCAACTAACGTTGATTGTTAAAATAAAATCTGACACTCACGTAAATATATATAATACATTTGTACCCAATTACAAAGGTTTCTATATAAACAATGACATACAAATAAACAAACCAAAATAAAAGTTCTGACAGTAATAATAAGGATATAACAGGATTTGTAACGTTTTGTTTTGCAATAAAAAATAAATTAAAACGGCTTTGATGAACCTGAAATAGCTGCGATATTGTTTTCATTTAATGCCCATATTAAAGCTGAATTAAATTACTGATGCATACAGATTATAGATAGCCCCCAGAGGGTTGAAGTATTTTGATTTATTTTTATTTTTATTTTTGTATTTATTTATTTCCTAATTAAAGGCATATTATATACAGTTTAGTCAAACGAAGTCTAGATCAGTGTTTACGAGAGATAGTGACAGGAGAGAGAGTTCTAAAAATATATCAGTGGATATAAAGTGAGCAAACAGACTGAAATAATCTATATTTTCTGATTCAAAGCAAACGTGGTTAATATTACGTGCAGCATAAATTCTGCACTTTATCTCTGCATAACGGAACTAACGAAACTCTACATTAGTGCTGAATCACGGCAGGACGCGATCACGTAAACACCGATAATATTAACTTGACATACGCAGTACACATATTCTGTACTTCAGCGGCGTAATACTGAATTAACAGAACGTCGCCTGAATGAAAACAGACTTCTGTGTCACACGGGGACACTTGAAAGACGTGTACTGTGTGGAATAACTGGTGTTTGCATGACTCCACGCGTGTTATAAAAATTGTAATTTATAGTCGCACGACGTAAAAGTTACACCACTTCTTCACAGAGGCCGCATAAACGAGTCTCGGTATCTCTGACACACGCGTACCCTGCTGTGAGGCGAGGCCGTGTTCCTGCAGAGATATTACCACAACATTTTCTTTGATCTCTAGGTCATTTCTACGGATGGGTGGCGAGGATGGAGTGAGAGATGCTCAATACCCTACACAATTTTTTTTTTTTTTTTTTTTTTTTTTAAATTTAATAAACATTTTAAAAAGTTATATTGTTACGGTAAAGATGAAGAAGCACTGTAAAAAAAAACTAAATGTTCTAATTTGTATTTTAATTTTTTTTTTTTTTTTTTTTTTTTTTTTTTTTTTTTTTATAAAAGTGTTGTTGACTCGTCAGAATTGAAACAGTTTAATAAGTAAACGAATTTCATAGTATCTGGGTTTTTTTTTTATTATTATTATTATTATTATACTGGCCATTTTATTTATGTCTTTTTACGTGCATGTAAACTACAACAAATTTCAACAACAACAAAAAATATTGATCAACGACTACAAGTAATAATATTACAACATGAAAAGCAAATGCCTTTCCTATTGCCACCCAAAACAAATTTAAAATAATAATAATAATAATAATAAAAAAAAAAAAAAATACAAATCGCATCAGGATTTTTATTGTTAATGTTGTTGTTGTTTTTTTTTTTTTATATTTGTTATTATATATGTGTGATAAAAAAATTTTTGTCGAGATAGAAACAAATCTAAGTTCTGAAAACATTCATGTATTTTACAGTGACATTAACAAAGATGCGAAAAAAAGGTAAATACTATGCAACCACAGCAAACAGTTCAGACCTAACATACAAAGCGAAAAATGAAATTTCCAATATGTCGGTCTGTCATTGCCATAACGTATTTAAACAAGACATACAGAGTGTCTGTGTAAATGACTTCAAACAAGTCTTCTGGACACCGACTCACAGGTTGAAATGTAAACAAACCCATGTGGCCGCTCGCATACTTGGGGTCAAGGGTCACGTTATTTTTATCACGATTTTCCCCCAACTAACAGCAGCCGATTGGCCGCTGCCTAGTTGTGTCAAAGATCACGGGAAACGAAACGAGATTAGTGGTTCAGTGCGCGAAAACATTCAAATGAGTAGAGTGTGTGGCTGCAGAAGTTTTCGACTCGTGGCAACCAAAGTGTTGGATTTGTGAATATTCTTCAGACATTGTAAGCTAAACAAAACCAACCAAAAAAAAAAAAAAAAAAAAAAAAAAACCTAATGAGGATTTAGGAGTACTTTTATCATCTCTCCGAGAAATGGGGCGAGGCATTACTGCATGGTTGTTACTGTTATTGCTGTATGTACAAGGTAAGTCGTTTTAACCATACTATATAAGTGTTTTGTCTGGCTTAAAATTATATATATATATATATATACACATGTATGTCTTAATTCTTTTCTCTCTCCTCGAATCCTGTTTTTGTGCTCTGTGTTCAGGAAATCTGTTGCAATGGTAGTTCTTCGCGTGTATGTTTTTGCGTAAATAATGAACCCCCTTTCATGCTTGACAGAACTTTAATAATCCAGTACATTAATTGGTACAGAGAAGAAGAGGAACATAGAGTTGGGGCTTTTGCGTTTAAGACGCATCATATAGTATATTGTTGAGTACTGATGTTTTCAGTGAATGAATGTCGCGCTTGGCTTGTAATCGAAAATAGACGATAAAAGGGGCGGATGAGATACAAGACTGAAGCTTTATTTTCTTGATTCGAACGCTTCTTATGTATTACATATTTTTGATATTATAACAGTTCCTTTACATAATGCACTAGTTAATAAATAACGATCATATTTATAGATTTTTATTTTATTTTATTTTGTTATTTATTTTTTCTTTAAAAAATTCAGTAATTAAATCTTCTTAAATTCATAGGTCAAATAAGTAGAATCAGGTATTACAAAGTTCGCAATATTTTTTTTTTTTCATTTTAAAGATTATATATACAGTGCTTCTTCATCTTTACAAAACAATATAATTTTTTAAATTTCTTATTAATTTGTATTAATTTTTTTTTGGTTTGTATTATTTTTGTAGAATATAAAATTTTCATAGAATATATATTTTATTTAATTTTTTAATTTTAATTTTTTTTGTTTTATTAATATATATATATCCTTTTTTTTTTAATGTTTGGACAAAGTTCAAATTAGGTTTAAATTTTAGTTTAAAATTGTTTTTACTCTTTTTTTTTCTTCCTTTTGTTTTGTCTTTTTGTTTTGATAAATTTCCTTATTGATGTTTGTTTTTATTCTTTTTTTCTTTTTTTTTTTCCTTCCTTAAATAAAAAAAAATAAAATAAAAAAATGGTTTAGATAGTTACTTTTGTTTCTGTTACATATTTTTTTTCTTTTTTTTTTATAAATAATAATATAACCTAATCACATTATCAGTGATCCCAATAAATCTTTGCCGTGACTCTGGTGCATGTTTTAATTTGCCAGTAATTGAGATATCTGATTTGTGTGTTGTGATGCCCTGGGCATTGTACAATATTAAATAACTCAACTCTGTGACTGCCCTGAAGACAAGCTTTGATAAATATATATTTTTTTCTTATTATGTGCTCCCACTTAATCTCTCCTTTTCTCTACCGGTGTCGCACAGTATAAAGTATTTTACAACTAACTGTTTGAGCATAAGAGTTTCTGTCTGATGTGTGTAGATTGTTTGTATTGTTTGCTGTAGTTAATAATTGTTGTATTTAAGTCATTTCAAATATGAATGGGTGGCATATGAAAATGTTTTTCGCTTTTGCTCATAAATTGTCGAAAATTGTATTTTCAAAAATTCCCACTTAGCCTTTTGAAATTATGAACCCAAATTATTTAATGAAAATAAATTATAAATTTTCATAGTCAGTGAAGCTTTTCTCTTCTTCTAATTTATACATTTGATGAATGGTTTTTTTTCTGTAGATTTTACATATATTTGAATTTAAGCTGTTCTTCTCAAATCTACACAGATTTGACAGGACAGTACAAACCTGTAAATGTTATGTTTCATCTCAGTTCCTTATCAGTTGAAGCTCTTTAATGAAACATTAGTAGTTTTATCTTTTTTCTGTTGAACACCATTTCTTCTTTTCTTTAAACTGGAACCAGTGTTTATCAGACAAGTGGAAATATCAGATGTACTTTGTGCACTGATATTTTAATCAGAATTAGTCAAAGTATTAACTGTTAAGACTCAAATTTTCTGTTTTATTCAGAGATCTTGATGTCTTCAACAAGATAAGAATTTTATAACTTAAAAAAAAAAAGAAGAAAAGAAATAAAAATAATGGTTTTGATTGTCAGAATCAAAGGTCCTTAGTTGTAATGTTACGATGCTGCCATTATCACTGGTGGAATTAGAACAAAACAAAACTGTGTTGTGGTTATTACAGGGTACTGAGAATTGATTAAGTGATATATCACTAAATGAGATTGTTAGTGATTTATCGATATTACTGGAGTTATGTGACATACTTCAAAAACATACATACATACAAACATACATACATACATACATACATACATACATACATACATACATACATACATACATACATACATACATACATACATACATACATACATACATACATACATACATATATATATACATACATACATTTACACACACGTATGTGCGTACTTATTTATTATATACTCATACAACACACCCATAAAATACATTTCATAAACAAACCACCTCTGTAGTGTAAAGATGTTTTTATTTCTATCTTTGAGGTATATTTTTAGAAATAAGTCAGCTCCCCCCAAAAAAAAATACTGCCAATCTAGCATAATTTGCAAGCTGGTTAATTGGCTAATTATTTATGAACAATTTCTAGCAGCCATCTACAAAAAGAAAAAAGAAAAGAAAAAGTTTAAAAATAAAGAAAGAAATATTTGTGTGTATATTTAGGGGTTTTTTTTTGTTTTCTTTCTCTGTCGTGTATTATTGTATAGCTTACAAGTTCAATACTGAACATATTTCACATCTTCTAACTTCTAATTAAAGCAAACTTTGCAGCATTTTTAAGCTTCTTGAGAAAACTTTTGACTATCTTCATGTCAACACTGGGCTAAATAACACCATTGGTTATGTTTCTTGATAGAACTCTCCCAGCTGGTTTCAATTTGCATAGACCTATTTTTTGGCCTCAGTTAGAAAAGAGAAAAATCTGCAATATACATATTATAACAATAACAGAACAATTTGTGAAATTTTGTTATGCATTCTTTCTAACACTTCCTAGCAATAAAATTAGTATATTAATTAGCATGTTAACTCCAAATCAGCAAAAAAGCATTTCACGGACTGTTAGCCTAAAATTGTATAGCTTTTGTTTAAACATTTCCAAACTTATAAACCACTGCTTGTCATTTTCTAATTTTCACTATCATCTTTATGCTCAAGATCAATGGGGATTCTTTGGTCAAGAGTAGGTACAGAGGGGTCTATATCCACAGTTATTTTTACATAAATAAAAACATAATTTTTGTTAAAAAATGCTTTTGTCATCTAACAAAAAAAGTCATTAAAAAAAACCCCAACAAAACAATTTAAAAATACCAACAAAAACCCCCATCAAAACATTAAAAGAAAGGGACGAACTTCCACTGGTTGTGTCAGAAATCAGAGATTAGTTTTATTTTGTGTTATGTGGGGGAATATCAGCTGAAAGTTTGTCCAGTCTCACTTGCTGTACAGGTGTAATCATTATTGACACCTGTGATTTACAACATAACAATGTTACACCTCACTGCCTGCCACTCATTTGCTCTATCTTTAACAAATTGGTCTTAACACCCTTTACCCACCATTTCCTTTCCTTTGAATAAAAATTATGGTTACAAATGAGTGGATTACAGGAGGCTGAAACGTTCAAAGAAGGTGGGTACAGTTAAAGGAGACTGGTACATTTTTGCACACATCTGTTGTTTTTACATGAGAATATCAGTAGGAAGTCGCAGTCTAAGAGTTCATCATGGGATTATTTTCCACGATGTCAATGCCATAACACTTTTAGATAATACCACCACCAGCTTTAATCTTCGAGGCCAAAGTTGTAATGAGTTATTCATTTATGTTGCACGGTGTGTAATATTTTTCATATCTACTTGTGTGTGAATCCATTAGCTAATGCACACTAATAAACAGTACTGTGTCAAGAGCTGACAGCCGTCTGGTAATGTTTGGTTAATATCTGGTAGAAGTGCACCTTCTTTAGAATGATTTTATACTGGGTTTTCAGTAGAAGAAAGATGAAGGAACATATCCTGAATAACCTGATTTTTAAATTAATTTTAATTATTACTTTTTTTTTTTTTTATATATATATATATATATATATACACACAAAGTTAATGATCAGATTCATTAAAATTCGAATAGAGGAAAGATGAAGGAATATATTCTGGTTTTCTAATTTTCAAAATTGAAAGCAAAACATTTTTAATTATTTTTTTAATATAAAATAAATGATCTGATTCATTAAAATTTAATTAGAACTAACAGTAAGTAATGCAGTAGTCGATGAAATGTGTGTGTTTAATATATCACGTATGAAACAAGGTTACGGCATCATCTAATTAGTCAGTGTATCTAACGGTCTGGAGAAACTGTAAATCTTAATAAGTAATAAATCATGTGTCTCATCTTACACAGCTTTCATTTTAGCGTTAGGTAACAAAGTGAATGAGAGATAATTAAGCCAGACACCTGATCTTGTGTAACCTGACTCTGTTTTCTATGTTGTGTAATAATGGTGTTGTGTAATATCCAACTGTGTAGTATTATTAATACAGGTTTCACCTGGATATTCCACACCGCTATAATATTATGGTATGCACTGTCATGCATTTGGCTGTTTTATAAAAAAATTACAGTAACAGTTGCAGGTTTTTGTTTCAGAAATGATGCATTTAAACTCTGAAGATCATTTCTCCTTAATACTCTTAGTTTGCTTATATCCTGTTCCAGAGAGTACAGTCTGTTTTGCTGTCTATGAGCAGGTGCAAAAATTAATATTTCAGTATAACAATTAAAAGAAAAATATAACAGTTTGAGAAATAGTGTGTTTTGCTGTCAGTTTTCCTTTCATTTATACTTTAATTTTTATAATTTACAAGCAGTCACATGACAGATGAAGGCTTAAAATTAAAAATGTTGTCATTTATTTCCAATTCCAACTTCAGCTATTTAAATTTTATATGTTGTAAAAACATTACATAACATATCCAGATATTTAAAAGTTAACAGATTATTTCAAAAATGTTATATTTTCTGAAGTAAATGCAAATGCTGTTGTGATTTAGATATGTGTGTCTCTCTCTCTCCCTCTCTCTCTCTCTCTCTTCTGATATTTCTTCGAATATAATTTTTTATAGAAATTTAATACAGAGATGAGTAAATCTTTTATTACACTGGGTCAAGATTTCTTTGTCACCTTCAGTAACAGTAAACCATTGAAACAGCCATCTTCCTGTCCCACTGAATTATGGGAAATGATTTACTCCAGTCAGGTGCTTGACCAATAAATGTCACTAGCTGTGTGTTATCTCATTAATAACTTTTTTTTTTTTCTCTCTCTTTTTTTTTTTTTTTTTTTTTTCTCTGTTATATATCAACATGGATAATTTATAGTGACAAATAGCTTGATATTAAAAAAAAAGAAAAAGACTTTAATAGACGAGCGGGGAAAAAGACATCATAAGCCATGGTTAATTAACTATTTCATTTGTAAAAAAAAATATATAATAAATATGTGATGTAAAAGCTTCTGATCGAAGAAAAATAGTTTTTAGGGTTAAATGTATAATTGCTGAAATAATTAGAAAAAAAAAAAAAAACTGTTTTGTAGAAATATGAACTATGAAATCTGCATAAACATATGTGTTTGTGTGTTTATGTGTGTGTGTATTTGTTTTCAGTTTTATTTTTCCCTCATTCACTGTTTTAATTTCACATAAAGCCAGCTTCCAGTTTTCTTTTGGCATCAGAACTATGACAACAATTCTGTTACTGTGACTTTCACTTGCTTGTTATCTGTAAAAAGAGAAAGAAAAATGATCCTTTGTATGCAGAGATCATCCTACTGCCATTCTTAGCCTAGACAAACTGAAAGGTAATCATTTACCTGAGTTAATGTTCTTATTACTGTACTGAGCTGTCTGTGAGTGCTCTGTGATGGAGTTATGAGTAATTAGTGAACCACCCAGATATGTCTTTAACACTCACAAACACTTCTAACACACAGAAACATGTCTAACACAGAAACATATCTAACACACATACACCTGTAACACAGATACACCTCTAATACAGATACACTTCTAACACATATATACCTCTAACACACAGATACATTTCCAACATATAGATGATACATATCTAACACACAGATACACCTCTAACACAGATTTACTTTTAACACACATATATGCCTTTAACACACAGAAACCTCTAACACACAGAATTTAACACAGAGAAACACAGATACACCTCTAACACACAGAACACATAGATATATAACACAGATGCACCTCTAAACACAGATACACCTCTAACACACAGATTAACACAGATACATTTTAAACACAGATTTCTAACACACAGATTTAACACACAGATATATACACTTCTAACACAGATACACCTCTAACACACAGATACACTCTAACACACAGATACTTCTAACACACAGATACACCTCTAACACACAGATACACCTCTAACACACAGATACACCTCTAACACACAGATACACTTCTAACACAGAAACACCTCTAACACAGATACACCTCTAACACACAGATACACCTCTAACACACAGATACACTACTAACACATATACACCTCTAACACACAGATACACCTCTATCACACAGATACTTCTAACACACAGATACACCTCTAACACAGAGATATACGTCTAATACCAAAATACACTTCTAGTACACAGAAACACCTCTGATACACAGATTCACTTCTGATACAGAAATATGTCTCTAACACACAGATACACCTCTAACACAGATACACCTCTAACACACAGATACATCTCTATCACACAGATACACCTCTAACACAGATACACCTCTATCACACAGATACATCTCTATCACACAGATACACCTCTAACACAGATACACCCCTAACACACAGATACATCTCTATCACACAGATACACCTCTATCACACAGATACACCTCTGACACAGAGATATACATCTAATACTGAAATACACTTCTAGTACACAGAAACACCTTTGATACACAGATACACTTTAACACACAGATGCATGCAGTAGTCAGAACTGGGGCCATGTGGTGTCGTTCACCTCTGAATGCAGCACCCACTATGGCTAATTGAGTGACAACGTTGATAACACAGCACAATGTTACCTCATACAAGGGTATAATCACAATTAGCCAAAATGACCCCCTGGGGTGCCCTCTACCCCAGGAGCCAGCCCAGCCTTTCAGTTTGATCAGGTAGGATTGATTATTTTGATGCTGATTCTCTCTTTATTAGATTAGCTTGTTCATCGCCTGTCCTAGCTGCTTTCAATTAGACCCAGTGAAGACTTAATGTGAACTGAGTTCTCTATTCTCAGGGGTATGATCTGCTACCTCCTACATTTAACATTCAACATCATACAAAACAGCAGCACTTTGAGAGTAATTTATGATTCTTATTTGGTTTTTAAGCATTGTGTATACATTTAGAATGCTTAAATACTGTGTTTGTGTGTGTGTGTGTGTGATGCTTAAATATTTTTATTTTTTTATTTTCTATTTTTTAAAAAGAAAAACAGGCTTTAAAATTTCAACTATATGTTATTATTTCACTGTTGCAGATACAAATCAGACAGTTTGAATATTTAACTTAAAGATATATTTTTTGTGTAATGTTCTGGATATTGATGTAATATCAAATTATAGTATTTTACATTATGGTTTATGCGATTTCCAACTAAATGAAATCTGTCAGTTTAATAAAAAGATAAATTTCGTTTCTATTAAGTTAAATCAGTTACATTCATAATGAATGTGTTTTTATTAATATCTTTATATTTTTCAGATTAAGGTTAAAATCATTAATAAAAATAGCTTGCTGTATTCTTTCATTTATAAAATAAATATCATAAAATACAGATGAAAGAATTTTTTCTGTATTGAAATGACAGTATTTTATTTTATTTATTTATTTATTTTTTTAATTTGTTTTCAGTAATTTTTTTGTTTATTTAAGTAAAAATGTAAATATTTATAGACAGTTGTATTATCAATAAACAAACAACTGTTAAACTTGGAATTCATGTTACATACCGTTATCAGCAGAAAACAGAGTTTGTTACAAACAAAATGGAGAAAAATCTATTTTCCTAACAAACATAAACCAAAAAAAAAAAAAAAAAAAAAAAAGTGTAAAAAGTGTAAAAAAGAAAAAGAAAATCTTAGTTAAGCTGACTAATTCTCAGCTTAGATTTTTATAAAAATGATTTCGACATTTATCCTTTGGCTTGAACATAAGTTCTGTCTTTGTGATTTGACAAATGACAATATAATCCTCCACGCAACCTGGATGTCAGCATGAACACCACTTTGTTTTTATTCTGACAGCTGCATGTATTTAAGTATTTTGTTTTCCTTTAACAAAAAAGCACTCATTAAAAAAAGAAAAATTTGACTTGTCTTCTCTACATGACAAATTTGTCACCGGGCCTGCACCTACACAGAAGAAATATAATCCATATTGAAAAAAAGTCGATTGATCTGATTGCATCTTTTGTGGAAATGATGGTGAATGAAAAGAAGGAAATGGTGATTCTTGCATCACCAGAGATTGCATCACAGAGCATTGCATACCATTACGTAACATACCCAATGAACCCAAAATAATTTGTTCTTCTTCACAACTTCCTGCCTAAATTATGTAAGAAAAATTAGCACAACACAGCCAAGTGAATCCAAAGAATTATTTTTTCTTTTTTTCCCAAAAGAAATCTTTGTAGCCGACCTTCAGAAAAAGACATGCGCCAGACTCAATTAACATGTGAATCTGTAGCCTGGTGTGAATGGACTATCACCTGTCCTACAAGGCAAGCATTCATCGCATTTCACAAAAGACCTCAATAGGCTGTTGTGACTTTGAAGGACCCGTTCTTGAAACAGACCCTCTCCCAGCAAGTACTACTTGATGTTCTCTCCAGCGTGTGTTAACACTGCAGTCACTCTGACACCTGTGACCAAAGTAAACAGTCAACACGAGTGGCGGCTTAGCGTTCTGTCTTAACACTTCTTAGTACTGAGTCCAGGCAAAGATATCAGCACACAGAGAATTAATCAGCATGTAGAGATTCACCATATGAGTTTACATGTAAGAAATATGTAAAATATAACAGCACAGAGAATTAATCAGCATGTAGAGATTCACCATATGAGTTTACATGTAAGAAATATGTAAAATATAACAGCACAGAGAATTAATCAGCATGTAGAGATTCACCATATGAGTTTATATGTAAGAAATATGTAAAATATAACAGCACAGAGAATTAATCAGCATGTAGAGATTCACCATATGAGTTTATATGTAAGAAATATGTAAAATATAACAGCACAGAGAATTAATCAGCATGTAGAGATTCACCACATAGGTTTTTATATGTAAGAAAACTTTGATATCCATAAAAATATTCAGTTACTATTTTGCTCTGATTGTTTAAAGATCACACAAATTTAGACTGATTAAAGCATTTTTACAAATTCAAAAAGAGTTTTTTAAGTAAGAAATATGGTGAAACGTTTTGTAATTTGTTCTGTGTATTAATGTTTTAATCATTACATATGTACAATTATAACAAATAAGCTTGGAATTTAGAATGAGCATTTAATGAGGACCGGTAATTGTATAATTATTTGGTTAATATATTACATCCTTTGGAAGGTTTCTTCTCCAGTGTCTTACAACTGTTATTAAAAAAATCCAACTTATTTTGACACACACTAGAAAACCCACACCACATTAACGTTTTTAAGACTTTCTTCAGTATTAAATGATCCAAAGTAAAATTGTAAAATCAAAGCAGATTCTTTAAAACTATTCAGCCAGCTGACACGTTTTTTGCTAATTAAAACAAAATTTCAGAAACCATTAACCCTATACAAAAATAACCCTTTGTGACAGGTGCAAACAGGAATCAAAAAAAAAAAAAAAAAAAAAAAAAAAAAAATCTAAGCTAAATTCTGCACCAATCATTTTCAAAATGAGGCACACCTGTTATTAGACTTCCTCGCCAAGAGAATAATGTGTTTTTTTTCTTTTTATATAAATATATATATATATATATATATAAATTTCTTATTCATCCTAAAATGTTATAACAGCCACATTGCTTAGTTGTACGATAAAAATGAAACCTTTGATGCATTTGGGAATCCTTGGTTGGTCCAGTGATTGAACCAAGCATGAGGCAGACTGAAAGTCACTCGTCAGTCTGAGTGTGAGTGAAACGTGAAAGATAAAAACGAAGATAGAGTTTTCAAGTATAAGAGAGTGATTAAAATGAGATACTACATCCCATGTGTTTTCCTCTCACTGATAAAGACATGACGATGAGGAAAAAGATTAACTTTTTTTTTTTTTTTTTTTTTTTTTTAAAACTGGGAAGATACAGTTAATGATTCTTCCTGGGTGTTCACATTTTCATTAGTGAAAACCAATGTTGCAAATGGGATTTGGAAAAAGATTATATTCAGAGATGTTAGTTTAATATTGTTTCTCTATAAATATCAGGTAAGGTTTGTAATGCCTTAAAAAAAAAAATTTGGAGTATAAAATGTTCAGGTTCAATTTGGTTACCTTTACATCATCTGAAATGCTACAAGACTGCTGAAGTAACATGAGGAATGTATGTGTATATTTCCAATTGTCTGTATACTCTGGACACTGAATTAAATTTGAATCCAGGGTGTGTCATAGAATACTTAGAATAAATTATTGAAGTGTAGTCAAACATTATCAAGCTAACATACTATGAAGTTATTGAATGTAATCTGATGAACTACTTTTATTGTTTTTTTTATAGCTTTAGCATGGTTCCAATCAAATGTCATTGTACAGCACAGAGAAAAAATATTCTAAATACAGCAGTGCAGTACAAACTGTCTGTCATTGTGTATGTATGTGTGTATGTGTGTCATCGTGTGTGTTTGTTGGTCTGTATACATTAAATGTGCTTGTTTGTGTAGGTGTCAGTTCATATAACTTGGTGTAAGGTATAAAGTATCATTCACAGAAATCAGTAATCTTTTTATCTACAGACAAGTATTAAACAAGTTGAGTATCATTACCTGTAGCAGTGTCACAAAGACCCTAAGACAAAGAAGTCTGAATAAAGAAGGATCTCTGTGCTACAGCAATAAAAGATGAAACAGAAATGAGTTCTTCACTAGTGGAGTGTTTAACCCGAGGCAGCAAATCTGGATTATATATTGTTATTGGCTGTAGATGAAGCCTGCAGTGCTGCAAATCCACAACTCCTGTGTTTACCAGTCACAAATACATCTACATGGTGAAATAAATAAAATGCAGAAATGTAAAACATATTCTGTTAATAATTCAGACTTGTGCTTTAAATATTAGCACATGAAGTTAAAGTTTTTTTGTTATTCAGCATTTGTAAAATACGATGTTGTTTTCAGCTGTGTTAGGTGGAAATAAATTATTAAATTTGACAGAATTATTATTATTATCATTACATAAGCAGGATATCTAAAAAAGGGAAACATTCTGTGAGGTAAAACGTTCTGTATAGTTGTGATTTGTTATAAAAGTTTTTTCACAATGGCAGAAAAAACAACCTATATCAACCAAAGCTTATTAAATGAAAAACACAGGGAAGAATACATTACCTGTTTCGTTGTGCAAAAAGATGTTATCTCCAGATTCAGCTACATTCTGCAGTACAGAAACATGCTGATATTATTCAAAAAATACATTACCTGCTTCATTTTACACAACATTATCTGAAGACTCAGCTGTATACTCCTGTACAGAAAAAAAAACACACTGATATTATTATTATTTAAAACATCACTGCATTGTTTAGACTGATACAGAGAGGAGCCCTTTAAGAAGCACTATGGTTATGAACATCAAACACATTCACCACATAATAATCTATACACACACACATATAGAAACACTGACACAAACACACACACACACACACACACAAACACACACACACATACATATATACATCATATATAACACAGATAGATATTCAAATACATATTTGTACATACACAGATGGACAAAAACACAGATTTGCATGTGATATAAACACACATACAACAACCATTCTAAAGCTTAAAACAACTGAAATGCTAAATGGATGAAGAAAGATGTTTTAAATAAATGTTGAGCATTTATCATCTGCGGCATGTTAGAAGATAAACAGTTTGTGTTTTATATTTTTAATGAACTTGCTCTCCATACTTTGACATTATAGTACATTATTTTTTTTAATGTTCTGTGACAGAAATAATCAAATAGATAAAATGAAAAGTCTGTTAGTAATTTATTAATAAACATCAAAAAATAAAAATGCAGATACATAACTTAGTGGTATCAGTATCAATGCTTTTCCTGTCTAACCCTCATGTGATATCTTTTATAAATATCTGACAAGATTAATACTGCTAATTGTTAAAAATTATGTATTCAGCCATGATGTACCTGGTTTCTTTTCCCAGGTCATTCATTTAGATATAATATAAATCTTACTTAAACCTTGTTGGCAATGGCTACTGGTAAATTGATTTTAACCATCCAGAAAATGCATGAGTAGCAAATACACCTTAATTTGCATTTAGATTTTTTTTTTTTTAATATTGATTTACATATATCATTATTTCGTTATTCTAAAATGCTATCTAACCTGCTTGTAGCAACTGACATGCCTGTTCATTTTTAAAATACTTTTTAAATTTTTCTTCACAGAATCAAACATGTAATTTAATTTTGATATTAATAATTTTCTGGAATGAACGTTTCTAATTAGGGCTTTGTTATCAGTAATTAAAATATTAGTGAAAACAGAAAATTGTTCTCATTATCTACCAAACAGGTTTAACTCAAAGCTTTCTTAACTTTTCAGCTGAGGTAGTCAGGATTCCAGCTTCCATCTTGTTTGTCGGTTACCACATTTGGACAAAAGTCGGAGATAAACATCTTCACACCAATTAAACTGTCCCATTTACCCCACAAAATGTTTTCTTCTGCTTTGATCACTGCTGGAATTTCTGCACATGGTCATTGTGGTGGTTGGTGTTGTTATGTCAATCTGAACAAATATTTGAGCCTTCCACTTATTTGAAGAAAAGCTGAACAAAGAAATTTTTAACAGTTCTTCCTTGTTTAATCCTCAAAACCATTTGATTTTCATGTTCGTGAAATATCCAGGAATGGCTAAAGTAGCAAATAATCTGTTTGGTCATCTCCTTGGAAACTGATATGTAGCACACACACACACACACACACATTTATAAACACAAACACACATATATACATATAAACACACACATATACACAGACACACACACATATACACATTACAAATTAAAACAGCTTTAAGCATATGTTTCTTACAGTCTAATTAAAGCTAATTAAAGCTATTTTGTAACTATACCTGGATTCAATGAATGATGTTTTAACATTGAGGAATACATGAAATCAGTACAATCTATTTTGTTGTGGCTCAAGAAAATATCAATTTTTGTTGTTTTGTATGACACTAGCAGAAAACTAACTGTGAAAGAAAATTGATAATTCACTGACAAGGAATGTTACATTACAAAGATCCATACTTAAAATTAGTCTCATGAAAATACAATATGGCAGTCTTTATAACCTGGAAAATAAGCTAATTATCTGACAACAGGAGAATTCCTTGCTGAAGATTTCAGGATGTATGAGTATGTGTTTTTGCCTATAAACATGCAAGGATGTGTGTGTGTGTGTGTGTGTGTGTGTGTGTTCATGTATATATCCTTGTATGTATAAATGAATGAATGAGTCAGTAATGAAGAAGATAAAAGAAACAATGATTAGTTACTCTGTGAATGTTTTTACAAACTTGTACAGAAAATATACACCTTGAATTCCCTAGGGGGTCAGCCTCAATCTCTTTACTTTAATTCTTGATGACAGGTCTGTCAAAGTAGGTGTTAAAACCCTTTTGACATTGAATCCACCTCCTATATCATTTCATCTACCCTGGAGGCTTTTACCCCAGATTATTGTCAGTTGGAGTGGATTGATCACAGATATTTACACTGAGTCCCGTGCGATAGTGCAGTTATCTCATATATGCATGAAAAGCATTTTAAAACTCTGTAACACCTTTGTGGTGCATCTTTAGTTTATTGAGTGTGCTCTGTGCAGTATTAAAGTTCTATCTGTGTTATGTTTCGACTTATCGTGTATATATTTAATTCAGTTAAATATACCTGCTGGTTACTTAATAATTGTATATCCCATGTAGGTAGTGATAAAATTATTGCCTGTTGGCAGTTATGCTATAAATGATGACAATCTTCAACTTTTACTACTGATATTTTTAATAATACATTTTTGTAAAATATTAATTTAAAAAAATAATGATGATAATAATAATAATAAAATTGTTGTAATCAAGTGGCACATTGCCATTAATTTTTTAAAAGAAACTGATGACAGGCACTGCTTTGTATAAAACGTTATTCTAAAATAACTTAAAACATATATATTAATTTAATGAAAGTAGTGTAATTGTTTTGCCTAGTAGATCATTTCATAAACATGTACTCCAAATCTGGAACGGGAGATGGCTGGAGTAACCCACATACTTTTTCCTGCAACCAGGGACTTGTTCGTGTTAAGTGACACTTGTTAAAAATAACAGCACTGTCATGCCACACTTAACAAATAGCAGTTTTTTCTCTTCACAAACCTAATTATGTTTTTGACAACACAGGCTCGATGTCGCAGCCTGTTTTATGGCAGTATTCCATGTAGAACTGAGGAAACAGAGACAATGTAAATGTAGTTATTTAAATAATGAATCATATCTGCAGTTTTAATGGTGTTCTTTTCTATAAACAGACACAATATGCTGTTTGTGTCAGTGTTTTTTTAACTTACATCAAATGTCAGAAAATTTATTCTTGTTATATATAGTTGCTTTTCTTTTCTCAAGTTCTTGTTTGCAAAAGAATTAAATATTATAATTATCTTAGGTAAAATATTGTAGGTTATAAATAAATCTCTTTGAAATGTTTTTTAACTTATTGTTAAAGCATGTTAAATTATTTTAAGATTAATGAAGATAATTAAAATATAATTTTACTTTTGAAAATAAATGATGTAAAGTAATTTTGACCATAATGTCAAAAAAAATCAATAATTTTTCTGGAAGACAATTAAACTACAACGTTTAAACTGTATAAATATTATAATTGTCTGTATTGCTAAAATAATTAAAATAAAATGTTAAAGACATTTGAAATTATATAATTTAAAAGAATATTTGTAGCAATATTAAAAATAATTTTAAATTAGATGCATCTTTTTTTAACAGTAATTTTAATTACTGTGATAACACATTTTAAAATTAAATAATTATCAGTGACAATAATTTAACTAAATCCATCAAACTGATAACTTTAAAACTGTTTTATTTACTAATGCTACAGTTAAAATGTCTACCACAGGTAAATTTTAACTATAGTATGGTAAATAAAACATTTTTACTAGTATTGTGAAACACAGCAATTTTTATCTGTGATCATTACCACTAAAAAATGTTATTAACAAAGTTGTATCTTGTAATCTCTCTCTCTCTCTCTCTCTCTCTCTCTCTCTCTCTCTCTCTCTCTCTCTCTCTCTCTCTCTCTCTCTCTCTCTCTCTCTGGATCTGGAATCCTGAACTGCTGGGATTTTTGTTTCTGACGGAGTAATTGTCACTGGAAATCTATCAGATTATATAGCCCATTACACCTCCATTGAGGAAAGCAGAATACCACTTTCCTAACCCTCCACATGCCTAATGACGTGAACCGCTCGTTTCTTCACCTGGCTGTCAGAAAGTGTTTCGTTCCTCACCGGCCATCTCGCCCACCTATGTTCTCAGCGCCAGCTCTGATATGTTCATTTTATTTCCCATTTTATTTCCCTTCTCAGTATTCACGCGGAATGTCTAACTGCCGGGCATGAGACTGGAGCTAATGCCGCAAGTTTTTCCAGATCGTACAGCGTAAAACATATGGCAGACTCTATCTAGGGAGGTCTCTGAGACGTTTTTAGGTCTTTGTTAAATTATAGAGAAAACTGCTTTGTTGTTGTCAGAAAAAATTCATTTTCAATTTCAGATGTAACGTACTGATTTATTTGTTTGTGTATCCAAAACACGCATGTTATATTTTCACTCGTACATCTATGTAGCTAAAACATGCAAGTAATAAAATTTTTTTAATACTTTATGATATATCAAAATTTAGTCAAAAAGCTTCATAACATGAATATATAGAAATAAAAACTGAACACAAACATACATATACATACAAATATGGATACATAGTCAAAAAGCAGGCACATACACACACATATATAATATATATAAAATAAAAAAGCATTAATTGATTTTATTTTTTTCAAAAAAAAAAGAAGCTATAAGTTTTCAAAGCTTTCCAAGTAGATAAATATTCAAATACAGTTATGCAGTATTACAATATATATTTAAAATCAGTTGCCAGGAGAACAAAAAGTGAATGACAGACATTTATGAATAGAAACCTAAAGAGATCATTGATAATTGGTTTTATAGGTGACACAGGAAATGTTTTCTACATTTCCCACAACACCA
The DNA here is from genome assembly GCA_012295275.1 of Chrysomallon squamiferum. NCBI lineage: Eukaryota > Metazoa > Mollusca > Gastropoda > Neomphalida > Peltospiridae > Chrysomallon > Chrysomallon squamiferum. Next base: position 15,874,538 of record CM022670.1, read on the forward strand.
ATTTAGCATGTCCAAATAATATTCAATACACTGATTTTATATTTGTTTGACATTTAATTTAGCACAGAGACTGCCTGTTTGTGATGTCACATCATGTTAGTATTTATCCACACTAATGTATGTGCCTTTGTGTGGCTTATATTAACACACATAAATTCATACAGTGGGATGAAAAGGGTAGATGCATATATAAAACAAAGGAAATGTTTTGTTATCAGAAATAAAAAAACAAAACAAAAACCACATTATTTTCTTGTTTGATGCAGTTTCCTGTAGAAACTGGAGGAAATTAAGAAGCTGCATTGAGGCAGGATACAGCATCTGCTGTTGGTATCTCTCTCCCTGCTAACTGACAGCACCTCTGTATGCCAGAAGTCTTTAATGTCAAGATTCTCTGATAGTGCTAAGAGACAACAGTAAAACGGATGAAACTGTGAAGAAATGAACCTATTTGTTTATGGTGGTGTTTTACATTTAAGATAAGAAAACAAGCCTAATTTATGTTTGCAGAGGTTAAAAACCTGTCCATTAATATACATTTTGCTCAATTGTTTGAAAGAAAAAACACTTCTGTTGTAATCTATTTCATCAGTCTGTCTACAGTTACTCTGTCTGTCTGTCTGTTGTCTGCAATCACTCTCTCTCCGTCTCTTACACTGTCTGTCAGTCTGTTATCAATCTATCTGTATGTCAGTCTGTCTGCTATTTATCCATCCTTTCATTTGTCTCTCTTTTACCTACCAACTTGCCAGTTTGTCAGCCATAACATCTATATACAACCATACATGCACACATAGTGTTATATGTGTTTGGTCATACATAAACCAATCCATCTGTAGATTAATCAGTAAAACCCATGTGTCCATTATTCATTTTCCAGACCCTAAACATTTCTTTTTTTTTCAATCCATCATTATATCTTACATATTTTTAATTCATGATGTTGTTTTTTTTATTATTAATTCATTCCGTCTCTTGTTCTACCATCCATTTTAAATGTTTTTGTTTTGGTGTCCATCCTTATTTTATTTTCCTAATATCAATAATTGTTCTCTCTGTTCTACAATATGTCTTTTTTTTTTTTCTTCTACTGTCCTTTTTTTTTTTTTTCCTTTTTGTTCAATCATCCATCTTCTTTCGTTTTCATTCATTCTTGTTTAACCGCACCATTAGCTGAAGAAGACTCCAGCCTTTCCCTACACCAGTGTATAATTACCAGTGTTTTAAGTTAGGAACTGTTGTGTAACTATTACCCGTCTGTTATAAGACAGCTGATATGCATTAACTTCGGCATAAGTTGTGTGGTGTATTTCAACTCGCTGAACTGAGCTTATAATGATGAGTTAGGCAATCAAGAGATTTATAGTGATAATCCCGGATTGGGTTATTTTGTTTGAAATATGCAGCTGACATGATACAAGTGATATGGAAAATGAGTATGTCTGACCTTTGTTTTGGTTTGTTGTCAATCTGAACTAAGTAACTCTGGTGTGAGACCAGTTAATACAATTACAGATAACTGCATTGAATGTTAAAGGGGAAGGGAAGGGCAAATATTTCATGTTATGGATACATGTACAGCAAAACTGTTAGGAGATTCCCAGTGTAAAGTAAAGTGCAGGTAACAATTATTTGAATAAATATATATCAACATTCTAAAAAAAAATAATATCTGCATGTTCTTTGAATAAGATAAAACAAAGAATTAATGTCAAATAAACAAGTACTATTTAAATTGAAAAGTTGGCAAACTGACAGTATCAGAAAAATTAAGATATTGTTGGCTGTTTTAATTTATTTTTTTAATATTACTTTTGTAATAAAACCCTAAACATGTAAATTGAATATTCTAAGAAATCTTTTAATTTTCTTTTTTTTTTCTTAAAAAAAGAGTTGAAAAGTTAAAAAAAGAAAAGAGAAGAGAAACAAAATAGCAAGACAGATTAGAAAAACCCAACTGCTTTTAAATATTCGAGAAAGAAAAGAAATTGTTTATATTTTTTTATAATCTATATTCCCAACACTAGTTTTTGATTTTTTACAATGTTGATATATATATACCATGATATTAAAGCCAAAACAAGTAATAAAATATTTACTATATTGTTATCATAGAAACTTTAGCAATTCTCTCTGTCTTTTTTTCATCTTCAGACAGAATATAGAATTTCAACTGACATTTACCAAAAAAATTATAATTTGGATATACAAGAAAACTACTGTTTTAGTTTAAGAAGCATATTTTAAAAAAAAAAAAAAAAAAAAATATATTATTATTTTTATTGTTTTGGTATTATTTTAAAAGAAAACTATTATCATATATATATATATATATATATTTATACATTATTTTATTTATTTATTTATTTATTTATTTTTTTATTATTATTATTATTATTTTTAAATTTTATTATATTTAAATTTTCTTTATCAGTTTAATTTATTTTTTATATTTTTTATATTTTTAATTTTTTTTTCTGAAATTTAAATTATTTGGCATGTTGATTGACTGGTAATGGATACATATCTACTGATGGGTGTAAAGCATTTAAACTCTTCTAATAATATACAGTGCACCGGTCTAACCTGAATGGAGTATAATTATCTGTAATCATGCATGTGAACTCTAAGACTGACTGGAATGGCAGGAGGAGGGGTGGGGAAGTGAAACATATCCTTTGGGATTAGACTAATATTTTCCAGGCAATGTGCATCATGAGTTTTTGATCAGCTGATGGATAAATGACAGGTTCAGTAGGTTTTATACCCTTTTTATACCACATCCAGCAATATTTAATTTTACTCTTGTACTTGCTTATGTGCTGTTGTTTTTGCTACAGCTTTTGAGTATTTTATTATTATTATTATTATTTATTACTATTATGATTATTATTATGATTATTATTACTATATTATTATTATTAATGTTGTTGTTGTTGTTATTGTTTTTATTATCAGTTTTTAAATGTATATGATTATATATACATAGAGAACCATCTGTTTACTGACTTCATTCAAAATGAAAAAAAAATGTGTTAATGTGTGTGTGTGTGTGTGGGTGTGATTTATTATTTACAATTTTGCTGAAAATGTAAGAAATCTTCAAATGACCAAATGAAGCTTACAGTGCCTGCCTGTGAATAATAATGTTGTCATAAATACTTGATACAGATAGGAAGAGAACATGCATTTGCATATTTTAGACAGCAGAACACTTTCAGCATCATGATTATGCTAATTTAAACAATGACTGGATGCATATAATGAGAGAGGATGTAATGTTAACTTTTTAACACTGTTGTTTTTGCTCTGTGTTTATTATAATTTAAAAAAAAAATGTTATATTAATTAATTTATTTGCTATACTTTTACAGTGTTGTGTTAATAGGTTTTATTTAAAATTAAATGTACTTTTTTATCATCATAGCAGGTAGAATACGGTTTGATCCTGCATATGGTTGCACAACTGATAAAAATATTTGCTGTGAACAATAAATAAATCATATATAAATATATATATATATATATATAGATTTTGAAATCCTGGCTTGTTTCTTTTTTTCACTTGTAACAAAATTTTTTTTTTAAATTTTTGTAAAATGTAGGGCATTCTTTATTGTTGAAGTAATAACATTTATTTATTTATTTATTTATTTATTTATTTATTTATTTATTTATTTATTTATCCTGCTGCTCTTTGTCTAAGTTGAAAATTGTGTTATCTGCATGTTCTATAGAGGCAAAATCTACTGTAAAATAAACCTACATGTTGTGTAGAAGCAAAATCTACTGTAAAGTAATGAATAATTAAAAAATAAATGGCAAACAGAGTTTGGTGTTATCAGAGTTTTCTAGACAGGAAAGCTCAGTTTGTGAGTTCAGACATGTTTTGAGAGTATCAGAGGGTCAGCCCCTTAACACAGGACATGCTAACTTCACTTTGTCTTGACACAAGGCCAGTGGTCAAGGGTTATCATGCTGGTCAGTTGAACATGTTGGAAGTGGACAAATTGACAGCTATTGCTTGTAATTGGTCTTTTTATAGACCAGCTGAAGAGATTTGACATATTTTCATTATGAAATTTTAATGGCACATTAATGTTACATGAATAACATGGCATTTGATGGTGACATTCAGTCCATCTGGAGATTTCAGATTTGTAAATGTCACCATGTTTCTGAAAGACGTCTTCCATTGCTTTCTGCTGTGATTTTATCAGTGTGTGAACCTATCATGCTATTTCCTTATTTTTAAAATTATCTTTCAACAAAAAATCTTTTGTATGTTTTTAATGCGCAAGAAATGTAATAAAATTCCTTTGTTCAGAATAAGAAATATATTTATGATTTTGGGATTCAGTTGAATATCCTAAGACAGTAACGAATAGATTTAGCTCTGTAGCTCTCTGTTCATTTTTCTTAGAAGTGTGTTTTCCTTTTCAGTCAGATCTGTGTAATCATTATTCGTAAACAGGTAAAAAAAATAAAAAATCTCGATGCTATAAAATAAGTTTGTATGAGCAGAAGGTACATTTTTTTTAATGTGTTGCTTACAATCAAATACTTGTTTCTCTTATATATAGGAAACAATTTTCTTAGCTCATTTCAACCTGCAACAAACAAATTAAATAAATCTGTCTATATGTGTAACGTTTTAAAGATGATGAAGCATACATATCATACATGTAACAATGACTGAGTTTTCTTGCAGAATGCTTGAAACTTCCAGAGCATTTTCTCTCGTATAATAACATTCAGTAATAAAATGTTTGTCCTTGACTTTGAGCCAACAGCCATTAGGCATGGTATGCAGAAGCCAGCGTGTTTTGCATTCACATCAAAGTGTGTGTTATGACCGGCCATTAATAGCAACACTACACTCTTTTCTGTTTACTAATGAAGCATGATTTGAGGCTGTCTTCCTGACAAACTGGGCCCTGTCCATGTCCTGCAGATAACCTCACACCTGCAGAGAGGAACAAAACATACCTGGATACCTGCATCTACCTAAGGGATGAAGACCAGGTCAAACCCACCTCACTGGAGTGGATAACATATTGCAGCAGCGTTTTTCAATAGGTTTTTTTTTTATGTCTGTCAGCAAGACTATTATTGTTGTTGTTAACTCAGTGTGTGCATTTGAAACAGTATGTTAGTGAAAATGTTAATTAAGAAAGAAATATTTTGAATTCTTAGTAGAACTGAAATTAGTATTGGAAATATCTCAAAATACCCATGATGCTGATTTCACATTAGAATTAAGAATTTTATGAAATATTCCTAAATCTACTAATCATTTCTATTACAGTTATTAAAAATACTTAATAACATGTTCTGTCTTGTAAAATAAAAAAAAAAATGAATTCCATCAAACCCATCATGTTGTATTTTAAGATTCTCTGCTTCATTTATCTTATGGATAGAATAACCTTTAAGTGATAGAAATGTGACCTTGGACAATGTGCGTAAGATTATTATACAATATTTAATATGGTGGTCGGTGAGGAATCTAATAGGAGGTTAGAGATTGATCGACTGCTAGGGGTGACAACTGTCAGGGTGAGTTAGGCTGATGTCCACATTCCTGCCAGATACAAGTTACATCACTGCTAATCCACAGCAGATTATCATCAAACAGTGGTGATAGTGAGCCAGATAGAGCTCGTGGCTTTCTTTACATGTGATACTGGATCAGTCTTTCAAGGAGAGGCTCAGTATATCCCATTATAGACAAAACTTTGTCTTGTTTGTTTTTTTAAACACCATAGTTTGCTTTATCTATTCTCTTCCTTTCTCTCTTTCTCTCTTGTTCTCACTATCTCTCTCTCTCTCTCTCTCTCTCTCTCTCTCTTTTCTCTTTCTCTCTCTCTCTCTTTCTCTCTCTCTCTCTCTCTCTCTCTCTCTCTGTCTCACTGTTACTGGAAACAGCATTTAATGGCAGCAATGGGTCCATTCTTTTACTTAACAATGACAATAATTATTTTAAACACAAATTTCTTCATTCAGTTAATCTAGGAGACAATCAGTGGATATTGTTGATTTCAAACATATCTATGATGAAAAGTATCAAATTTAAAAAATCAAAAAGATGACACATAACATCATTTTATAAACATGAAAAACCAGCAATACACTTTACCAGTGATACTGATTAACACATTAACCACAGATATGATAATTTAAACTGGTTCATGAAATCATTGTTACTGCTGCTGGCTGGATACTAACAGAAAGTGTAGTTATGTCTTTGAACCTGCAGATTATTCCAGTCTTATGCAATATAGCAATTAAGTGATAATTTCTCCATCAGACCCATTAACAGTTGAGGAAATTCTTAAACAGCTTCCCTGGTAGTTTATCTCCCTTGATGCAGAGGTGCTTCTGTTGTCTGTCAGTCAGTCTGACATCTTTGTTTTGTCTTCACTTTGCACTGTTGGTCTAGCCATTATGTCATACTGTGCAGGAGACTAAAGGTAAGTTTCAGGGATTACAGGAGAACTGATAATTATCAGAGAATTGTAGTTGTAACATGACAGAAATGGTTATCTGGAAAGTATTATTTTAACAGATAAACATGTCACAGTTGTACAGTTTATTTGGAATATTTACAAGCAATAAAGTTTTTATTTTATTATTATTATTATTTTTTTTTTTTTATGTTGTTGCATCTTCATATTTCATCATCTATTGAGATGATTTTAAAATGAAATTCAGATTAACTGCAGTTTTCTAGATAAAAGCCTCTACAAGAAGTGAAGAACAAGACCTATTTTAAACTGTTTAAGTCTTGTTTTAGCTATGCAGTGTTTCGGTGATGATGAATGGCATCGTACTGTCTCATTTCAGTTTAAATACTTTGCTGTAGTAAATTCCCCATTTCATGACTTCAGTTTCTTTTCATCTCTTCCACTTTGAACATCTTATTTCCTAATTGCATTAGTCTGGAACTGTCATTTTTCAAAAATGATGAAGTTACAAAATTAGTTTGGAAAGAAAATTGTCTCCTTGGCAAAAGCTGATGGAGTTACAAGATTTCCATTACCTAAACCAAGACTGAAGACATGTGGTCTACCACCTGGCCCAGCAGATGGGAACACCCACTACTTGTCCATTAGCCTCAAAGTGCTGTGATATCTATCTTCTGTAGACCAGCAGCTCAGAGACAAACATGAAGAAGAAAGACTCTTAAAGAGGCAGACATGTTTGATGATTGCAGTTTTAAAAGTTTGCTATAAATTGGAGAACACATAAACACAGGGTTACTCCAGCCTTTTCCAATTACAATCAACAGTGGCCAGTGGTACTTGCTTATTATCTCTGTTTTCTGGTGAATTAGGAAATGTATAAACAACATAGGCCATCAGCAGTAAAACTAACAAATGTTTTGATTGGCTGAATTTGTGGCTATTAACTGGCAACCGTCACTGGAGATTAAGTTGCACATGGTTCTGAAAAATTTGGTAACATAATTCTGGTCTTTTTATCTTCTGTTTCCTAGATAGCAACATTGAAATATTTTGAAAATTTAAATAACATCAAATAAACTGTTTTGTCCATTTTATAACCTCTGAAATTTGGTGCCAAAGAAATTTCCATTTGACAGTAATGGTAAGACCAACATTTAAAAAAAAAAAAAAATATTTTATTATTTAAAAAAAACAAACACCTTTTGCTTACAAGTTAATGAAGCAATTATTCTGTACAAAATGATATGGATGGTACACAGATATTTACTGTGGTATCTGAAATATCATAACTGATTAGTTGTTTGACTCTGTCAATTATTTTCCCATTAATTCAGCACACCTCAGCTAACACAATTACAGGTATTTTGTGAAGTAACAGTGTAGAAGTGTGTTCCGCCATTTGGCTACAGTTAGCAGCACATTCCTAGGGCAGCTTGTTTGTGTATTTAATACGTGTGTGTGGTTGTGGCTTTTCCTCACAAAATACAGCTTCCATAGATTACTAACTTCCACAGTTTCTTTTTGTTACAGTCACTGAATATGAAGATTAGTGATAAATCTGTTAAGAATGTGAAATAAATTATTACTGAATATTGATTTTTATTTATTTCATTTATTGGTTCATGATTTAATTTGATTACCAGTGAAACATACTTTGATCTATGCACATTTGATCCATCCAGCCATCAAATCTTCATTCAGTTATTTAGTTATCGTTTTGTACTAGCGAGGAGTGGCGATTGGTTTTATCTGAATAGCAGATCACTTTCTGAAGGACTTGCAGTTGAGCAGTTTGACAAAGGGGAGTTGTATAATTTGTGTAATGCTGTAAAATAACTCTTGTTTCTAACTAGTAGTCGTAACATACACACTGACACTAGTGGGTTTCTTCATTGCAGCAGGTGAAAAAAAAAAAAAAAAAAAAATCATCATATATCAGACAACTACTGTATAAATATTCCTTCAGCAAACTGAACTGAATTTATATACTCTTACTTGAGGTTTTTTTTTTTTTTTTTTTTTAAAAGAAAGTTAAATTCAACTTGTAAAAATCTATGGTGACAGATTGTCAAGTTGTGTTACTATGTATGCAGTGAGCAAGTGTTTGTTTCCATCCAGTTCTGAAAGAAAACAGGTGCTCCTGTCAAATACACCTTGATTCTCTTTGTGATTTATTAATTCCCAGAAATACAGATTTCTATCGGCATCTTTGTTCTGCAGTAGAACGTTCAGTGGTGTTGGAGATAGGTAGCACAGCTAAAATTAATTTTCACTTTGAAAGTGATAAGAAACAAATTGTGACAGGAAGGAAATTGAAAACTTCTGTTACTGGAGTTGAGTTTATTGCAGTGTACATAGCCTCTAATCTTCCAGCCATGTGTGAAAAATCAAGAACAATTTGCACTAACTGCACATGTTTCACTTCAACCATGAATGAAGAGTCTAAAAATAGCTGAATAATTGAAATCATTGAGAACAAATTAAAACAAAGCAATACAAGTGTATTTCTTATACCCCAAGCCAGTCAGAATTCAGGCCAAGCAAAAACATTTATTGTTTTTACAACATTCAAATACAAAATTGAATTTGTTGTCTGTTTAATTTACTAGCTTACATCTACAAATATTACAAACAGAACACAAAACATTGCAAATGGAATTCTTTTAATGCTATAATTTTCAGAACTGCCTGCCCAGATAAATAATTTCATTACAACAAAGTGGTTTGATAAATTTGATGTATGTTCTGGTTAAAACAAGAGAACAGCCAGACTTGGACCAGGTGTTGGCATGACCCCATATCTGTCCAGCTGTCTGCTGGTCGGGCATCAGTGACCACATGACAGGACATAAACTGCTGAATCACTTAAAAAGTTAAAATAAAAATGTTACCTCTACAGAAATAACATTATTAACTGAAATAGCCTTTTTTTTTTTTAACCAGTCATTAACAATTGTGTGTAGATTATTCCAGGTTCTTTGACCATCAAAATTCCTCTGATTTATTTACAAAATCTAAGAAATTTTTTAAAAAACTGGAAATAATATATTATAAATTATTTCTAAAGAAGGACTTTTTAATTTTTTTATATAAGGACAGGTTCTTATATGATTTTCAATTAACATCTTCTATTATTATTATTATTATTATTTCTTTTCCTTTTCTATTTTTTTTTTTTTTTCTTCTCACCTTCCAACAAGCTATTTTTTGTGTGTGCTAGGTATTTTTTTCTTTCCTGGATGACTGGGTAACATGTTCAGATGCAGTGGTTGGAGAGAACTCAGCAGGGTGTCATTGCTGTGTCCACAGCTTGGCTATTTCTGCTGTTTGTGGACAAAACACAGCAGGGAGGACGAATTAGGCCAGCAACTTGTTTTATTTATGGGAGAAGACAGGACTTGAATAGCAGAGGCAAGCTGATTGTATTCTGTTTATCTTACCCCTGGGGTACTGTCTGAAAAGCCTTGTAATACTGGTCAGTTATTTTATTTATGTTTATGGGAATCCCATAAATAAAGGAGTAGAAGATAAGATAAGGATGTATTTATTGCGGTGAGTGTGTGGGAGACACACTTTGGACAAGTAATACACGAGGAATTTGGTGATGTTGATTGTAACAACCTGTTTGTCTGAAATAACACACTGACATGCTGGTCATGGCAGCTGTTATTAAAATGTCCATAAATAACTTGTCTTAATGATGTGTGTTCCTTGTGAAATGTCACAAACGACACATAAAGCACTCTGTTAAAAGTAGGGTGGGATTATTATTTCAAAAATCTTTCCTGTTCATAAAGTCAAATTTTATTCGTTTGTTATTTTAATCGTTCATTCTCCTTCCAGTTTGTTTCGTAACACTGAACTTCTCTAGTGATTAGACTAATTCTTCTGATATCAGTTCTGAGATGTATTTATTCTATGTCATCAATTAAATTAACATCAGTCTCTCCATCCACCCTCTAAATGTGTCCATCTACATACCTGCATATCCAATAGTTATTTATATTTTTCTTTGTGAACTCATTGATCTATTTCATGTTCCAGCCAGTGCTCTATAACTACAGCAAATGCCATGGTATGTGCTGTTCTGGCTGTGGGATGGCACATATAAAAAATTCTGAACAACTAGTTGGAACAGAGTGGTCCATCAATTGGTAGCAGCAGATTTTTTCTCATATTCGATGAATAAACCTTAAACCATATGATGACAACCTTAGTAAAATTCTAAATTAAAACATTTTAAATAAAACATTTTCTACTTCCATTTATTCATAAAAAAAACTATGAACAGCCTTCCTTTCCTACATCAATTCATCCATTTGTCCATCTATCCATCCCACACCCCAGTCTATCCTCATTTCACCCATATCATGTATTAATCTATTAATTTATACATTCATTATCCATTGATGTTAAAACTTCAATGTTCCCAGATATCAGAACATGATATCTCAAAGTACACGAGATGTGTAAGCCACCTAGTGGCCATGGGGTGAGTATCTTCAAAGACCTGTACAAAGCAGGCACCAGCCAGCCAGGCAATGGAGACAAGGATAATGTAGTGGTACCTGATGTGAAGAAATACAAACTGCTTGTGAAGAAGCCACATGGTTCAGTCCATGCTTCAGTGGTCTCTTGTTTATTGGTTAGTTTGTCTTTATCTTATAAAAGTAGAAAATAAATGTCTCTCTCTCTCTGATTACAAGTGTTAACACCTTCTTCTGCACTCCACACAGTATCATCTTAACAGCTGCCTATAAACAGTGCTTAAATCAGGTGTTGGGAACATCACCTGAGTGTGTCATTGTACAATAAAACAAGTAAACTAAAAACGTATCTATGATTTATCTTGCATAAAACAAGTTCAGCTGCATAAGATTGTTTTCTCCCCTGCTGTGTGATATTTATGTCACTGATACTGTAATAAGAACTCATATTAACTGTAACTGTTTATTAAACACAGTAAAGGAAATAATAGTTAACAGTGGAAAAAAAAAAAAAATACGTGTATGTAATGGATGCTATTTAATTACTCATTGATTTCTGTAAAATAAAAAGTAAATGAGAGGACAGCAATTATTTCACACACGTGGACTTTTCATCACTGAACTGCAGTCTCAACATATCTTTACCCGTGTTGCCGTGGTTACTATTATCAGGTGAGCAGTTTTGATTAAAGCCCACATACAGAGATTGTCTGACCAATTCATCTCCGGTGATAAAGAGATCCTTGAAGATCTGTGCGTCTATTGTCCACTCACCAGTTCTCCCCACTCTATTGCCATTCCATTGCTGTAGGTAAATAACACACTGCAACACAAAAATAGTTTGAATGGTTAGAGCAGAGGCATGAAGCAGGTCACAATGTAGACATTGGTGTTTTTACCATTCCACAGTGAAATAGTTCAGTGGTTAGACCAGTGGCATCAAGCTAATAATATATATATATATATATATACACACACACACATATATATATATATACTGAAAACAATAACCTGTAAAGTGATTGTGTGTTTCCCTCACAATCTCATTTTGTACCTGAGGTATCAATTAATATTAAAAATGTGTTTAAGTATTCATTTATTCATTTAACATAGGCATTTTAATATGTCACTGGAAGATGAAACATATGGCTTTAATGAGGATGATAATGTATTCAGGTAGACAGTAAAAATAGACGTTAGACTTTACATGGCATAAAACAAATATTATTAATATTATATATGTATTAAATAACTCCTGTATATTTTTAGTAAACAGTATGAATATTTTTCTGTCCTAAGATTCACATCTTCAAGACATATGATAATGAAATCAAATTGTACAGCAGGTTTTACACTAATTTTAATACTCTGTTCAAGTAAGTATTTAATTTTCATTTTTCATATTTGAAAAAAAAAATATTTTAGATTTTTACAAGTATGAAAGAAAGGTCAAATCAGTTATAAAATATATTACACAGCAAAACTGAGTCTGAAATATTTGTCTTTGTGCCCTGTTCTGATTTTGGTGTAATATTTATTCCACATAGGGAAAAAAAAAAAAAAAAAAAAAAAAAAAAAACCTGCTAAAAATTCAAGGAAAAAGTGTATTACATGACAAGAAAAAAAAAATGTCTGATATAGTTGCCTTTTTGAAATCAGAAAAACACTGTGCTGACTTCAGTGTGTTATTTTCAGTTATTTAATGGGGTTTTTTTAAATAAAAAAAATGATAATTTTTTTTTAGCATTTGTTAAAAAACAACCCACAAAATATTATACATTGCAGATATAGTGTTTGAATATGGCCAGATGTAGGATTATGTATTTCGCTGCATATGTCGTCTTTCAAAGTCACAGCTGGGCTTTTCAAAAACATGTAGTTTTGGTTTGAATAACCTTGATTTATTTTCCATATATTTGACTCAAGTTTCGATTTGACTTAACTTCTTAGCAAGCCAGGGTAGGGTGCCAGGCAGTTTCCTCTCAAATCTGCTTCATAATCCTTGAGAGAGTAAACCAAACTGAATAACCTCCTGTGTTTGAGTTTATTTAATATGTCAGTGTGCTCAGAAGATCTTTTTTTTTAAAGTAAAAAATCCACAAAAAAATCAGCATTTATTGGCATGGATATAAACAGTCTGTTTAATGTTTGTGTTTGTAACAGGAAAAAGAAACTTAATGGTTCGCTTTAATTTGTTTTTGCTGGATCAGTGTTAAAAATGTGCAAACAGCTGAGGTTTTTCAATACATTTGATCATTTTAACATTTACATTATTTGATTCTGTTTATTTTTAAAAATGCACTGAGTAAAATATGAATCAAATTAATGTGTTAGAAACGTTAATAGTTGTTTTTCTTTCATTAGAATTTTTGTATACATAAAAATTGGCTTTTTGTGGTATATACAACAGTAAAAACATCAGTTTATAAAAAGTTTTGATTATGCAGTGTAAGAATTTTAGACTTGGTTATAACCAATATCTGTAAAAGGTCAATTTACATCTCTCTCTCGTGCACACATGCACACATACTTACATACACAGATAGATAGCGTGTATGTGTGTGAATATACATATATATATATAGATAGATAGTAAGCAATATTAGACAACCCACATTGCATCTATATAAAGAGACATACTTGTCCATGTACTATTTTACATATCATACATGTGAGTGTATATCAGTCAGTGGAAGACTGTTGATGTTACATACACAGAAGATTATCATATACTACGGAAGACAGGATACAATGTGACATAAATCATAAATACAGGTAGGCAGGTATGAAGGATATCCATTGTAAAATAGTCACCAAGTACAAGTGAACTCCACAAACAATTAGTTTATTTATTTGGAGAAAAGAGTATTCCACTGCAGCAACAGTTCTGCTTGGCTTACGCCTGTGTGAAAACACTGACAGAAGAAAGCAGTGCTTTTTGATGAATGGTTACTACCAATTATCCTGCCAATTGTTGAGGGCAAAATATCCTTTAATTATGCTGAACATTTTTACCCAACATCTGCCAGTCATCAATAATGCAGAGATTCTTACTACTTGTGTTTCTATGTTATTATCACATGACACCAAAGATTTACAATCAACTGAGATAGGTGTTAGGTTTAAAATAATAAAATTAAAAAAAAAGAGTGAAAGTAAGATGAAGACATTACCTGAATGTCTGCAAAGTTAAATAAATTAGAATTAACAAGTCGTAAACTGTTGTAAAATACATGTAGTAATTGCGTTGTTAGTTTAATGTATGTTGAAAGTTATAGTTTTTTTGTATGACTTGATCATTTTTGAAACATACCTGTTTAAATCTTTATAGTTACTTCAAAAAAATTATCTTCTTTTTTTTTTCATAAGCATAATGAGCTAAATAATAAATATTTATTTATATATTTTTTTTTTTTGGGGGTACATTTTATACAAACTTAATTTTGAAATTACAAAAGGAAACATATCGTAATAACTATTTCATGTTTCATTATTTATGTGTTTATTACTCACTGAATTAATGAAATGACAAATAAATCGAAACATAAAAAAAAAAGTGTTGACAAAAATGTGTGCTCAGCATGAACAATAGCCATCAGCCAGGCTGTTACATCGACAGTCCAGATTGCATAAAATGACATCCCATACCTTTGTGAAGTAGTGAAATTATTTTTTTCTCTCCTCAAAGAGAAGGCTTAGTTGAGAGAGAGTGTGTGTGTGTGTGTGTGTGTGTGTGTGTGTGTGTGTGTGTGTACAAAAGCGATGGATTTATCCACTGTGTCCGACATTACAGCCGATTACCACAGCAAGGACTGATCTTTACAGTTAGTCGAGGAAATGAGTCTTCTTGTAAATTTACTCCTACAACAACGTTTTGCATTAGTCACGCTTTGTGTAACCAGTGGTGGAGGCTGATTGCACTTGGCTGTGTTTTATATTACAATTATTGTGTGTGTTGTAAGCATCCTGCCTCCAAGGCAGGTTCATTCAGCTGACAAAGATTACGATGATTTGATTAAACTTTTCTAAATGGAAGGGTGGCTGCCAATCACATGCTTTGTAAACCCATTTTAATCTCTCGCTACCTGTTTTCTCACTGCTGAAATCAACGTACAGGTGTTAATTGTCGTTTTGTTTGCCATCTACCACAGACGGTGATCTTTGTTACCTCTGTTTATTTATTTATTTTATTTTATTTTATTTTTTTATTATTAATGTTGTGAATATTTTTCTTCCGAGAATGATGTTTTATTAGCATTTTGTATGTATTTGTACTTAATTACATCCATTATAAAGCATTCTGTCATTGTAATGATGAAAATTATTTTTTTGCTGTTCTTTTTTTTTTTGGTCTTTTGTTTTAATTTTAATGCATATGTATCATTTTTTTATTAATCAAAAGAAATAATAATTTTAAAAGGTTTGTTATTTATTTCAACATGAGCAAATAAGGTACCAAAATAAATACATAAAACACATTTACTATTATTAGTGTTATTATTATTATTATTATTATTATTATTATTATTATTATTATTATTATTATTATTATTATTATTATTATTATTATTATTATTATTATTATTATAACTCTTATTATTACTATTGCAATTATTATTATTGTTGCTATTTCATTTTCATCATCATCATGTGGTTAATATATACCAGTTTTATGTTTAGCAGTTTGAACAGCAAACTTTAAAAAAAATAATTAATATTATCTAACTACAAAACAAAACACACACACACACACACACACATATACACACACACACACAATTATACATGCAATACACTATTAAAATAAAAAATAAAAAAATCCTAAAAAACTGAACTTTTGAGATCACACACACTAATTAAGTGCCAGACTATTTTCCTCCCATTAGCAGCATCAGAATGAAACTTACAGCAATCAATTCTCACTGACTAGCAGCACTTTAACAAAATGTTAAAAAAAAAAAAAAAAAAAAAAAAAAAAAAAAGTTTGGCAGTTGTCATAGATGTCATCAAGTATGTGCAACACGATGCCAGACAAAGATGGCTTCCTGCTGCTCATTATCTGCAGTGTCACAAGTGCAGACTGATAAACAACAGCTTATTGTGTACCAGCAGTCAAATTATTAGCATACAAGTAAGTGCACATCTGACTGACTGCAGCATGGTTAGCCGTGTTGGTGTTAATAAACTTGGCCAATCACAGAGTCTGACAGTTAATATTCAATATGCCAAGCAAAGATATCAAGAAAGGCTGGCACTAATTGGCTAGGTGCATTCTGCACAATTAACTCCCCTGTCAGATGTTTCTCTTTTAATCTGTTACTTCTTATTTTTTTTTTTTTTTTTTTTTGTTTTCAGTTTCAAATTTAGATATCTGAAAAAAAATATTTTTTTTTTTTTTTATTAGTTTATTGGTTTCATACCCAGCTATATGTTTCGAGTATAATTTTTGGTTGTTTTTTTAACAGAAATGATAAAATGGCATTATCTACTTCAAAATCTTGACACCAACACTTACAATTAGATTGACTTTATCTTGTCTTGCTTTTCATTATGAGTTTCAGTCAACAGTGTATAGCCGACAACAAAAATAACAAAAATGTTCCATATTTGAAAATCTTGTGCAATGTATTAACTTAGATATTAAACATATTTTCTTTCTACACCAACAACATAATTAATATGATTCAAAAAATAAATTTATGACATTATATGCTTTAAATGTATGGCATTAAATTAGAACTTTTTATAAAACATCTTCAGAAAGGTAATGCAGTTTACAATAACTGAATCAGATAGGCTTCTTATATACAGATATTTAAGAAAAAGACTCCACTGATAAAGGATGCTTATAATAATAAAATAGGGAATTAAAAAGGAAAATCTTAAAGAAAAAAGCACTTGACTAAATCATTTGTTGTTTTTTTTTTTTTTTTTGTTGATCAACAATATTTTTTAAAGAATTTGTTGTTTAATGCAAAATTAATTCTTCTAAAAATACTTGTGACAAATAAATTGCTTGATAAATATAAACTAGTTAAAAATTTCTAATTTACAAGAAAATATATGATTATAAACACCAACCCCCACCAAGAATTGGCTTTGTATTTTTAAAAAAAAAAAAAATCTATCAAGATTGTTTGATGTAAGTAAAAATAGAGAATTCAATATGGTTTATCATGTGGCAGGTATTTTAAGCAGTGATAAAATTCTCATCCATTTTCTTTTCTTTTCTGTTCTTTTTTTTTTTTTTTTTTTTTTTTTTTTAAGTGAAGAAAATTTCAGAAAATGAATGCCTGTGATATGGGGTGTATGTTACTGAGATGTATTAAACTTTGATTTGATATGACATGGGAGAATGTACACTGAGACAAAGTGTGCATTTTGACACCCTCGTCCCAGTCATGTGAGAATGTGTTTACACAAAGTGTGACCCAACACACAATGTCTTCTCTGTCACTCTTCATGTTTCTCTGGCCTTTTTCAACAAAAAGGTGAAGGTTGCCTCATGCCACTTCACAGAGTGTTTTGTTCTGCTTTTCTTGTATTGTAATATGCATCATAAATGTCTAACATCTACCTCTTGGCATTTTCATATTTCCCATACCCACAAGCACCAAATACCAAATATCTTCTCTCTCTCCTTTTAACAGAAACAAACAACAAAAAAAACCCCCACCAAATACATCAACACTTTGCATATTTTGCATTTTTTTGTACAACTCATTGTACAACTAGATCTTGATTTACATCATGATGTATGCACTTGAAAGACAGGAAACTTAAGTGTATGTGTGAAAAACATGCATAAAAACATAAAACAGCAAACTAAAATATTAATTGTATTTGTAGACCACAACTTACTTAAACATGAACTTCTGTTGAAAAGCTTTAAATACACAGTATGCAAGTGTGTATGCATTCACACAAGCGAACATAAAAACATCCACACACATACAAAGAGAGATCTGGGCACATATACATTCGAACTGTATGCTAAGATCCACAAAAAGCTCCAGAATTAGAAAACTGTATGTCTCATTATCCCAAAATTCTAAATGTGATCATCACACAGCTGTATTAGCAAGATGAACATTATGAAATAAACTAATTGGAATTAATAAATCAATATGTTTAGAATATTTGAATAGATTAAATAAATTAATGATTTTGCTATTTGCAGTTTGTTTGAAAATGTGCTTAAAACATTTTTTTGGAGTACATCTTTATACAGGCCTAATTCTTTCAAGCATCTCTAGGTGAAAAAAGAATGGACACATCTCAGTAGTTGAAGATGAAAACAAAAGCCAGTCACAGAAAAAAACCAACAAAAAAAAACAACATTTTAACATCTTTTTCACATTTTAAGCAAGATCAAAGCCACTTTGTGATATATCAGTTTTTCTCAGCCTGGTGAGAACATTAGATAGTGGGGCAGACGTTGCCGTACACTAAACAGACCTGTAATCTTGTTAAAAACCTTCCACCAACAAGAGCAGTGTTTGCTTATTTCTTCTCAAGCCTGTTATGTGATTTATTTAATCAGCTTAGCATGGAGAAGGTATTTTCCAAGTAGGTATTACATTGTTTGCAGAGGTGAAAATTTATCCACATCAAGAGTGCAGTACAAATGGATGATGAGATTAAATAGGTGTCGACACTGTTTGCTTGAGAACCTCTCACGTTACCGATTAGGACCAGTCTGTGTAGGGTTTGTTGTCGAGTGCTGTAGCAGAAACATTTCTCTGATACAGTGCTTAACTGCTGATTTTTAGGTTCAAATCTCCATTCTTTTAAATTCTTTTAGAAGAACGTAAAAGATTGCAAGATGATTTTCTTTTTTTTCTGTAAAATTTGTATAAACTAACCAGATATTTAAAATGTAACTGTAGGTGTCTAGGATCAGATCTGAGTATTGGAACATCAAAGATATTCAAAGAAGTTCAAAGATATAGGCTAATGTTTCTGTATTTCATAAATATTGCAGTGTACAGAATGGTGCATTTAGAATCATAGACTTGAATTTTAAATAAAACCAAGACCATAATTAAAATTAAACTGAATATTTCACCATGAAAATATCTGAATACCAGGCACTGATCTCAAAATGTATATCAGTTGAAAGATGGGTGTGGTGGGGTATACAGCTACTTACACCCACAGTTTGTACAACTCTGTTTTCTACAGTGTACTTCCCTGAACTGGTGTATTATCAGCAACAAGCACAAAGAGAAGGAAAAATGAGTCTAATCTGGCTGTGTGAAAAACTCTGAGACAGTTTGTATACACAAACATCAGTCTCCTGCTGGGCTACAGTGTAACCAGAGGACTTGTACTTGACCAGGCAGTGCCTCAGTCACACTGGAATAGGTTAGCCTTTTTCACATCATTTTATAGCCCACTGAATCCATTCTCGCTTGTCAAAGAGAATTTCAAAAGACTTCTTTTAGAAAATGATGCACTGCACATTAGTGTTTGCACTGTGTAACATTTATATAATTACAATATAAAAAGTGTATTTTGTTATGGTCAAAACAGTAATAATGATGGTATAATAATAATAATAATAATAATACATAACAAATATTTCTGAATTTGGTTTCTTAAAGACATTTTGAATTGTATATTCATTTTTTTTTTTTTTTTTTTTTTCTTTATCATATGTATACTCTGAAGTCAGAAAAAATAAATAAATAAATAAATAAAAATAATCATCATTTAGAACATATTAAAAAATGTTATGATCAGTTTTCTCTAAACTCAGAGATCATTTCTAAACTGTTCACCAAAGACTTAAATATCTTACACTTGCTTGTTGTTTCAGCCACATTAGCATCTTCAGGCAGATAAAACTCTATTTTGATAATGGTTTAAAATGCCATTAAAAAGTGAATAATTTAAGAGGATAATGGAAAACAAAAATCTTTTAATTGATCATTTACTGTACCTTTAAGAGAACATAAACACATTGTTTAAATGAACTGGTTTTATTAATTAACTGATATTAATCATTTATATTTGGCACACTGTTCTCTAAGTGCTATGAAACAATGGTGTAGAAGCTGAATCAGACTTGTTAATGCCTGTATGAGAAATGTTGTACTGAAGCAAGCCTTGTTCATAAAAACATGGAAAGTCAGGATTTCTTAATATAGTGATTTAATTCATTTTAATTCATTTTTGTTTCAAGTAGTTTAAAATCTCATCTTGTCCTGACTGTATGAGGACTCTGGTTAAAGAGATCAGACAGGTTCTTTAGCATGAAAGTTTACAGAGTTAAAAAATCTAAGAACCAATTTCTTCTTGATTTGCTCAAAGTTTCGTCATTTTGGAGGACAGTTGTCCACCCTGCCCAGCCTCCCCCCACCCCTGACTTGCATGTCCATGCATCTTATCAGTTGTTGAGAGCCCCATGGACACATTCTCAACAAACAATTCACTGAAAACACTTAAGGGGTCGGAGGTCAGGGAGGGGAGACAACTGACAGACAGAGCCCTATAATTATTGGCTTCTTCATCAAGTGAATCCCCATTTGATCAAGCAACTTTAAATTATACCTCATTATCACCACTGTTTATACTGAGGTTATTTTCTGGTCAAACATTTTTCATCTCATTTTTTTTTTTTTTTTTTTTTTCTCTCTTTTCTTTTCTTTGTTAGAAAAACAATCAATTTGAGGCATGTCTCACTTGTGACATGCATATGACTGGCCTTCTCAGCTGTCATCGGTTCAATTCACTGGGCTACCTGTGTGTCTGCCAAGGTGATGATTATCATCATCTGTGCTGTTGGTACTTCGTCCTGTTTGTGTAAACGATGTTTATGTTGACAGTGGTGATTTTCACGATGAAAACAATATTGAGAAAATAAAACAAATCTGATTGGAAATAGAGACCATTTGGTGACATGTGAACACTTGTCTAAAACCGAGACAGTAGATTAAGAATTAAATTTAATTATTTAGAGTTTGATTTCATTGTTAATGTGGAGTCCTCTGAGTGCGGGTATTACTTTCAGTACAGTGTGTATGAAATCTCATCCTTTCATTTATGACAGAAGATTGAACAGGCTTTTCTGACAGTGGACTTTGTGCATGTCAGACTCAGAGTGGAAATTAACTGGAACAATTCACTGATTGTTGAAAGACTTATAATTAACAGATCTGCAGCACATTTTGATGTCTTATTAAAAGAAAATTAAATTGTTTTGAAAACTCTCTTTCAGTAACATCATTAATATCCAAAAAAACCCATTTATTACCAAAAACATCCACAACAAAACAAACATCAAAATAACAAATAATAAATTATAAACAGACTTTATAAAATCCATGTCTGTAAATTCAATATATATAAAAAAATATAAAAATTGACAGATGAAATAAATAAATACATTTGAATAAAGAAAACTGCAAATTCAAATATCTGCTAATTGATGCACAGATGTTTAAAATGAGGATAAAAGCTTGACTTTATCTAACAAGTTGACAAGAATATGATACGTTCAGTTGTAATGACATAATTGAATGTATGGCGAGGGTTCTGACAAATGTCTGTTAATGACTGTTTAACACAAATGACCAACACAGATAAGACTGTCACACACTGATGGTTCTATCACTGGACTCAGATCTTGTCTCTCTCTTCAGTTCTGCTGGCCTTCATTTGCATTCAGACCGGCCAGCTGTAACTAGGTGAGGAGAGGTTGTGGGTTGGGACTAACAAAGTACCAGCTTCATAGTCAGCGACCACTAATTGCCATTGAACTACAGAGTATTGTTTGACACAAAGCAGATTACAACAAATTTGGATAATTTGTACAGAAAATGAAATGTTTATTGTTACAGAAATAAAATAGAAAAATTATGATTATTTTGGTAGCAAATAAAGAAAACTGAGATGCTGATCACAAGAATTAAATCTGAGCAATTTACAAAGCTCACATTACAATACTGTTAATATATGTATATATTTTTACAATAGTGAAATAATAATTTTATTAAAAGAAACAAAAGAAATGTATTATATAAGATATGAGATGCAAGTTTTAGGCTATAAAAAAAAACAAAAAAAACAAACAAACAAAACAAGCATATTTTGCTTCTTTTCTTTTCCAAATTTAAATCTTTAAACTCATGGTATTGTCTTGACATCCTAGCAGGAGTATCAATGGAATGAAGCCAACCCAGGCATCATTTAGCATGTAGGTATGTCATAACATTTAGTTGAGATGATGTATGGCAGTGTGCAGGTATTGTTTTCTCACCTGTACGAGTGCAGACCTTCCACTCAACCTCTGTCAGTGTTTACTTAGACTGGTAACAGTGGCTGTTTTACTGCACACCAGCAACATAACTCACAGAGCTACAAGTTTACCTACAAGCCAATAACCATAAGAACCAGTGGTTTAATGGACACAGAGTCATCAAGTAAGCAGCATATTACAAGCCTAACTAGTGCTTGAGTCAACACCTCTTTCCACAGTCAATGATTTCAGTGTAAATAGTTCTTATTGCTTTCTGCTTGCAGCTGAAGGGAGTTAGTGAAACTGAAACTGTAAGACAGAGAAAACATGCTCAGTATCAGTTAATATTTGCTTCACAACAATAAAATATTTTGAAATTCTTGAAATTTTGGATTCAGTTTTCCAAAAGAAAAAACTTACTCCAACAGATATGATGTAATAAAAAAAAAAAAACCTGTATTTTAAAATGATTTTATTCTTTTTTTTTTATCCTTACAGGGTAGTAAAGAATATTAAGATTTTATAGAAAACATATAAATAAACTTCTTGTTAGATTTCATACAGTTTAATTTAAAATCACCACCACAATTATTTTTATAATTAGCTACTAGTTACAGACATATTGGCAGCAATAAAAAGACAAATGGCTGGTATGATGTTTAACTAAAAGAAGCCAACACCATTTTATTAAATCAACAGATTCCACTAAGAGTGTGATAAACTGTTTGATTTTATTGAATCTGCTGAACTGGGAACCATTTCGATGGAATGATTCATGAATATTGCGGGACAAAGCCAGCTAATGTGTTTGAAATCTCAGTGACAAAACAGGATTAGGTGTTTAATCTTATTTTTCAGTGGCCAGCATCAGCGATAGGAGAGTGTTTAGCATTTGTCATGTTTCCTCTGTTTCCTGATATGATATGATTACTACATCTTGATTGAGGATGAAAGAGGTTTAGCGACGGGATGCAGTTGTATGCACGATGAATCATAAACAGACACAACTTACACATGCTTGTATACACATTAATAATGATCAAATCTGAACATGCACATACATGAACAAGCACATACATGAACAAACACAAATAATCACAGTGACACAGTGAGAGAAATTATGTTACACATGTAAATATACACCTACAAATGCACACACAGGGGCTTTTGGCTATTCATTTTTCTCATGATATAGGTGAATGAGGATTCTGACTTAATGATAATTATTTTTAATGATAAATGTATACAACTGAGATCAAGTTAAGTCCTTCCATAGGTAATTAATTATAAATATGTCACAGGTGTTGTAACTGTTATATCAGTGAGAAGTATTACCAGAATGTTGTTCTGTTGAAACAATTCAACTGTTCATGCAACAGAATTTACTGTGACAAGCAAATACATTTAAACCTACTACATTTCTAAAAAACACAGTATATTAACACACCAGATATGTGCATTTGGCTTTGAAGTCTTACATAGTTCAACCATTCACTGCCAAAATGGAAAATAACAGGAATTCATTCAACAAGGATGTCCATCAAAGCTATTGGTCATCAACTTGTATATATATAACAAATCACACCTAATCATTCCTGGAGTCTAAGTCTGTATCTGCATGAGCTGAGAGATCACTGGGTGTCCTGTACTTTTAACAGAGCCACCTATACTGACTGTGCAAGAGCTGGAAACATGTATCCACACAGTGTTGGAAATGGCAGCATGTTAGAAAAATCTGATGTTTAACTGGAGGGAGTCATCTGGACAATTTTAGCTACTGCTGAACCTTTGAATTACAAATGGAATCTGCACACTTGAAGTGATATTTTTTCTCTCTTAGTTGTTTTATGAACTCTGTAACTCCATACTTTGATCTCATTTTTGTTTTTTTTTTTGTTTGTATTCAGCTGTAATTTTGATTATGCAGTGATAACATGATTAAAATATCTGAAATGTGATATAATTATTATGTTTTCTTATTGCTGGTAGGTTGTTGATACAGATCAAATTTGTTTTTCTCATCTTATTTTACCAGTAATGTCTTGGCTATATTTGTTTTATTAGTCACCTGCTGATGCATCATTTTATTCCAGATGTATAGATAAGAAACCATACCACTATTAAAATATATGATTATCTCTTACTTCCTAGCAGACTTCTGGCTCTGATAAAGTTTGATGAAAATTCAATATTTTACTGGCAGAAAGCCCTAAAATCAGAAGCACATCTGACTGAAGAAAGAGTACTACACCATACAACTCACGTACACTTTTTTTCTCCCTTTTGTTTAGTTATCTCAACTTTGAAGACATTTCTTCTCCTTAACTAAGATCAACTTAAAAATTGGCAGAGAAACTGAATTGTCTGGCACCATTTCTGCGCTGGTGGTGTGCTAGGCATGAAACTGTGTACATTGGTGAAATAGTTGATGTAGCTGAAGTTGCACAGCTTGGGGCATGCAGGGGATTCTTCTGTCGTGTTTTATTGAGAAAATCCTGTTTTGTTTGATCATTGTGGAACTCCAGTGTGAAATACTACAACATCTGCAGTCTTGTTAGCCCGGCCATCTTTCAGCAGAGTCTTCCTCTTTGAGCAGTCCTTTTCTTACATCAAACTCAACTCAACAAGGGGCTGCATGTATGTTCACAGCTTCTCCACTTTTCACATTGTTTTTTCTTCTCCTGTTTTTTTTTTATTGTTCGTCATGATACACTGTAAGCCACTGACTGAGGGAGATGGGTGATTATTCAAGTTTTATACAAGTCTTTGTTTTGTCACATGTACACACGAGGACAACACTTTGCACTTTATCATTATTACTCTACTGTTACTACTACTACTACTATGTTGACAAAGATGATGACTGTTATTATTTTTTTTTTATTATTTAAAGTTTCAAAAGTTTGTGGGTTTTTTTTTTGTTTTTTTAATTTTTTTTTTTAATAATATTTTTTTATTTTATTTGTTGTTGTTTGCTGTTAGGGATGTTGTCTTGTTTGGGTTATTTGTTAGAGGATTTTTCAGTCACTGTACAATGACATTAACTGTCAACAGCACACAGACTGAAAGCCCTGCAGTACACACTGGTTATGAAGAACAAACATGTAGTCAGAAGAAAGATCTAAATCTTTGTCATTTTACAAATAAAGTTAAAATGTTTTTCTTTGCTGATTACTCATGTTTTCAGTATTTTATTCTTAAGTACCTATTTTTACCTGCCCCCTTCATCTTTTTTTTCCTTTTTTACTACAAAAAAACAAAGACTTGTAAGTATTATTTACACAAAAAGTTGTGTCTTAAAAATAATAATTACATTTAATTTTAAAAGATTAGATAAGAAATAGAATGTCTTTTTTTTTTATG
This sequence comes from Chrysomallon squamiferum, assembly GCA_012295275.1. NCBI lineage: Eukaryota > Metazoa > Mollusca > Gastropoda > Neomphalida > Peltospiridae > Chrysomallon > Chrysomallon squamiferum. The sequence continues at coordinate 15,900,097 of CM022670.1, forward strand.
ACCATTTTACTTCCCTTTTTTTATCCCTTTTATCTTGTATTCACTGTAATCACAGCATGTTACAGGTTGGCAACAGTTATAAAGAAACATTAAAACATGGCGTGTATTTTTGCTATATGATTATTTTATATACAATTTTATAGCTGTACAAAGATGTTTTCGTGTTAAACACAGGCACTAGAAGGAGGTTAGTCGAGAAGGGAGATCATTCTGGTCCAAGTAACCTTATCAGTTTTGTCACCATAAATCACAGCAGAATCAGAAACAAAATCACAACAGCTGTTTTGAAATAACAGAAATGTCTTTTTTCTTTCAGATTTACATCATTAATTTTTTTTTTAAATATTCTTTTTCTCTTTTTTTTTCATAATAATTTTTTTCTAAGCAGTTATTTTAACTGAAAACTGAGATGAAAATATCTCTTAGTTTTAAAATCGTTGAAACCAGAGAGAAGACGTATTTTAAAATGTTATCTTGTACAGCCTGCTTTGCGTGTAAAAGTAATAATATTTCTAAGTGCTTTAACAGTTGCCAGCAAATATGGCTCCAAAGTGTTTTCATTATTTGTTTGTTTTAATTTATATTTTCAAATATTCCAAAAATTCTTGTTGTAAACAAAATAAACAGGGCCATCTGAATGACCTACAGCATTCGGACCTTTGGTTCTTTGATTATTACATTTTACACAAACAAAATTCAAAATAATCACATCCTGCCCACTTATCGACAGCATGTTGAAGAATTTGTAACAAAAATTACAGCAAATATAATCTACAGAATATTAATAGAAATTAATTATAACTGACAATGAATCCATGTTTAATTTTGCACATAACAAGAGTAATTCATTAACTGGTTCCCAGCATTAAAATCTTCAGTAAGAAATTTTGAATCAAAATGTGCCAGCCCTGTTTTGAAACTCCATCCCAAATTCAGACTGGATTTGAATTTTCTTTAATAGCATCTACAATTTGTAAGGACACGTAATTTTCTGTAACTTCTTTTTCCAGTTTATTGTTTTAGCTCGGAACACTGTTATCGTAGGACTAATCTCACTCCATAAAGACTAATTTAAAGATGGCTGACTGTTTTGCCAGTGCTGTATCACTTCAATCAGCTGCAAGCTAACCATTAAACCAGTCTTCGCAAAGTGTGATGTTTATTCAAATGATTCTGTTGTTCAGAGTATCTACAAGACTAATAAACACAGAGGGTTTTTTTTTTTTGTGTAACTAACAGAACTTAACACTGGAATGGAAACACATTATGACTGGTATCTGCTTTCCTCAGCCAGTGCCATGTGTCCATGTCACATGGGTTTCTTTCATCATTGTTTCAGGTGAAAATTTCCCCATCTTAAAAAATGAGTTCACTAAGAAGACGAATGAAGGAAGACTGACTTATATTATTAGTTATCATCTTCGAGCATGAATGGAATTGTTTTATGTTTTTTTTGGTAAATTAGTCACAACTCAGTGGTTAAATATGAGCTTCAGAATTAATTATATTATTTCCAATTGCAGTTCTCAATTTTCTGTTCTGGCACTCCTTTGTTTCTCATTTGATCACTCACCATTACACATTTCCAGTATTTTGTTATATTCCATTCAAATTTCTATTGATGTCCATGAGTGATTTCATTTATTTTTATTACTATTCATTTCAACAAACCTATTTGATGTATAAAGGTTATCTCTGGGAAAATACAAATGAAATAAGTTCTTTTCTTGAATCTTCATTTTTTTACATGCACACACACAGTGATATATATATATATATATATATATATAACCACTGATTCTGTTGCTATTTTAGAAAATATAGTTGGACTGTTCTAACCTCAAAAAAAAAAAAAAAAAAAAAATCAATCAATGATTTTTTTCCTACGTTACTTAGTTGTTTTCTAAATTTTATTTTATTTTTTAATATTTTTACTGTTTCTTTGCCAGAACTTTAAACGTTTTTTTTTTTTTTTTTTTTTTTTAATTTTTAAACTGTTAAAATAATGAGAAATAGTTTAGTGATTTATGTAAATAAACTTCAGAATATGTGTTTAAATCAAGAGAATATACTCAGTTTTTATCCTTCAAAGTGTTTGTTTTTTCAAATAACACAACATTAGTCTGAAAGTGTTGACATATTTCTACGGTTTTATCACTCTTCAATCTTTTTCTAATTATATTAAAACAAGATGTCTGCACTGTGTCACAGTGACATAAACAAAACAAATAGATCTGATGAAAAGTAAAATAAACAAAATAAAAACTCCAGAACAAATAATAATAATAATAATAATAATAATAATAATAATAATAAAATAATAATGATAATAATGTTACAGTAATTAAAAAAAAAAAAAAAAGTAGATAAATAAATAAATTAATTAATTAATAAAATAATAATAATAATAATGACATTAAAAAATAAAAAAAAATAAATAAATGAGTAAATAAGTAAAGAAAGAACAAAAAAACGAAAATAGAAAATAATTATTTAATTAAAAGAAAAACCATCTGAATTATTTGAAAATTATTTTTCATATTTATTTAATCTTTTCTTAACTAAATTAATAAATTATAAATTATAACTTCATTTTTATATTTATATTTATTTATACAACAAAATTTAACAATAAAAATAAAAGTTTTAATCTGCTTTAAAAATAGTGTTTATTGAATGCATATTCCACATAAATTTATATACTGGTTTTAAAATTATTATTTTTGATTTAATTATATAACACATGTATTTTTGCATTTTTAACTCAATTATAAAATAGTCTGATTGATGAATTATTCTTTTTTCTTTTCTTTTGCAGGTGAGTTCAAATTATTCCTGAATATGTAACAACTTTTACAAGATGAAAATATAAACTATTTAGAGTCATCATGATCAACCCAGTTTGTATGTATGATTTTTTGTTTTTTTTATTGTCTACTTGTAAGAAAATGGGAAATATTTATTAATATTTTAGAGATATTTCCTGCACAAACTGTTAGATAATCATTTAAAATAATGAAAGTAGTTAGAAATTTAAAAGTGATAAATATTAAGTGGTACAACATTTGTGTGTGACAAAAGTACATGTGGTATGTATGTAACAGTCTGCTTTTATTGACATCAAACATCAGAGCAAACAGCCAAGAAAAAAAATAACAATAACAATAATTGAAATAATTAAAATATGAGCTAATGAACATTAATGAATAAAATATTTTTTAAAATAAAACTACATGAATACTCAAAATGGATCCAATTTTCTAAACTTTTTATTCTTTTTCTGTCCTAAAAACTATTTATATTATTATTTTGCTGCCGTAGAAACCAAGTAATCATTTTTTTTTTTTTTAAAGATAAAGTCTTATGTATAATGTCATCATTTTCCAATTTAAACATGTTTAGCATCAGAAAAAAACATGCATGTTTTGTTTGTTTGTTGGCTAGCATCTTGTAGATGAGCTCAGTTTGAAAGCTCTGGGTATCATTATTATTATGAGGATGCACAGTATTAATGGAGAATTGTTTATTTTTTTCACTCATTACACATGAGAGGTATTAAATTGACCTCATCGAGAACCTAATGATGATTTTAACACAGTGCTTGCCTCATCATCATCACCAGGCATGATACAGCAGCTTTTGCAAAAACAGTTTTAAAAAACAAAAATAAAAAATGTCACAAGATGACATCTACCAAAACCTCTGACATTCTCAGAATTGCCAGTATTTTTGTTTTTGTCCTGGATCAAAGATTTCTCTTCCAGTCATAACAGAACCATTAAGCGACCAAACAAATTAGAAATGGTGTTGAAATCAGGAATTTCTCTCTCTCCCTCTCTCTCCCTCTTTCTTCCTGTCTCTTCCTGTCTCTTTCGCTGTTTTATCTACACTGAGTGCATATTGCATGCACATGGAATAAATAAGCCGTATTCCCGAGAGCGTGGAATCTGTTTTGAAAGTTTCGGGTCACAAGTTCCGCTGACATGATGGGTGAGCACAGCTGAGCACGAATCTAGACAACGTGGAAGTGCAAGAGGATCCCCTCGCCTGCAAACTGAGCTTCTTTCACATCACTCTACAGCTGAAATAAAAAACTAAAAAAAAAAACTCCACAAGATACTGACCCAGCCTAATATACTTAATAGTGATGAGGCTAAAAAAAAAAAATATATATAAAAAAATAAAATATTGTAGCATCAAAATTCTTTGCGGGGTTCTGAGTGCAGTTTTCTCTCCAGACTCTGCTGTCAGGTGTCTGCTGTGTTACACTGTGATGCTTTCATGTCATGCAGTTTCTAGTATTATTGCCCATTGGCAGACAGGCTCTCATGATGAATGAAAGAGCAGGGAGGAGATTGGGAAAAAAGGCAGTTATTGTCAGTGTAATGGTAAAAACAGCAGTAGTAAATTCCCAGTATAAACTGGAGAATTTTGATTGTGCGTAGACTTAGTTTTCTGATTGACTAGTAACAGAGAGAGAAAAAAAAGAAAAGATTAGTTTGAAAAAGAATGTATTTATTTACATTAATTTTGTTGTTGAGTGAGCTTTTTTTGATTGACTACCAACAACAGCTATATTTTTTTTTTTTTTTTATTATTATTAAAAGGAATGTTTAACAATAAAAGAAGATTATATGTGAATATCAAACCACAGTTTATTAAAAAGAGAGATAATCTGAAATAAAAAAATTTAAAAAATGAGTTTATTTTAAAGCATACACAACAGCTTGCGACATATGCATTGGAAATAAAAGGTGTCAATATTTTTTTAACTACAGATTTAAAAACAAAAGAAAAGAATAATTTAATTTCAAATATAACTCCTACAAGAATGAAAAAATATTATTATAGCTATTATTATTATTATTTTTTTTTTTTAGAGTAATTTTATGTAATATAGGTTACACACAAAAGTGACAGCCATTTTTTTTTTTTTTAAGTAGCCTGGATTTTATAATGATTTAATAATAACATTTGTGTCAGTCTTTGGCAGGTGGTGAGAGGTCTAATACCAGTTGTTAGTTTGTCTTCTTCAATTATTTCTCTATCAGTCACTCTCATCTCTATCACCATAGAGATTTCTCTAAAAGTGATTCTCTTGCATACAGCTGAACAAATTGTTTATCAATAAAGGTTAATGTTACAGATATTCTGGCATCCAATTTACAAATTTTGTTTCACACATTTTACAGGTGTATTTGTTATGTAATAAGTAAAAATAATAATAGGAAACAGAATGTAAAGGTGAAATAAGGAAAACAGAAGTTAGCATAGCTACAAAATTGATAAAGGAAAATGTTTTTTGTTTTCGTATCTTTAAAGCAATAAAAATGATTTAAAGAATATTTTATTGCCTTTTTTTTCAATGCAAACGAAATTATTCAGTATACTAACCTTTGCTTTTTCACTTTTAGATTTATTTATTTACTGATGTACTTCAACTTTAATATCCAACTGGCATCATGCACTTCTGCTCCTAAATTATGTAATGATATTAGTTGCCATGGAAATTACATTTGTATATCAACTGTTGCTTTCATCTCTTGCCTGTACCAATATAATCTGTCAGGTCCATTTCACAAATATATCATTTCATTAAGACTACTAAGTTCACCGTTCTCTTTGAAAATTCAAAAAGAAAAATCAGAAGAAAAAAAAAAAAACAGAAAAGAAAGTTAGGTAAAAGAAATCTCACACAAAAAAAGATTAATTGAAAAAGAAAAGTAATGGTGAAATAAGCTGAATGCTTCTGATATATTCTGGAGCTTTATGAGGCTTGTAATTGCGTGAGGTATTTTCAACATCACTATTTTTATGAAGGTACTAACGCTTGGTAAAAATTCTTCAAGCTTATGTCGGCCTCCTTTGAGTAAGGAGTGGAAAGTTAATTAACTTTCAAAGACTTTTTTAAAAAGTTTATTGCTTTTAATTACAAAACACTCAGACAATGGCATTGCTTTAATTATGCACAGATACTTTAATTTTAGACACTAATTTATTTCTACTCACACTGGCATATTTATGATTTTTTTTGTTAATTTTATAGGTAATACTTGTTATCTTTTATAATTATGTTGTAGTAAAATAGTAACTATATAAGATAAAAATTAATATAATTATTTATAATATCTTTGGTTTTTAAAAAAAAATTTAGTTCCCCAAATTAATTTCATAAAGAAGTTTAATAGATAATGCAAATATGAGATTTAGAAATATAACTAAAATATTTATTTTTTATTTTATTTTCATTAAATTTACAAAATAAAAATAAGAATAATAGCAGCAGCAACAGTAACAACAACAGTAACAATAATAATAATAGTAGTTAATGATAATATGGTAATATTATTAATAATAACTAACAACAACAACAACAATTATAATGATAATACTAATAATATTAACAACAACAACAACAACAACAATAATAATAATAACAATAATAACCTTAAAACAAAATCACACATGAAAACCAACAGACTAATATTGGAACTGTTATAGTGGTTATCATTGAAACAAATTTCAATATGATAAAACTACAGAACTAAGACTTTTTAAATTGTTTTATCATATTTTTTATGATGGTGCCAACATCTGATAGGACACAAGCAAAGTTACTTAATTATGGAAATACAAATTTTAAAATGTTGGTTACTGGCTGTGTTGTGAAATTCTTGCTTTCTACACTACTGATGGTCATCTTTAGAAAAGATAAGACAAAGATTTTGAACTTTATAAACCAAACAGTCAATATCTGGATGAAATAATTTTAAATACATCTGATTCAGTAAGCTGCAAGAATGCTGTTATAAGTTACACACATGATTTTGAGATAACAATTTAATGACACTGAAAGAAAATCAATAGTTTACTGTACGATAACTGGAATTAGTGCATGTACATATGCCTGCCTCTGTATTATCTTTTCAAAATTTAATTTTATATTTCATTATTGTAGTAATGATAGTCATGGTTAAGCAATTTAATATAACAGTAGGATGAAAAGTGGTTAAATAACAGTTTTTAGTCGTAACACACATTTCATTTAAAATACCAATTAATATTCATCTTCTGTCTTACTCATTCTGTTTCTATATTCTTTTTGAATGATCACAGGATAATCCAATAACTGTTAGTAATGAGTGGTGTTAATAAATAATTAAGTGTGCTTGTGAAAATACATTTTCATAATTACTTTTTATGAGACTTGAAAGCACTTGAGAGCAACAACCAGTTTTATTTTGATGTTGTCTCTCACTCTGCATATATCCCATTTATAAAAATCCATTTTAATCAGCTCAATCTTTGATTGGATTTCTTGATAAAAGGCTTTTTTTTTTTTTTTTTTTTTTTTACACCCTTCCATTTCACAAGCAGAATTAAAGTGTCAGAAAGTGTAACATCTCCAACAATACTTCTATCCATCATGTACTTGAGATAAATCAACAGTCTGGAAACAATCTACAGACTGCAGCCTACACACAGCAATCAGGTTAATTTGGTCGTGCTTCTATCAGGTAGTCATCATCTGCCACACTCTTCACCCAGACACTACAAGAAGCAGACACAGAACCAGAAGATATCCAGTAATTCAGATCTTCATAAGGAAATTGTCACTGACTCTTCTCTTCAACTTCAACTTTTCAGTTCTAGGGGATCAAAGATACAAGACTGCCTCTCAAACACTGAAATACCTTCATATTGTTTATATTTTATTTGATCTCCTTCAAACTGTTGTCACAACTGTTTGTTTAATTAGGTCACAATGTCTTGCATTCAGTTTCTTTCAGATTTTAATGCTTGACCTGTTGATGATATATCTTGTTATGTGAGTTAGTTTCTCATTTTGTACTTAACTGATAAAGATCAAAGCCTGAATCTGAAGCCCTCAAAAGATACATAAACCTCCACTTAAACTATCATATATAATAGTTTAATTGATACTGAGTGTTAACATAATTCACCGCTCATCTGTTGACTTAATTTTTTTTCTTTTCATTAATAAATAAAACTTATATTTATTTCTCTCTTTTGCTCTCCATTCAGAATGTATCCATCCATCCATTTATTCATCCACCTATTTCTGCAGATCTCCACTCGTCCATCCATCCATCCATCTATCTATCCACTGATTTATTCATTTATTAAAATCTTTTCATTCATTCATCCATGTATCTGTTCATTTATCTATTAACCATTTTATATTCATTGTCCATCCTTCTATATATCCATGTCAGTTCATTCTTTTCTTCGGACATTTATCCTTGTAATCTATTTTAGCAATATGTTTATCCATATCCTTCCTTTTATCTATCCATCTATCCTATCAGTCAATTTCTTAGACTCACTCAGCCCACACTCTTCATCTGTCCATCTAATGCCATCAGTACAGCCAGCACACAGGGAGGAACATTCTAATAAAGAAAGAACTGACTTATGAGAGAAATAGGATGTCTTACAGAGAAGTACATACCTCAGTGATTGATAAACTAGTCAGTTCTGTGCGATGCATAGAAATGTTTGCAGCCATTAAGTAACAATTTGATGTTGATACAGAAAAGTGGTTCTGTTATATAACAAAGTTCAGTGCACATTCCAAAGTAGCAGATTCCTACAGCAGTCATTTTTCTATCTCTCTGTTTGTTACAGCAGCATTCTGATAAACAGTGTGAAAACATTACTGTGTTAAATATAATAGATTTACTGTTCATAGTGATATATTAACTCATTCTGATAAACAGTGTGAACACTTCATTATGTTAAACATGATATAACAATGATATTGTTCAGTGTGATCTATTAACTAGTAGAGATATATGTAATTTATGTCATTCAGGGTTCTGTTTGTGGTGTGAGTTTCTATGCATCTGCTTCTGAGCATGTTTAAATATATATATATATATATATATATATATATATATATATAGATGTGTGTGTGTGTGTGTGTGTGTGTGTGTGTGAATGTCTGTGTGTCTGTTTTTATACACAGAATATGTTCATAATGTCAGCAGTAATAGCTGTGAATCTAACATTTCTGTATGGTAAGCGTTTACACATGTGAAACATTCTCAGAATAATTCTTCTGAGGAAAAAAATGGAATAGATATTTGTTCTCATAAAACAGCTCATCACCATTTCTCTCTAATAGATATATTAATTTTTAATCATGTTATTTACAAACCAGTTTTTTCTTTCTTTCTTTCTTTTCTTATCAGATTTTTAAACAATTATCTTATTTTCCAGTTAATAAAAAAACTGTTACGCTCTCATTTTCATTTCATGATTTTAATTGCTTCAGGAACCAGCATCAAATCTCTGTCATATTATTAGTTTTTTTTTTATTAAAAATTAAAAATTGATTAACTGAGAAGCATGACTCATAAGCTCAGTCATCATCGCCTGGTATTTCCCTATCCAAACTAGTGCTCTGTAACAGGCACTGATATATGTTTTCAGTATGTGTTAATGCATGCATGTATGTATGTATGTATGTATGTATGTATGTATGTATGTATGTATGTATATATGTATATATGTGTGTATATCAAAGAAATGTTGATGTTGACTGTGCTAATATTTTTTACTTATATCATTAACTTTCATTCTCTCTCTCTCTCTCTCTCTCTCTCTCTCTCTCTCTCTCATTTTCTCTCTCAATTTCTTTCTCTGTATCCACCTCTTTCAGTTCTTGCTTTGAAGTGCAGCAGCTCCAGCCAGTGTTTTCAGTGTAAAAGCTTGGACATTTCTTTGATTCCACAAGAGCCTTCAGCCACTGCATTCGAAGAATTTTCCTGAGTTATGAACTCAGCACTGCATGGCCTCAGAATGGTGCATAATCCTCGAATCACAGAAACGTGGATGCACTTAGGCAATCTCATATTTTGAGAAATAGATCAAGATATGAGGAAGAGAACATCTACTTGTATGTAACGGAAAAGGGATTGGCATTTACAAGTTGTATAACTGTCTAAGTACATGGTATTTCTATCACTGTAAATTATCGTAGGTTTCCACTTCGCTGGTCACTTAATTATCAGCCTGAAATAGAAAATAACAACAAAATGAAAACTCAAAGCTACTTAAGATGAAAAGAAATGTAGAGTTAGGATATTATCCAGGGACTGATACAAACAGTTAGAAACACACTGGCATGAAGAGTTAGATAATTATACATGAGCTGATATGAAGAGTTAGATAATTATACATAGACTGATATGAAGAGTTAGATAATTATACATGAGCTGATATGAAGAGTTAGATAATTATACAAGGACAGATATGAAGAGAAATAATTATACATGAGCTGATATGAAGAGTTAGATAATTATACATGGACTGATATGAAGAGTTAGATAATTATACATGGACTAATATGATGGGTTAGATAATTATACAAGGACTGATATGAAGGGTTAGATATTTATACAAGGACTGATATGAAAGATTAGATAATTATATATGGATTGATATGAAGAGTTAGATAATTATGTGTGTACTGATATGAAGAGTTAGATAATTATACATGGACTGATATGAAGGGTTAGCTAATTATACATGGACTGATATGAAGAGTTAGATAATTATACATGGACTAATATAAAGAGATAGATATTAGATGGTTATACATAGACTGATATGAAGGGTTAGATAATTATACATTGACTGATATGAAGGGTTAAATAATTATACATGGATTAATATGAAGAGTTAGATAATTATACACAGACTGATATGGAGAGTTAGATAATTATGTATGGACTGATATGAAGAGATAGATATATTAGATGATTATATATGAAGAGTCAGATAATTTTGTATTGACTGATATCAGAGTTAAGTAATTATGTATGGAATGAGAGTTAGATGATAATTCAGAGACTGCAGACCTAAATTAAATACAAAATAATCTCCTTTTATTATGCTACAGTGATATTACCGTATTAAAATATTTGTGTTAATTTTCTTTTTATTATAATGAGGTTGTAAATAGGACATAATCTGGTTCTCGCAGCCTGTGTTTGGCAACAGGTATAGGCATGTATGTCTCACCCCAGTTTTCTCTCTTTACTACACTGAACAATATAAATCTCATTTTCTTACCTTGCTGTCCATGTCTTTGTGATCCTTTATGTTTCATCAGTAAAGAGAAATATGACAGTGAACAGAAAGCAAGACAAAACTATTGTGTTTAAAATATATGGTGTAGACATATTTTGGTTCAATAGTAAACAACAAAAATATAACTTCAGGGGACAGTTTTCATGTGTTTATTGCAATCATGATGGTATGGAATATAAATTTTTATTATCTATATGTATTTTTTTATTGTTGTTGTTATTATTATTTTTGATCTATGAAGTTGTCTTTCATTCTTTATTTCCTTTCTTGTCCTTTTTTCAGTTTTTTTTTTTTTTTTTTTTTTTTCTTTTTTTTCTCATTATTTCTTTTCAGTGTTTTCTCTCTCTCTCTCTCTCTCTCTCTCTCTCTCTCTCTCTCTCTCTCTCTCTCTCTCTCTCTGTATATGTATATATATATATATATATATATATATATATATATATATATTTATGAGTTTATATCCTTCCAGATGTTAACTGATTTTGGATTATTTAGGAGTATCAGATATATGAGAGGAGGTTTTTTTCTTTGATTTTTCATTCTTACTGAAACTTTTCACAGGGCTATAAACCATTTCCTTAGTATGTTTCTGTGTCCATGTGTGTGTGTGTGTGTGTATTTTTAACAGTTTTTCTAGTACATTGCCAACATCACAGATAAGACATTTCAGGGAATGTTTGTTTTAAAACACTCTACATAATCTTAATGGTGATGAAAAAAACAATAGTCTCTGATTTGTTTGCTTATCAGCTTAAAGACACAAGTAAGAGCTTATCAGAAAAGATTCCTTTTATGATACAGCTTACCTAAATTACCTTTCTTGTTTACCTTCTTGTAAGCAGAATATTTCCATACCAACATTTTTTTTTTTTTTTTAAATGTTTTCTCAACTGTATCAGGTGATACAAATTATTGGGAAACAAGTAGCTTCTATAAAATAGTTTTAAAAAGAAATGCCACAAATTTATGCATTATTATCTCTTGATTGAAACCTAGCTTGGTGTATATTTCAGGCTTTTTAGCGACCAAACCTTCATGTAATTTTATCCGCCTTTGAAGTGTTTTTTAAAAAATAATGTTGCTGAACAACTTGTCAGTTATACACAATGGTGACCTGAACTATGTCAAACCTCTCTCCGTTTACCCCAATATTTTACTGATATTTATACATTTCTCCGATTTTTTCAAATGTTCTGCTTCTTCGAGGTTTTTTAAATAAATATTGTGTGTTTTGGTAACGGTGAAGCAAAACATACTTGAGTGAATTTTTTGAAACGCTGCAAACTGTTTCTGATGGTGTCTGCGTGTGGGTAGAGTCACTCACTGTGTTACATAATGTTTGGCTTAGAATCAGTCATGCTCCTTGAAAAACATCAAAACAACAACTTCTACTGCAGCTGCCGTTTCTGCCATTACTCTACTACTTTTATTATTATTACAGAATAATTAAAACTCTTTATTTTATGTTCTTTTTCAAATGGCATATTAATTTGAAAGGTTTTTTGTTTTTTTGTTGGTTTTTTTTTCCTTTTTCTGTTTTAGTCATGACTTCAAGTAACTGTATTCCTGGCTCTGAATTTTCTTTTTGTTTCAGCCTCTGTTTGCAACATTTTATTAAAAGAGCCTGATTTGTTTTTATTGAATGGTGTCTGCAAAAGAACTTTTCTTACAAAATAATACGAAACATCCACATCTATAACTAATGATAGCTAACTTTAGAATACATTAAACAAGTATTATACAGTTTACTTCAGACTGTATTGCTGAATGTTTTTCTTGCCCATACAGACAACTTTTTCATGTCATATTGACCACCAGTTCTGTGAAACTGATAGCCTTGTTGATGCAATTTCAAGAAGCATTTGTCTACCATTCTCTGTTATAGAGACCTAAGCAGAAACCCGAGTTCCACCTTTTCATGATAAAATTGTCATTATTTTTAACCCATCTTTTGTCCTCCATTTTTATGAAGTCTATAAAACATGGGAAGGATCAGGTTTTATTTCAAAGAGTGCATTTATTTCTATAATTATTGTCTGAGATGAGTAACTGGGGAATTCACTACAGCTGGTATATTCTGTGTTATAGATCTTTGAGAGTGATAAAATACACTGATGAATTTAGCTTTTCATCTGTACATGTGTGTGTCTGTGTGTATGTAAACAGACCCAGACCCTCACACACATGGACATGTAATTTTAAACAAACATGTTTTAATACATTCATTACTGTTATTATTATTTTTTTTAGATAATATCTAAGTTGCTGTGAGTTTTATGGATTAACTGTCCCTGGTAAATTATTGTTGTGAATGTTTAACCAGTAACAAATTTGTAATCCCTTATTGCATGACAAGTGACAGAATATATATTGATATTTACATTGTTATTCAATTCTAACATGCTGAGAGGAATTAAGGATTATCTGTCCCTAGTGAATAAGTGAATTCAGAGAGCAAAGAACAGCAAATTCCCTGTATGCATTAATAATTGACAGTATGTTTTTAATATTTACATAGCTGTTAGATGTCAGTTTTCATTTAGCCTATAACATTTGTTTTAAAACACTTCACCAAAAAAAATAAAAAATAAAAAATAAAAAAATATTAGCAGCACAAAGAGTATGTATCAGTGATAACATTCGAGCTGATGGTGACATTTTTCAGAGCTGTGATTATACAATATGGAGAAACCATACCTCTCCATTGGTCCCAGGGTATCTGTAGCAGTCTGACAAGAGGTGCAAATCTGGTAATTACAGACCAGTGCCTGGATGTCATCACATGATAGATGGCAGTACCTGATCTCTGCAGTGAAAAGGTGTGAGCTGTTAGCCGCTGACTGTAATTTCACACCACTGATTTATCATCACAAACTTTTCAAACTTAAGTGCTAACAGTTTATAATAAATTCATTGCCTGTCCTGCAGCTGTGCTTCCACACAGGAGTACCATTGTCTGAAAGTTAGTCATGTCAAAAGTCTTTTTGTCTGTCTGTCTGTCTACAAGTTAGTCTGTTTTGTTCTTTATTTTTTTTTTTTTTTTTTTAGACATCCAACCAGTATGTTAGGCCATTCATCTACCAATGCATATATATAGTGTCTTATTCTCTCATTATGCAAGCTATCTTTTCATCTTTTCATCTTTCCATTTATTCTCACATCCATTTATTTCTACATCCAACCATCCATTCATCCATCCAACCACTCGTGTATGATTCTCATTTCACTTCTGTGAATGAATCTCTGTGCATATTTCTCTTTATCAACATAGATTTCTGAACACTGCTTCTTACTTTTATACATGTCTATCTATTTTAGTCATTCTCCAAGTCTATCTATCTATCTATCCGTCTGTCTGTCTGTCTGAGAGACCACATGGGTATTTAGGTAGCATACATGATGTTTACTCTGCACCATCACCAGAGCCAATTCACTCTGACTTGTTTATAAGATTCAACCCTCCAGCTTTTCACAATGCTATATTCAGTAATACGACTCACTTTGCCAACACTTGTGTGCTGTAATGTGCTCTCTTTACTCGCCAGCTGTTTGTCAAGTGAACGCTTTCCCTATTTTCATACTGGCCACCTATTTTCACTGATGAAACAGAAAAATTTACTTTTTCCAGCCTCCCCATCATTCCTGTTTATGCAGTTGTAGTAAGTTGACTCCACTCCAGCGTGATGTGAGTTTTATTTTAGGTGAGCTCTCAGCAGATCTCTATATACATTACCCTGCACATTTATCAGTTTTTTATATACTACATTTATCATGTTTATATTACTTACTGCAGGAATTTAGCCAATACTGTTTGGGAATTTTTGTTTTTTTATATATATATATATATATTTAAAATTTATTTAATTTTGTAAAATTTTAAAATCACATCTGAATGGTAAATTTATGGGAACATTTTTTTTGTTGCTTTCAGTTGATTCTGTTTTTACTACTACTACTACTACTACTACTGTTATGACTGTTACTAAGCTATTTCTACCTCTTCTACTATTATTAATACCACTACTTTTTCTGCTGGTAAAACTACCAAAGATTAGATTTAAGGCCCACTTTAAACAATATTATTATATTGTGTTACCCATAATAAATAAAACACACTGGGATTGCATGGGTATTTCTGACACACATTTACACAGAGCTACTTGTCTTTCTGTCTTTACATGTTTTGTCACCCTACCTATAAGATCTTTACTTCAACATTCCGACATTCATCTCAGTCACAGATTTACTTTATAATTATCACCTTATCATGTTCGACCACCTGTGAAATATTTGCTTTGATGTTCAGGTAGTCCGATACCTGTCCTTACCTGACTTTGTGAGAAGGTCAGTTGAGAATTTTGTCACTTGGAATCCGCATGTCAGACACAAATTTAATCAACACAAATGTTTGACTTGGTCGTGTTTTGTAAGTCCAACAAACAGGTAACCAATCCAGGCTGTTTTGTGTGCGTTACCTGAATTGTTGGTGTCAAATACTGGGATTTCCTTGTTGGCACCAAGAGTTATTGTTACAGCTAGAGTCTTATGGTCTTAAGATGATTGACAATGTGTTTAAAAATTAAATAGTTTATTGTTGTAATGGAATACATTATTCATGACTACATACATACATACAAACATACACCCACACATACTCTCTCACACACACACACACACACACACACACACACACACACACACACACATATACAGACTTTCATCCTTCCACCCATCCATAAAACTTATTTACAGACATAATGTGTTTTAAGGCAAGTGATAAACAAAATAGTAATATACTACTTATATTGATTAACAGAGTTTATATTTAAATAGGCTTTGTCTCTTTTCTGATACTGTTTTTAGCTGATTTAACAATTACATACAATTTAATAAACTATTTTTCCACTTCATATCCTATAAAAAAATCAAAACTCTTTGACAGTACTATAATTCTAGTGCTGAAACATAAACAATATTTGTTTAAAACAGTATTTCACACTAGCAGTATTTTAAAAACCAACCAATTAATTAATAATGAAACTGAAAAGCTGGCTGAACTTGGTTAATTGGCCAGATAAAAGTGTTAATGTAGCACGTGCTTCCTCGTTAACAACCTGCACCACCTTTCTTTCACACCTTAATTGATTTCTGTGATTTAACAGCTAACACGTTCCGCGTCTACCTGTGGTTTACCTGACTTGTTTGTTTTGCGAAGCTCAGCCAAGTTTGCATTGTGAAGACATAACTAGTGTCTTGGTAGCTGTTAAATCAATGTTAAACACAAACACAGCCATGCTGCTGTACCTGTGTACATGTAGCTGATGTTGGGAGCAGTGTTGACTCGGTTGGTTGATGAACAAACCGATCACCTGCAAATTGATTGAGCCAGTGTTGAGTCATCACACATTTATATCAACGTTCTTCAGCATTTAATATTGTCATGTCTTTTCATGAGATCTAGCACAGTGTCTGGTTTGTTTTTAACAAGGACTGTAAGAATCATGTAATGTCGTAAAAATATCTTCATACATTTAATAATGTGTTCAGGTGACATTTCAGAATATTAATTAGAAATGTATCTTTTATTAACTTTCATGATTCTTTTCTTCCACCATAACTGTCAACACACAGTTACTAAATTATAAACATAACAAACACCAGTGTGTGTTTGTCTGTGTTTCTATCTCTGTGTGTTTGAGTGTGAACTGGACTTTGTGCAGCACTTTGAATATCAAATACATTGAATATATTATAAACCTGTTCTAAATATTAAAATATATTATATATAAGCCTATATATACATTTTTTTTTTTGCCCTGTTACTTATGAGCCATCATTAATGTGTGTATATATGTGTGCATGTGCATGTGTATGTGTGTGTGTATATATGTGTGTGTGTTAATACTGAGTATAATTTTTTTTTTTTTCATTTTGGTGACAACATCATCCCACCTGCAGTAATTTGCCGTTGTTAAATGGTTGGTGACCTTGTGACCTGCCATGCAGGGTGTATTGTGTGCATGTCCAGGTTGTAATTACCACAGACAATAGAAAAATTAAACAGTTTGTCTGTCACACAGTCACTGACACCCACAATACACCATTCTAAACTTCTCCACACAGGAGAAATTTAACATCAGTCTACTTTATTTATTTATTTTATTTCACTGGATAGTGATGTATTATCTAAACCAGTTAAAAACTAAATTTCTAAATTTCAAAATGTGTTTGTTCTTCAGATTTTAAATTTTTCAAATCTTTACTGATGGCTATCTGATTTTATAATCCGTCAGCCATCAGTAAGCATTGTTAGCAGCATATTAAATTTTAAAAATAAGATTACAATTTTTTTTATAAACAGTTAAAAAAGGTAACACCAAGTGCTGAATACATATGTGTATGTATTTGTGTCCTTCTTTATATATATGTCTGTATGTGTGTGTGTATATACACACACACACACACACATACACACACATAAACAAGGACATGTGCATGTATGCATGTATTTGATGTATATATTAATTCTAAATGTGTGTATATATATAAATATATGTATGCATATATAAATGAAAATAATGCATTATTTATTTTTTGGAATAATTACACATCAAAAAGTTATGAATATTTATGCAAGAAAAGAAAACATCTGAAACATGTTTGTAAATAAATTCAAGAATATTCATGAATACATGGAAAAAACTAACTAAAAAACAAATAGAAGATTAATTTATATTTTTTTTACTGTCAATTGAAACACATTAGGAATATCACGGGATATTTTATTTAAATAATATGTTTCTAAACAAGTGATGCGAATAAAAAAAAAAAAAAAAAAAGGAATACAGCTTAGGTTTATCTTTTCAAGCAAAATGGTTTGCCTCCCGCACATTTGAAAATGGAACTTACATTGGCAAGCCAATAAATCAGAGTTTGACTGCTGAAGCTTGTCCACAGAATCTTTTTTTCTCTGTGGTATAACTTTTAATTCTCGCAACTGTTTAAATTTGCTTTATGATTACACAAGTTTTAGTTGTCTGAAGCTCACTTTAAAGTTGGAGTTAACAGCAGTGTGATTAAGAGAGTTCGACTTAATTCTTGTTTTTATGGGGTCAGGATGAACTGCAAGTTGCTCGCAATCACAACAGCATTTCCAGACAACCTGTTAAATGTGTTATAGATAGGTCCTCCTTTTTTTTTTTAACGTCTGCATCATTACGGAACTTGATAGGTTTTTTTAGTTTATTTTGGTGTGTTCCATAACTGGTTTTTTTTTTTTTTTTTCCCAATGCATTTTTATTAATTTATTTACACTAAATTCTATTAAAACCAAATGTTGAGTAAATATTAACTTAGCCTCAATAGGTTGGATCTAAACAGAACACAAAAGCACAAATAAGTTATAGTGATATTCAGCAGAAAATATTTTATTCCTGGTACTGATTTTTTTTTTTTCATCAAGCATTATTAAAAAAAAAAGTTCCATTTTTACAACAAAAAATAATATGTCTTTTTTCTTCCATTCATTTTTTCCTAATCATGATCCAGTAACCACATCTAGGACATTTCATGACATTTTCTATGAATATAATATGAAAACTTCTTTGTAAAACAGAGAGAAAAATTAATCTTTTTTATTATTATGTGTTGTCATAAGTAACATGATGATGAATGGACAACACAGTTCTTTTTGACTAAGAGTAAGAACACAGAATAATATTAATAATCTGCTTCTCCAGTAGCATGTACTTTCTGTTTTTTTAAATTTTATTGTTTGTTTTTTTTTTTTTTTAATTAATTTATTTATATATAATTATTACATCTATATAAGTGTGTGTGTGTGTTTTTCTGTCTGTCTGTCCACAACTAATTATTATGAATATTTTATGTCAAGATGACATTAAAAAACACATTTATTCTGATTCTTTCTACCATTGGTAAATTCACCAGTGGACAAAGCCAATTTTCTGTTACTGTTTTTTTTACCTCTTTGTTTTCTTTGCACTGTTGTATTTGTTTATGTATTTATATGTTAATATTTAAAAATGAGGAATATCTTTTCTTGACAGATGTCATTAAAGTAGCATTTAATCTGTTTCTGTTAACTATCAGCCTTAAAAGTCAATTCTTAGTTACTGTTTTCATACCCTCTCTTTTCTTTAAACTGTCATATGTGTTTGTTTTTTTCAACACTGACACTTAATAATCATAAATATTAAAATGTGGTCATTAAATATAAATTTATTAATTTATTCTGATTTCCATCTACCATGAACTGACAACAAAGTTTTTTGTTTCTGTTTTTTTTAACCCTGTCTTTTCTTTAAACAGTCATATTTAACATTGACACTTAATAATCATTAATATTAAAATGTGGTAATTAAATATATATATATTTGTGAATTTATTCTGAATTCTATTCATAAATAAATTCACCACTGGTCTTACAATTATGCCAGTTACCTATTACTGTATTTTTCCTGTTTTCTTTAAACTATTGTATTCAGATATATATATATATATATATATTTAATGATTCTTAATAATCATTAATATTAAAATATGATCATTAAGCAAACATTTATTCTGATTCTGTCCACCAGTAGTAAATTTTACTGGTAATACGTTTTTACTGTGTCCTGGATGGAGTCAGGGCAGCAGACCGTAAAATTATCATAAAATGTGTTACGCCTCATTGAACTGTTGTTGACATTCTGTCACTTACAAATGATTGTATAGGTGTTTAATTAAGCATGCTGTTTACATTTTTATGTCTGTAGGACAGAATCTGTTTATTAAAAGTACACTTGTAAAGAGAATGCTTTCTAGCCATTTGTGTATATATGGATCTGACCATTTAAATACAGACTAAAATAAAATTTACTGATTTCTTCATCACTTTCTATTATTAATTATTTCTCTCTCTCTCTCTCTCTCTCTCTCTCTCTCTCTCTCTCTCTCTCTCTCTCTCTCTCTCTCTCTCTGTCTCACTGTCTCACTCACTTTGTCTCTCTCTCTCTCTGTCTCACTCATTCACTTTGTCTCTCTTTCTCTCTCTCTCTCACTTACTCTGTCTCTCCTAACTGTAGCTCTTTCTTTCTCTCTCTCTTTCTCTGTCTTTCTGTCTCTCACTCTGAGGTTTTTTCTTCAGGTATTATGTTTCTTTATATATTTACATTCTCTATTGCTCTGTATCTTTAATAATTAAATTATTTAACATTAACTGTGGAGTTAATGTTATATTGATATTTGTATAGTAATTTATACTAACAAGTATAACATTTTTTAAAAACCCCACTCGGGAAAACATATGATAAGTTGGATACTGTTTGTTTAATTAATTAATCTGATAAAAATTTCAAAAAGGGATAAGAAAAAGCTGTAACTTTACAAGCCTTTAATTTCATATAATGATTTAAAATATTCACTGAATTGTTTTACTTCATATCCTTGCATTAAAATTTTTATATTTTGAAATAAAATCTAGAGTGAGGATTTCATAAATTAATATAAAATTTTTGAAGCTTTATATAAATACACAAAGTGTGGATTTCTGACAGTGAATGAATCCCAGGTGATATCAACAGCTGTTAGGTATTTTTAATTTTTAATAGGGAGCCATGCAGTATGTTTGGTATGTATATGTGTATAGAATATTTATATTTCTCTTTCAGTTTCAGGTCAAGTACTAGGGTCACTTCCTGTAAAAGTCAGCCATATTTATTTTATTTCATAAATTGTAATAACTTCATTAATTTGACCATGTTTCAAAAACAAAATAATAATTAATATTATATTTTTTTAATTTAATCAGTTTCAAGAATAATAATTTGAAAATGTATTCATCCACCTTCTTCAGTAAGACTGAAATGAGATTGTGTTTTTTGGGGCACACAATCAAATTCAACCTGTGTATTACTCACACTTATTGTATAATAAATTTAAAAAAATAAAAATAAAATTGATTACCTTCAGTAACAACATTAAGAAATAGTTTTGTGTATATAGTACCTAGTATAGATCATAATTAGTATAATAATTCTGTTGATGAAATCAAGAGAAACTAAAACATTATTCTGTATCCTGATATTTCAGAAGTATCTGAGTTCTGTCTCATTTGCTTAGTCATGTCTAGTTCTTTTTTAACCAAGGTGACATTAAATTATTGAATTAGAAATAAAACTGCGTCAAATGTAAAATTGTGAGATCACTAATTAATTTACTGTCAGTGAAACATGGATTTTTTTATAAACACATCCTAAATTTCAGAAAAAAGGTGTGAGTGAAACACACAAAGAATGGGACATTTCTATGACCAGAGTAAATAGTTTTATGTTAAAGTATTATCCTGGATTTGTTTTTGTTAATTGTGTTAAATCTTTGGTTTAGCCATAGCAATACTTTTTTCTTTGTTATGATCCCATATTTTAAATTAAATTTTCATTTGTTTTTATTCTGATTTTTTCTTTTGTTCTTTTGTTCCAGACTTGTAAAAAAAAGTAAAACCATGGCTCTCTTAGGCAACATTATTTTTTTTTTTTTTTTTTTTTGTTGTTGTTGAGAGAAAGGGCATTGTTTAATGCAGTCTAAATTGTTACATAATGAATTAATAAACTGAAAGCAATTAATAAACCTGCCAATTGTTATTACAGATAAATCACGATAATCAATTTCTGTACATTAATAATTAACAAAAGTGAACTTTTGAAGTAAAATATTAAAATATAATATAATTAGCCAATGAAATTTCATAACAACGATTACATCACCACTTCCAGACGACACTAATAACACTGCACTGATCAGCGAGCAGTGGGTCTTCCTGCAGTGTGATATTTAATATTCCAAATTACTGTCTTTCGCAAATTATCATTTTCACTCAAATTAAAATAAATTACTAGACTTTATTACGTGAATTTATTCTTGAAGAAACAACGCATTTATTACCATACTTTACACGGAAAACACATTAAATTTATTCACATGATTAGTCTAATATTCAGGGTGTTTTTTTGTTTTATCTCCATGTCCTCCTCCATGTTTCCTGTTTCATCTCACAGAGGTAATGACTGAACTCCTGTTGATTGTGCTTTATTGTTGTTGTGTTACATAACTCGCGAGGTCTTTTGTACCACAGCTGATACCTGTGTGATGGGATCACACATCCAGTCAACATCTGTTGTTAATTTTCTACCAGATGGAAGCCAAGAGTCCTGCACCACTGAAAGTCAAAAGGCCATACAGTTTTATATTGGCTGAAAAAAACCACCCAAAAAATTAATTGAAAAAGATATTAGAGAGAGAAAAAGATGAACCACTTGATTTCTGTGTGTGTGTGTGTGTGTGTGTGTGTGTGTGTTACTCTATTCCCTTTCCTTTTCTCTTTTCTTTATCATTTTTTTCATTTTTTTCTGTTACACTTTTTCTCTCCTTTTCTCTCCTTTAATTCACTTTCTGTTTTTCCGCTCTCTGTTTTGACTCAACCTGCTGCTGCAAAGCTGTCTTTGTCTGTCTGTTTTAGCAGAACATAACTAATAAATAAATAATAGATACTCTTTCTTTGTCCTTCTGTCATTCTCCCTACATGTATCCACACATCATTGTCTGTTTTAATTGTTCTGCCAAGGATAAAATCAAAATTATATTTCAGCTCAGTAATGTGTACACTGTTAGCAGTCAGCACAAATCCCTAGTGACCAAAATGTCCTGAAGACATCTTCTCTGAATTTAATAAGTTGATTTACAAACCTCCCTTCATTACCAATTATTTTTAAACACATCCTCAAAAGACAAGAGTAACTTACTTTTTTAACTTTCCCTCTAGGCTAAACACAGATATATATATATATATATATAGGCTAACTGCAGCAATATAGGCTAATTATTTTCAGTTCAATATAATTACCATGTTTGTTTAACATATTAGTTTTAAAAGTCGGTCAAATTAAATGTACTTGTTGTGATCAGTGATATTTTGAAAATGGTGGTCTTACTTATAAAACTTCCTTTTGTGTGCATAGGTGGAGCAAGTGATCAGAGGAAGTGGAAATTAGGGGTTCAGTTGATCTTGGTCCACCTATTGTATGCAGCTGGTTGTTCATACAATATATGTTGCTGATAAACACACACACACACATAAACATACACACTTATTTGTGAACTATATTCAAATCAAAGTGTAATAATGTCATATAAATGTAAAATTGTTTATTTTGTTAAAAACAGTCTCAGAGCAGAGTGGTCACCACTGTCATAGTCTCCCCAGACCCTGCAGATTTTCCTCTAAAGATCAACAAAAACTTTCTTCTGGTGCCTCTGCAGTTTCCTGTCCAGTACCAATAAAAAGTAAAATAATAATATGAAAGCATCAACTCACATATTCATTTCATTTTTACATATATTTAATCATATAATAATAATAATAATAATAATAATAATAATAATAATAAAAAGGACTTCCCCATTAATAACCAGGTAGGTGGGCTGGATTCAGTGTTAGCAATGAGCATCCATCCATCTCATACTGACCATCCATTTTACCACTGTGGATGCCAACTTTGACCCTTGATTTTTTTTTTTTTTTTTTTTTTTTTTCTTTTTCCCTGAACAAAGTTGAGCATGAGTATGAAAATAAGATGAGTACATTCTGAGTAGAAACTGATGCCAACATTGTTCATGGATATAAGTATGCAGGTAAGTTTTTCATGTTTAGTACTTAAACAGATGCTGAGGCAAGCAGGTACAGACTGGTTTACCTGTGGGTTTTTTTTGTCAGCAGACACATCTATCCTCAGCCATGTTAGCCAGGTCTTCCAGCGATAATAGCTTGTTACATCAGACAGTTATTTTCAAACACACAGCAAAATGACTGGTAATAACACATTTCACAGAACTCCACATATTTCATTTCTCCGAGGTCAGTTGTATTTATTTTGTGGGCACGATGAAATGGTAAAGAGATCATTTCATCTGATATTGATAAGAAATTTACAAGTTTCTCTTCTCGGTTATCCCCAAAAACTAAATTATCTTTGAGAAGATTTGTAATTCATATGGCTGCAAAAGTCATAAAGAATAAGAAAAATGTGTATCGGAACAGAAAGCTAATTGTAAGTTGTGCGTTTTTTCTCATAGAGTTGAACAAAAGCTGTTTTCATTAAGCAAAAACAATGTATTCTTTGTTCTCTCTGCTAAATGAGAGATTAATTTGTGTCAGGAACTAGCCATGAAAATGAAAAAAAAAAACATTTAAAGTTTACTTGAGAAAAGAGAAATGTGAAAAATATTACAACTATATGTAAGTTATTTACATATAGAATTGTGTGATTTAAATATGATATCTTTCCTGAAACCAAACAATCGGCCCCTTTGTTGACTCTTCTGAACAAAACATATCCTGAGAAAAAAGTGCTTGCAGTCAAGAATAGGAATAAATTTCTAGTTCTCTGCAGGTTCATTCATTTTATTCACTGAACCTGGTCTCACTCCACAGAATAAATCTTCAAAATCTGCACATTAAAAAAAAAAGGGAGAGTGAAATAAAAGTTGACATGAAAAGAAACCGATTCAGTCCCTGTGTTCATATTCATTTATTTTACATCCTGTTAGCTTGATTTAAGCACAACATATTGTAACAATACCCCACTTGTGAAATAATTCTCAGATGAAATATTAATGCATGCAAATTAAGTATTTTTAATTTGTTTGCCTTTTCACCCCCCTGTCATTGTTTGATGGAGTGGACAAGATCATTGATGAATGCACTGAGGGCAATTTTAACATTTGACTTTTTGGACTGAAAGAGGGAGATGGCACTTTGTGGCAATTCTCAGTTTAACATTTCTAACCCTGCCAAAAAAAAAAAAAGAGAAATGTTTAAAGTGTAATTAAAAATAATAATAATAATAATAATAATAATAATAATGACTTAATAAGGAATACATTTATTAAAATTTTCAAAATAAGTATATTTTTTTGAAACTTTATTTTTTTAAAATTATGTTTTTAAAAAATGGACCAATTAAAAACAAAATAACTTTAAAATAATAATAATAATAATAATAATAATAATAATAATAATAATAATAAATAGAATAACAATTAAGATAAATAAAATAAAATAAAATAAAATAAAATTAAACTACTTATAAATATATCTCCAAATTTTATATAAATTCAGGATGTTTCTCAAACAGATGGTATCTCTTGGTGAAAAATCAACAGATAAAAAAAAACTAAAATAAAAAAACTAAAATTAAACATGTCCTTTTTATCAGTCTTTACTTAGACAGTATTTTTAAGTACATTAAACATCCACTTGCATAAAGTCATTCACTGTGTATTTGATATCAAACTAATATTTGTCAGTGACAGATATATATAAATGTAGATGCTATTCTGGTGCCATATCCTGCTGGAAAACACTGTCTGCTATAAATACAACCTTGTTTCCCCGAAAAGCCCAATTAAATAGGTGTACTTTGAAAAAGATTACTCTCTGTTTGTTTACACAGCCAATAATGTACCCATTTCCTTCAACACATGACTTTCGAGAGCCTGATATTTTAACATGGGGGAACTGTGGCACTGGCACATCCTTCCTCTGTTACAGAAGATCTCTTTGAAAGAGGAGATAACCTATCTGATGTGGTGGAAACAATGGTTTCTTCTGTGTTTGAGTTCCAAATTCAGGTAGTTTGTGTGGCCAACCTACTTCAAGCAGCATGATTAAATTTGTTCTGTCTCTGTATATGTTTAAAAGTTATTGCTATAGAAATATTCATTGTTTTAATAATAACACTTCTGATTCTTGTCATCCTTGTACAAATGATATTAGATAATAATAATAATAATAATAATAATAATAATAATAAAGAAAAATAAAGAACAGTAAGAAAACAGGAAAAAAAGGAACAAAATAAATATTTTCATCATTCTACACAAACATTAAAAATACAGGAAAAAAAAACATTTCCTGTTATTGTTTTAAAAGAAGAAGAAAATAAATTAGTTTCAAAAATGTTTAAATTATGATTAAACCACGGAATGTTTCATCAAGGACAGGAGTGTTCTTTTCGAGAAAAACATAGTTGGGCAGATTTTGTGAAATAAACCAGCAGATTTTTATCATTTAAATTACAAAATAAAAAGATTGTATTTCAAAAAGGATTTTTGCATGTGTGCAGAATGCAAACATAAATCCATCCACTTTGATACAAAAACCAACTGATTTATCTTTCCCAAATAGATTAATTTATTCATTCCTCAGGCATCGTAATAAAGTCAATGTTTTTCAACAGTTCCCTTGTTTCCAAAGAGAGATTAATAACTGTATTGACAGGGATTTCAATCTGAGAAATAAAAAAAAAAAAAATTAATCATAACACATGGCAAGAGAATTGACGGACTGCTAAAACTTTAAATGATGAAAATAAACACACTAATGAAAATAATATCTACTAGTGAATATCTTCTTTTTTTTTTGTAGTGAAAGATAAATCTCAGTCTAATAAAATATATCTGCTAGTGTATATTTGTTGTGCTGTTATTTTTTTTTAAGGAGTATACTTAAAGTGTTGAAAGTTGCCAGCTGGTCCCACTTTCTTACCAGTTTCCAGCCATTAAAATCAGTGTACAGTGTTGAAATCTTAATTTATCTTTTTCCTTTCACTTCCATGTTAAATGGGTTTAAGAACACTACTGGAATTTTTATTTCCTTAACGAGATGTTTTGTGGAAAAATAAAATGCAAAGAGAAAAATCTTTAAAATAAAAAAATTTAAAAAATGTTTAAAAGAATTATATATAAAGAATATTGTGGAATAACAAAAAGAGAATTGTTTCACATTTACTAAATAAATAAATAAATAAAATAAAATATATCTGTGATTATGTCTATCTATAGCTATATCCATATCTATATCTATATCTCTGTCTATGTCTAATATGATTATATCTATCTGTATCTATATCTATATCTCTGTCTATGTCTAATATCATTAATTAATGTATATAGATATGAATATTACACTGTTAAAGAATTAAGGATGAGCTGCATAGGATTTATATTTATTTTATTAATGATTTGTAAACCAAAGTGAATGTTAAGTAGTATGATAAATAGTGTGAAATACACACTAATCACACTTAACATAGCTGGTCTACCACAAAACCACCACCCACTCACCACACAGCAGTAATTAATTTAAATTACATGTCTTAACACTATAACCACACATTACATTTCTAATGCATTTGATAAGGAAATGCAGGTTATTAATCTCTTTATAATCTGTATATGTAATGATGTATATGAAATGCTGATAAAACACTTCACCCAGTCCTTATATTTCTAAGATGCTTGGTATGCATACATATATACATGTATATATATATGCAGGTGTTTAATCACTCGTAATCACATAGCGCGATATGCTTGCATGTGAGTGTTTATATATGTATGTAAGTGTGTAACCAAGTGTGTAAGATGCTGGTAAATGTGTTATATGAATGCTAACAAATGTTATTAAAACATTTCAGAGGAAAGAGCAGCAGAGAGCCCGCCTCTGATTGATTTTAACAAAAATAATTGCAGTAAAAATGTTATGTGATATCGTGTTAGAAATGTGTGCGCTTTTAATGGAGCTGAGAGGGAACAGTTCCTTTTAAACGTATCAGTTACAGCTGGGTTTTTTTTTTTTTGTTCTTAACAATAAAAGAAAAACCTTTATATAGATTTATTTATGTAGGGATGTGTACGTTTTGCTACTGATTTTAATTCTCTCACTGAGTTTGTGTGTGTGTACCCAGGAACAAAAATTAGACACACAGACACACACACAAACACACACACACACACAGATACGGTGTATATACAGACATTTACACACACATATGGACCCATACATACATACAAAAACATATATACATACAGACATACACATACATACAGACACTTACACATTTATGCATGCATACATATAAATGTATATAATAAACACACAAAAACACAAAGATATCCATACACACACACACACATATACACACATACCTACTACTGACATGCATACAAAAATACATACATACCTATTACCTACCTATCATTGTTTGACATCCAACAGCCAAAGTAATTTCATGCTAGGTCATCATAACCAGTTCATTATTTCTCCGAATTTTCATCACTCTCTCTTCATTCGTCTTCATCTTTTAATTTATTCTCCACAGCCGCATCACTTTGTCCCAGCGTTGTTGTAATTTAAATACAAATTGGATTAAGTGAGTTGATTGAAAGTTACATGTGAAATGACTTCATTTTAAACAAATGAGAGGATATTCGAAACAACTTGCTACTGTTAATTTGTTTCTGCATGATACTGACAAAAGACTTGATAATCTTTGTTGTACAAAAAAGAGGAATTTCTGCGGTGTTTCTTTATCAATGGCAGATGGGTTGGAGGTCTGTGTAAGTGAGAGGTGTTGTCATGGGATATGCAAATTAGAAGCCACGGCATCATGGGATTTGGACATGGTGATATTTTTATGCCATGTCATTTGTTAAAATTTCTTAGGCTCAATGAGATTTATGTAAAACAAATATCTAATTAGAAAACAAATATTTTATATTTTCATTTCTAAAAATAATTTTGAAAATTTTATTTCCCTTTTCTGACATTAATATATTACATTAACTGATTACGAGTACAATTATCACAGATATTTAATATACTTTAATGATAATTTAATACAGGAACCTGTTTCAGTTCTGAATAAATACAAAATCTTCAGTGATCAATGAAAATGAAATTTATTCTGATATCTGGTTATATTTAACAGTTAATTTCAAACATCAACAGAAGAGAAAAAATTCTGCACTAAAATAAACTATTTTGTATGATCTGCGGCATTGAGATGTTTGAATTTAATTTTAGCAGTGAATTAAAAATATTTTCTCTCATCTTAGACCATTAACGTGATGGTTTCTGAGTTTTAAAGATACTTGATGGACATATTGTATCAGTCTCAGACAAATCAATTCTGTGCTCAATTCAATATATTCTAATATATTGACACTGTTAACAAAATATTAGTACTGATGGTGCAGAAGATTACAATTATTTCCCAACTGAAATCATTATCAACTTGGACTGTGGTGTGGGACTAGGTGCCCATTTTACAATTTGCTGCTGTTTTAACATCCCTCGATACAGCTACGTATGAAAACTACAACTGAGGAGTCTTTGTCAATATTGACTCCTGTAAGACACCACGCGCAGGAGCAGCAGAGTCAGTCTGGTAAAGGGAACAGAAAATAACATTCCGGTCTACTGATACAGACAGAGATGATGCTTCTAATGTTTGGATAAGTACCAGTCAATAAGCCGATGAGCGTTAACTGGTGAAAATATTGCTGTTACATAGAAAAGTTGATTGAGAGAGAGCACATTAGGTTAAAGACTTCCATCAATGGATAATCATTATGATGTTTGGCTTAGCCATGATTTTCATCTCAGCTGCCAGTTTGTTTGGTTAATTGATGGAGAATCTCCCCAGCTTTTGACTTTTCTCTCCCCAGACTCTAGGTTTCCCCCAGATTGTTTCATTTAGATTATTATTATTTTGTTTTCAACCATCGTCACAAATAATGGGTGATTAATTGCTATTAATGGGAAATTTAATTTTGTTAAAGTTATCCTGCTATTGTTTTGTGTTTTTTTTACATGTGTTTTTCATTATCTGCAGTTGTTTGCAGAGCTGATTTCACTTGTTACTGCTGCTTTCTGAGGACTGTTTTATCTGGACAGTTCTCTTGTTGCAGTATAAAACAAAATTTTACTGTGATTGGAGTCATTAATTCTTAAATCTTGTTCTATTAAAGTGTGTTAGAGAAATTGGTAATTTCATAAAACTAATATTTATCTTCCTTTAATAGCACTTAGAACATTTTTGTGTTTTCTGTCAAAACAAATCTATTTTTGTTCTGCTGAAAATGTGTGAATTCTACTGACGACTGATGATAAAATTCATGACAAGATGATTTTTGTAAATCATAATAAAGATAACCATAAAACAGTGATTATTTAAATTAATAAGATTTTCATGATCACTTTGTTTCATTATTATTTTTTTTTAATGTTTTCTGTTGTCTTTTTCTTTTGCTTCTTTTTTTTTTTGTTGGGGGGAGATTTTTAAAACATTATTGGCTTTCACATTAAATTTTATATTTTATAATCAAAAGTCTGAGGAGATGTTTATTATAAGGCCACTGAAGAATTCTTCTGGCAAAATAGGATGAAACTAAAAATGTCACATTAATTTCAATAATTTTAAGTTGATCAAAATCGAGTTCACCATCAAGAGAGATGTGTAAGACTTCCTGGATTAACTTCCTCTTCAGTAGCTTACATCACTTCCTGTCTGAATCTCAATATTTCCTCAGCAGCAGCCAAATACTTTTATTACTTCACCATTCCAGGTTTTACATTCTTGTTTTATATGAGCATTAAAAGCAAAACAGCCATTTTATACTATCAGAGAATACAGACAAATTGAAGAATCAAATGACCATAATTCCACAAGTCCAAACTAAGTAGTAATAAAGGTGTATCATTACAGGACTCTAGGTTTTAACTGTTGTTTTAGATCACAGTTATTGCGGAATACTAAATCTACTGTTGTGAAACTGATGTATGTAGAACCTGAAAGATTGTAATTCAGTGGGAGTACTTTTGGAAAATGTACAATATATGAAACTTCTAGTATTCTATAAAGCACAGAACAAAATAACTGTTATATTTATACATGTTACTGTTTCTGTCTTTTAACACATTTACTTTAATTAAGTTGCCTGTAATTTAATATAAATATACTTAATGATTCGAGAAATTTCAAACACATACACATTTTCTCTTTTTCCCCATCTCCTTTCTCTTTCTGTCTCACTCAAAAACACATATATAATGTGTACAAAAAACAAAAACTATTGCAGTAAAACATTGACAGTGTTCAGCATCAGCTAAAACATGTTTTGTGTCTGTTAATATTATAAAAACCAAAAAAGAGCTTACCTGTATTTTAGTTTATTTTTTTATATCATTTCAAAAGAAATACATGGAGGATTTGTTCTCCTTTTTAGTTCATTCACAGTCTGTACATTGCATAACTATAGTGTGTTGTTTTACAAGACACCAGTAACATATCAACCTGATATCATTTTAAACTTTCAATACTAAATTAGTGAATGTCATCACAGCCTATTCTTTTAGGTGATACTGACGTGGACAATTTAATTAAACTACAAATAAAATTAACCCAAAACATGATAAAAAAAAAAAAAAAAAAAAAAAAAAAAAGGCTGCATCAAAGAAAAAAGACATATGTCTATGAATATTAATGTAAATTCTCCAAATATTACATCAGAACTGAACTTTATTTACAGTCAATGGATATTTACGTACAATAATTAATATAATTATCCCAGATGTTTCTTTTAACATGAGAGTGGTGTGGTGTTTGTCTGGGAGCTGAGTCGTTTTGCCGGGCTGACAAACAAGTGGAGACTGCTGAGTTTCAAACAATGGAATGTGTCAGACATAATCCAATATGTCTTATTATACATGACTCAATCCCAGCACCATGATGGCAGTGATGAAGCAAAGTCTGTTATGATCATTTCCACACCCCAGTGCCTAGTCTGTTTTGATGACTGGTTGTTTTTAGTCTGTGTAGTTTATTTAATTATAATTTCTGATAATTCTGATTTTTTAATTTTTTTTTTTGGTCTGTATAGTTTTTGTTTAAAGCTCTACTAATTATGATTTTTTTTAGCAGTATACTTTTTTTTTAAAATACAGTCTCTACAAATTACGATTGTTTTGTCTGTATACTTTATTTAATTAAAATGTCTACTAATTTCTTTTTTACCTGTATATATTATTTAATTATTCTCTACAAATTATGATTTTTTTTGTGTGTGTATACTATTTAATTAAAATCTCTACAAATTATGATTCTTTGTCTGTATTTTTTTTTAATTAAAATCTCTACTATGATTTTGTTTTTGTCTGTATACATTATATAATTAAAATCTCTACTAATTATGATTATTTTGTCTGTATGCTTTATTTTTTTCTTAAATCTCTACTATTATTTTTTTTTTTTAGTCTGTATACTTTATTTAATTAAAATCTCTACTAATTATGATTGTTGTTTTGTCTGTATTTTATTTAATTACATTCTCTACTACTCTGAGTCTTTATAAACCGAACAAACACAATTTATGTCAGCTTACTCATTAGTTTTATTGGTTTATGTAATTTGGAGACTATTACTCTGTCTGATGGACACAGTCTGAAATTTTTTAAAGATTTTATTCTGTAGTTTGATTAACCTATTTTCATTCTGTTTTCTTAGCTTCAGTATTTTTTTTCAGTTTTTTTATAAATTTTATTTTTATTTAAAAAAAAAACTAGATCATAAAAAAAGAACAAAAAAAAAAAATGTAACTGAGAAGCTTGTGTCATAAACATAGTATAATAACTGACAAATAAAAGCATAATGAATTACAATAAAATGGTTTAAAAGTGCTTAGCACGCAGAGAGTCCAAATAATCTGCAGATCTCCTCTTTTCCTAATATGACAGCGCTCAGCAAGGCAGTAAAGAGCAGTGTTTAGTGGGGACACTGTGTTAGAACAACTGGGATAAATGAAGATCTGCCGCAAGGAGTACATGTAAAACCACCGTTTCCACATAAATCACAATTCTGATTGAACTGATAATGAGAATAATGCAGATTTATCAGCATGCCCAGAGTGGATAAAACAAAGCAGAAATGTCGTTTTGTTGTAAAGAAAAAAAAATGTTATGTCACCTGATGCTGCTGATGTGATCTTTTTTCTCTTCAGAAGATGAAGAAGCATTGAGATCAGTTTTTTGTTAAACACAAAATACATGTTATATAGATGTACAGTGAATGTGACTTTGTTCTTGTAAAGTCAAAGTAATACTGTCAGTGTACAGTTGTTATATGGATATTCAGTAATGTAGCTTTATTCTTGTAAAAACTAATAAAAGTGTAGTGTTTAGTGTAAACTGCTCTTACTGTCAGTAGTTAATGAGATTTTTTAATTAACTCAAATAATGGACACTGGATTCTCATGTTAACCTGATCTGTATGAACTGTTACATGAATATGTGACTTTATTCTTGAAAATATTAAATACAAAATTAATAAAATTCTTATTTAACAAGAATGTGTTACACAATAATATAACTTTATTCTGGAGAAATCAAATTTAATAATTTCAGTGTTATTAAAAAAAAAAAAAAATTTTAAATTCTTATCTTAATATTACTTCTTTTTTTATTAAATCAAAATAAAGGATATAAAAGGCAACATGTTTCAAGAAAATATTGCTTAAATGCACTTTTATAATAAAATAAAATGATAACCATATTGAAAAAAAAGCTAAACAAGACTGTAACACATTTTCAAATCATTTCAGTGTCAGGATGAAAAATATATCTTGGTAACGTTACTGATGTTGCCAAATACTCTATACATAACTTGTGTGCAGCTGTTGTAGTTGCTGTAATTTTTTAACATAATAATTCATGTTCAGCTGTGACATAAATATTATTTAACATTAACAGTTGAAGTCTACATCATTCACAATAAGTATTTTTGCATAACTTTTAAATGAAAATTTTAATTGATTTTTTTTTGTGGGTTTTTTTTTTCTCCAGTTTTCTTTTGTTTGGAGTTCATTGCTTTCTTTTATTTCACACAAAAATGTATTCAAAAGAAAATATTTTTTTCAGATTTTTGTTTTTTTTTTAAATAAAATTTTTTCCAATTCTAAAAGTGGTCAAAACTTTACATGTAACAGATCAGAATTCAACAATAAATTAATATTTCATAAAATAAAAAAATAAAAATATTCAAAGAAAATGTATTTATAATATTTAAAAACATATAATTTTTTTTTTTTTTAAAACAAAATGTTAGAATTCTAAATCAAAACTTTATTCATAACAGTTCTGGATTCAACAGTAAATTAATAATTCAAACTGAAGTTTATTATTTAAAAAAAGTACTAAGAATGGAGGAGACTTTAAGGAGCTCAGGAAGTGAAAGTCTCAGGAGACTATAGGCTGAACAGATTTCTTTAACAGGTGTAAGGTTTGATAGTTTTAATTGGGTTGTGCTGGCTAACCTGATAGTACTAATATCACTTAGCTTTCTCTGTTGCCATGGAAATGTAGTATTTTCAATGTAGGTCTGCAGTTTCATTTTTTTAAATTTTCTTATAAACTTTAATGTAATGTTTTATTCATCTATTATATTATTTATTACTGTTGTTATTTATTTATTTATTTATTTATTTATTTATTTATTTATTTATTTATTTATTTATTTATTTTTATTTATTTATTTATTTATTTTTTATTTTTATTATTATTATATTTTTTTTTAATGTTAATCTGCAGCAAATGCTAGCATTAAATTCTTTCTGTACTGCTTAATTTACTTACAAAACGAGGTCTGTTTTATGAATTCTGGAAGTTTTGTTTGTTTTCTTGCTTTGAGAGATTTTCTGTGGCTATTGATGTGGCAGTGCGATAAATATGGCTGGAAATAAAATAAATACACACACACAGTTTGGTGAATTACTTGTGTTTTCATGGGCTTTTACCACCTGAAACCTGAAGCAGTGTTTTGGTAACAAAATAGGAGACAATATTTGCTTATTACATTGGTGCTTATTTTGTTTGTATGAAATAGAATTTTTATGCTGAAATCTGATTCGGAACTATTAACTTATTTTCTAGTTATTAAAATACAAAATGTGAGAAAATGGTACAGTAAATTAGAATGGATTATTTAATATATATATATATATATATATATATATATAATCACTTCATCTCTTTGTTTCAGATGTTCTTTTCATCATTCATTAATTATCCAGGTAGCCTTTATAAATCCATCCATCCATCCATCCATTCATTCATTATTTTTCTTTTTATCATAGTCCATTCATGCAAATTTTCATCATTTATTGTTGCTCTTTAATTTTCATTTATATTTACTAATGCTTGCTGCCATTCCTGTACACTCCTCTCTGCAGCTCCATCAATTTGCTGACCATTTTTTGTTGCTCCTACATACTCCTTACTCTTTGTTGTTTCTACATACTCTACAACTGTTGCTCCTACATACTCCTTACTGTTTACTGTTGCTCCTACATGCTCCTTACTGTTTACTGTTGCTCCTAGATATTCCTTACTGTTTACTGTTGCTCCTACATACTCCTTACTGTTTACTGTTGCTCCTACATGCTCCTTACTGTTTACTGTTGCTCCTAGATACTCCTTACTGTTTACTGTTGCTCCTACATACTCCTTACTGTTTATTGTTGCTCCTACATACTCCTTACTGTTTACTGTTGCTCCTACATACTCCTTACTTTTTACTGTTGCTCCTACATACTCCTTACTGTTTACTGTTGCTCCTAGATACTCCTTACTGTTGCTCCTACATACTCCTTACTGTTTAGTTGCTCCTACTTACAAATCACTGCTAACAGCAACAGCTAAATTGGCATTATTTTCATGGTGATATTTTTGCACACACAGTGACACACTTTTATAGTCACTACATGATTTCATTATTAGCTGTTGCTCTTACGCACTTGCGAGATTCTAAGTCTTGCATGTAACACATTCATGTTGACATATCACATTTGTTACACCTCTCTTGTATTCACATACTATGAACTGATACCATATTTGCTTATATACACATACATTGAAAACACAATATATTCAGGAACTTTTTTTTCTGTCAGTTCACTATTTATTATGAATATATTAACAGCAGTAGTTGTAAAAATAGATGAGTTAATTAAATATAAATAGATATGTGTAGGCTATATATTTATATATCTTTGTGTGTGTGTGTGTTTGTGAGTGTGTGTGTGTGTCTTTAATCTGTCTGTGTCTGTCTGAATAACATGAGAGATGATTAAGAGATAATTTGTGAGTGTAAATGGAAGTCAACATCCTACATAAAAAAATTTAAATAAATTTATAAAAATAATTTAACCAGTTGTGATGACTCTTTTACTCCACATTGTCTTTGGTAGACATTTTTGCCTTAACAGTCTTTTAACACAGGAGAGATGTTTCTGCACCATCAGTGCAGTTCTCATTGCTTCAGTTATCAGTCCTCACTTAGTCTTGCTGCAACACTTACACATCATCACCATCTTCCACTCACTGTTAAATCTGTAATCAAAAGAATAAAGATTTCACTGTTGTAGATTATTTCAGAATATTTGCTATGGACGTAGGTAAGATTTTACTGTACTTTTTCAGTTAGCATTCAGAATCTCTCATGTTGAAGTATTGATGTCAGTGTGTAACAGTTATGTGGATGTTCAAGGCTCTTAATTATTTAAACAGCTTATTATAACTTTAATTTCAGTATCATAAATCTTTAATGATTTATTTATAATATGATACCAGTATGTTGGGGTTTAATTTCATTAATATTTTTTTTGTTTTTTATATTTTGTTTTTTTATTTATCTTCATCTTTGTGTAATATATTTGTCTCATAGTTAATAAACTGTGCTAAGCAATAATGCATTCGATGTTTGTGTGTGGTGTGGTATGTGTGTGTTTGCATGCATATAGTATGGATTGTGTGTATGTATATATATATATAAAATACTCACACACATATATTATGTATGCGACTGTTTTGTCAATTCTTTGGGATGGAACATGTTATTTTTTTTTTATGAGCTGTTTATGCAGTATGTTGTTTATATTGCTGTATGTATGCATGTCTTTCTGGAGGATGTCAGAGTTTATCTGCAGTGTTACATACACTGATCTCTCTGCACACTATTTTTACTTAATCTATCAATGGTTATATCTTAAAATTTTATATCCTGATAGCACTTCTGAAGTGCTGCATGAAGTGCTATCTTGGCCGAAGTGTGAAATGTAAAATAACTCAAGAGTTATCTGTTTCGTTTTTATCTCGGCTACAGTACACATACATACACGATGTTGTACGGAGATAATTTTTTAAAAATAGTATTATCTACAGTGTTGAGATACAGTTGTTTAAATATTAAAATTTATATATCAGGTAGAGAGGTACATACACCATCATTTTGTTTATTATTATCTGCAGTGTTGAAAAACAGTTGTTTCCTTGTGAAAGAAAATAATCAAATGATTTAAATGTGTCCTACAATCATTACATAAGCTGCCAACACAAAAAAAACAAGAAAATCTTTAATAAAATAATAAAATAAATTGACTTGTGCTATATAAAAAAGAAAATTAAATAAAAAAATTTCATAAAAAAAAAAAACAACCATATTATTGAACAGTATACAATACATATTAAAGTAATTACTTAAAATATTTTGAATTTGTTCTACTTTAATAGCACTAATGGATAATCGATAATATCTGTATTGTTGAACAATATCCTACATAAAAATTATGTGACCTGCAAGAAACTCTTAAACAGAAGATACAAACAAATAATTTAACAGCATCCTGGAGGAATAAAATTAAATAGATCATTTAAACAAAATAATTAACAGTGCCTTGCAAGAAAATCTTGAATAGACAGTAATAGCAAATATCCTGCAAGAAAGTCTTAAATAGATCATTTAAGCAGATACTTTAACACTATCTACTAGAAAAGAATTAAGTAGATCATTCAAGCAAAATAATTTAACAATGTCCTACCAGAAAGTCTTAAATAGATCATTCAAGCAAATAATTTAACAATATCCTGGAAGTAAGTCTTAAATAGATCATTCAAGCAAATAATTTAACAATGTTCTGCAAGAAAGTCTTAAATAGACCATTCAAGCAAACAATTTAACACTATTTCTGAATAGATTGATCTCTACAATAAGGCTTAAGTGGGACTAAACGGGGATAAAGGATACTGTAGTTGTACAATCCATAGTTCTTTAGCGAGATCTGTTGCCTTTTGTATGTACAGTGTTTGCACATTATCCACACTGACCACCGTCCAGTTTTCCATTGTCCAATCTGTGTTGTGAAGTGCTGGTATTATCTGACATACATTGATCTGGTAGCCCGGTTCACACTGAGTGTGAAATGAGACACTTGTCTGTGATACTTTGAGTGGAACAGATTGGTTACAGATTATTTGCTTATTTTGTTCACAATTTCAATGTCAGATGTAATTTAGGAGAGTTCAGTTTTCTGTCCATTATCTGTGCGAAATAATAGTGTTAGAATTCGTCCATCCAGTCATATATAGGCTATATATATATATATATATGTATATGTATCAACAAAGATATATGCTAGTATGTGTTTGTGTTTTTAAATGTGTATTAAATGTGTGTGTGTGTGTGTGTCAGTATCTTTGTGTGTATATATATGTATATATGTGCATGTACATATTTGTGTGTGTTTGTATGTCTGTGTGCATTCACTTTCCAACATTTCAGATAATTTAACATTCTTAATCACTCCATTTATTTTAACTGCCCCCTTTCCCTTCAGTTACATAATAAATGTCTATTTTCGTTAAAACATCCATTAAAAATAATTCACTTATTTAACCAGCTGTTTTACAATTATTTGTCTACACCTGTCTCTTCACCCACTTGACTTTTTACATCATTTTAAAATATAAGTAAGTAAATCTAAAAGTAAATTTTTAATTCAACCCAGCAAGCAACGACTTTCTAAAACCTACACACAAACTATAATGCTGAGGATATACGTTTCTGACAGAATTAGAATTAATGCCGAGATTAAAATCATCCTATCAGTGTTACAAGTTGATTAGTTATGAAAATTGCAGTCACTGAGATGAAGCAGCCTGACACTGATAAATCAGGTGTCGTCTGTAATCAAGCTTATCGTGCAGCCATTGTATGTAAAAATCCATAGCCATTTTTCTGCCATCAGCCCCTATCGTTTCCCCATCCCTGGCTTTCTTCCATTCTCATCTCAGCTGCTTTACAAATGGATAATGGGAACAAATTGATTCATTTGTAGAATAAGAACAAGGGGAAGCACAATTCATTGTCACTGAATATGTCTGTTTGTAGTGCACATGTCTGCATTGATTTCCTCCACTTCGGTGCTCCATCAGAGAACAGATTTTTTTTTCTCTTTCTTTTTTTCTTTTTTGTTGATTTTAATTTTCAGTAGTTTTTATATCAAAAGCCTCTATCATAATACATTTCATTGTCTGCAGTGAAAGGCCAAAGTAGTTTGTTTAATGTGAATACATGTTAATATAATAATTTTTTTTTTAATTATTATTATTGTTTGTATTTTTTAATAGCCCCTTTTTCATTAAGTGCACTGCAGTTTTAAAGAACACTGTTATATCCCAGAGTTTTTACAATATAAATGAATCAAATAATCTTCTTTTTTTTTTTTTGACAAAGGATTAGAAATTTTGAAATTTTGACTACAAATAAAGCAAAATGGTGCAACTTTTATGAGTTATATATTTGTGTTTTATTTATAACAGATGATCAAATTTTAAATCTTAAATCATTACTGAATGTATTAGAAAGTACATATGAATGATCCTTTGCTGGTAATAATAAAAATAACCCTTGCAGTCATGTCATAAGATTTTTCTTTCTAATGATTACAATATCATACAGCCATTAATATAAAAACATACTTAGATCTGATCAAATAAAATTGAATATTATTAAATATTTTTGAATTTGACTAAATATAACTGAACTTTATTAAATAAAGCTGATTTTTGTTTATTAAATCCTTAACTAAAGCTACTTTTCACCTGAAGTTCAGATGTATGTTTAGAGATCTTGCTCAGCAGCGACATCTTACATCTTGACCAGATATCTTTAGCACTCGTGTTAATATGCACTGAGTGTGGAACATGTGTCCAGCTCAGTGAAGGACAGCAGGAGAATGTGTAGTAATTAATAGAGATAATTGCTGGAGATTGTCTCCCCCTTCGAGGACCCATCTGCAAGTGTATGAATCTGTCTCTGTCATTAACAGTTATTGAATTGTGCCTTCAGTTCTCATTGATGGAAATGTTTATTAGAATGGCGAAAATCGAATTACGCACAATTTGTTTCTGTTATGCAGTTAACATTGGCTCTGAACTCCTTGGCTTTTTCGGTGTGGTTATTCCGAGCTGAATTATTGTACAAATTAGCCCAAGCAGTGAGAAGAAGTGAGCATGTTGTTAGAATGAAATAATAGAATGTTTGAACTGCTTGCTGGCCTCTGGAAGCAATTGCTTCGGAAATGGGTCCCCAATAAAACTTGTAACCAAATACTTTTGTCAACTTGGTTTTAATTCCTGATTAACTTTTTTTCTTTTTTTTTTTTTTTTTTTTTTATTTTTTTTTTTTTTTTGTAAATAAAAGAAAAAAACAGCAAACATGATTCATTCTGTTACAATGATCTATTAGCACTACATTTAAGAAGCTCTTTGATATTTGATTTTAATTTATATTTTATTGTGCACAGTAGCAGTTTTATTGTAAAATCCAAACCTGTTTAGTGTTTGGAACATTTTATTTTGTTTAGCAAAATACACACTGTTTTCACTGAGTGTCTTTTTTTGTTCTCTCTCTCTCTGTCTCTGATACTGGGAGCAATACTGTACTAGCCTAGTGTTTAATGTTTAATCTAAATCCTAAATTAAATAAATACTGAAGTTATTTCTTTTTTAATAATGGCTATATTTGTAAACCTATCTTTATCTCTCTGCAGTCCTCCTCCCATTTCTTTCTCCCTCTTTCTATCTTTATTCCTTTAGCCCTCTTTACTTGTCTAATAACCTTTTTCCCTATCTTCTCTCTTTCAGTTTCTTTGTCTTTATTCATCTGTCTCTGTTTTTTTTTATATCTCTCTCTCTCCTTGTCTCTCTCTTTCTCTCTTTCTCTCCTTGTCTCTCTTTCTCTCTTTCTCTCCTTGTCTCTCTCTTTCTCTCCTTGTCTCTCTCTTTCTTCAGTTTTTGGTTCCATTTACAGTTTAAACACAATTTTTTTTCTCAAAGGTATGAATTGTTTGTTTCTCAAGCAAACACCAAATAATTGGTTTTTCTTTCCACTCTTTGCAGGTTCACTGACTGCTGTCTATGTAAGCTTATTACCACAAGTGTTTCTGATACTATCTGCCCGACAGCTGATGGGTAAGTCTCGCTGTTTGTGATCTGCGATAATCCACCTCTATTTTTTTACAGCAACTGGGTGAAGACGCGGCAATTGTCAGACAGGTGTTTGTGGACAGAACAGTAGAGCCGGAACACTGAGAGATATTCTTACATGTATTTTAACACTTTCTAGATTAGTCAGTGTGCTGATCTGAGGAGACATTCACCCAGAATAAGAAGTCTTCCGAGTTTTCAACTTTCCCTTACGTTTAATGATGTTCATTTCTTATTTTGAATGTAACTTAGACACACAGCGG
>CM022670.1:15946697-16111697 GCA_012295275.1 Chrysomallon squamiferum
TACATGTGATTAATTATCTTAGCTACTTCTTGTTTACTCAGACACAGCTTCTGTTGACCAATCTGGCCACCATTGTTTATGCAATCTGCTGTGTACAAAATAATAATAGAAATCTATCACTTTATCACTCACACACACACACGGAGAGACCTGAAGTTGCAAGTTTCCAGTCTGTTTCGGGCCACAAAACAAATCATTTTCTGTCAAGAGGTCTCGCCATCTTGATCTTTCCCAATGAGATTGTCTGCTGGAATCAATAAAGTCCAATATGATGCAAAATTGTGGGGTGCACCATCACAAGATGGAACATTTTCCGCAATTCTCTAATGTTGCAGAATTAGCCGGTTGGCAAATATTTGAACTGTGAAGCAATCTGCTGGGCATGTGATTGTTGCTCTCTCTGGCTATTGCTACAAGAATAGATAGTTATTAAATTACGGCCTCAGCCACTGTTCTCTGTTGATGTACTGT
Organism: Chrysomallon squamiferum; assembly: GCA_012295275.1. NCBI lineage: Eukaryota > Metazoa > Mollusca > Gastropoda > Neomphalida > Peltospiridae > Chrysomallon > Chrysomallon squamiferum. The sequence continues at coordinate 15,947,169 of CM022670.1, forward strand.
CTAATACTAATCGGCTGATGTCACCGAGTTAATGGAGATGTCTTAAACATCAGTAGTAGTTCAATGAGTTCTTACAAACATTTACACACATGCAAAGATACACGCATATACACACTTGCAGATATGTGTAGATACAGCCTACATACACAACACCCATACACATACACATACAAACATATACACACACACAAACACAATACTCATACACATGTACACACAGATACACACATACACACATAAACATATACACACAAAGTCAAAGCTTTCCTTTGTGTTTGTTGTTGATGTTTACCTTTCAGCTGAAACATTGCTCAAAGTTGTTCACTACATGAAAACTTCCAGACATTGTGTGTAGATTCTAAAGACATCTGTATTTTGTCAAATTAAACAATTTCCATTTTTTTTTTTTTGTGTCTCCTAAATGAATGAGGAATAATAAGAAAGGCTGTGCAGTCAGTTTTTACAACAATTTCAGAAATGTTGTATGATAAAACATATTTTATGCTTCAAAGACTTTCGGTGGTCATCTTCAGATGCACTGATCCATGAAGCGTTTTGAGTAAATTATAGTGTCTTCTAAAGAAGACAAGTATTTAATTTTGTTACCCTCAAACTAACATGCTTAGTGTTAGGTGAACAAGGTCATTTTGTGAAGGAAGATTAGCAAAGAAACAGTCAGCCATGACTTCCTAATCCCCTCTCTTCATGAAAGGAAAGTAATATTTGTTTACCAACATTTTTGTTAAATACGATTCAGTTATGATAAGTAAAATATGACTGATTCATCACAAGTTCCTTTTTATGTCGCCATAGTGCATCGTTTAATTGCAATTTTTAAATAATAAACGGTTTGAAATTGAAATAAATAAAAACAAAATAGTCATTATTTGAAATTAAAATAAGAAGTAAAAAATGACATGTCTATGAGAAATAATTATTACTGACGTATAAAATTACACAAGTACGGCTCATGTTCTCTAATTTAAGGTCATCTTACTTTATTATGCAAAACATATGCAGAAAAATCATTAAAACTAAAACTCGGGGAGTCATTAAATAAGGTAATAACCCATTTATTCTATGGAAATTTAATTACTTTTCATCCATCGTATTTTTGGCTGCAAAATGTTAATTGAAAAAATACAGCTATAAATTATAGAAAACATTTCAAGTTTGAAGTTTTATTACATCAGTGCAGGTTTTACATAATGCAATCCTTTCTCGTCTGATACAGGGCTGTTCTGTGAAAACCATATGTGGTCTTATAGAAAATAGTATTATTCTTTTATTGCCAAAAATAGCAGCAGCCAACTGTTAATCTTTTCTAAAAAAATAAAATAGTATTATTTTTTTTAAAATTGATATTTACAACAAAGAAAAAAAAATATAGAAAATAAAATAACAGAAATGCTTAAAAACTCCCAGACATTCTGAATTGAAGTTTGTAATAATGATGGAGAGGATAAATACAAACAGTATGTGGATTATTGAATTATATGTTTTACAAAGGCAGTCAAAATCATGCTGTTACATAGAACATTAATTTATCAGTTTTGTAAGTAAAACATATTAGCAAAGTTTAATTAAACTGTTTCCAATTTTTTTTTTTTTTTTTTTTTTTTTTTTCTATATCTCTGGTTATATGTTTGTGTCTTTTCTTGCTGGTAAAATTTGATTTTAAATTTTGAGATGATGATATATATACATATGTATCTTTATAATATAATATTTTAAGTAATATTAAATAAATGCTCAAAATATTTTTTAAAACATTCTCTGTCCAGTAGATTAATCAAAATTAAAAATGTCAAATAAAAATGTGTTAATGTTTATTTATATGTCAGCTGTTATTGTGATATGAAGTCAAAAGATTGCCCATTAAAACTAATACAAATACAAAGTCAAAGTCAAAAAAAAAAACTGACTGAAGAGATAATTTGAGGATAGTTTTTATAAAGATTAAAATAATATCTGAAGAAAAATATAGGACTGAAAAAAATTCTTTTGTTAGTAAAAGATGACACTTGTCAAAATGTGGCATTCTGAAAAGAAACCTCTCTGCTTGAATAATTTCCACTGTTGACATTTCAGTGTGGTGGAGGGCAAACTGGTGCATGCTTTTTCAATTCACTGTTTATTGTACAAACTTAACTTGTGCACTCATCCCATTTGTTACAGCTTGTTGCCATAATTATGTTACCATCTAAGTCGTTATTCAGTTTTTGTTCCCAGTAATGTGCTGAATGGCTTTTTAAAATCACCTGCTAGTCGTAACCTCTATGGTTGTGTTTGGAAAATGATTAGATATTCAATATGGATACATGTTCATGTTTTGATTGCTTTAAGTAAGTTTTGTTTTATTTTATAATTTAAAATTTAAAAAAAAAAAAAAAAATGTTTTGTTTGTTTTTTTATTCTGGATATAGAATGTTCTGTTCCATTTGTGGTTCATCTTCTTATGTTTAAAAAAATAATTTTTTGGTTTTTATATATAACAAATTACATAAGTTACCCCTATATTTGTACCATACTTTGTGTTGCATTCACATCATTTTTTCACAAATTTTGATTATTTATTAAAAACATATCCCATGTTTCACTGACATTCTCCACTGATTTATTTAATAAAATCATTAAGATTACATCTGGCATATTTTAATATCTAATGTAATCATCTAGTGACATCTTGCTGGCAGAAAACAAATGGCTCATGACACTTGCTGGATTGAAAAAAACTCATAACAACTTTGTAATATATTTATGAAACATACAGATGGAGAGTGGGAGAAACAAAATACATGGTTTAATATTATTTCCTGTGAATCTTCCAATCACTTAATTTCATCAGCATGAGGACATAATCATTATTGCACTGTAGAAAATAAGAAACGCCATGGTTCATAAATAAAATAAAATGATAATTTTAACTGAAAAAAATTATTTTAATTGAAAATTCTTTATGAAGAATATTATTATAAAATCACTGATTAAAACTGAAAGCTCAAGAAAAGCCTTTTAAACATAAATACATCAAATATATATATATATATATATATTCATATATATATATATATATATATATTCATATGTGTTTGTGAGTGTATATGTATGTTAATGTGTGTGTTTGTAGATTACAACTGTTAGAAATATGAGAAGTTTCAGTAGTAAGGTTGTCTTCCTGGTAAATCAGAAAACTTTAAGCAACAAATTATAAAAGATAAATGTGATAAGGAAAGAAAGAGGAGGCCTGGCAGGGTGAGGGTGCTGTGCTGACTCTGGGGCTTGGCGTTGTCACTCAGAAGTGGCTTTATTTTTACACCCCTGCTGCTTCCAGTTAGGATAACCTCACCGCTAACGAACCTGGAGCTAACAGATCCACCTATTTTAAGAAGTCTGATATATAAAGTATTAGACTTTTTAGAAGAAATTGCCTGCCATGTCTTGATGCTGATAGAGAGAGAGAGTTTGCAAAGTGGAGATGTATGTTGCAGTTCCATCAGCAACAGATAGCATCACCTCTTGTCAGAATGTCACTAGTTTATCAGCCGTTTATAAACAGATATGTTAGTGACATGTGCACAGGGACACACACTGGCCTGCATCTGTTGTTGCTTGCAAATATCAACTTTAAAGAAAACTTGTTAGTTTTGAATAAAAAAGAAATTTGTTGTGCTGCTATATTGTGTGATATCATCCATTGTTGAAGTTACTTGATGAAATTGAACTCATCCTGTTCATGTTGCCAATGTGAAACTTTCTTAGTTTGCTATATAGCTTTCACTTTATTTTGTTACGTAACTCAATACTTTGCTGATCATAAAGTATGACAATAATAAAACTTGTTCATGAGATGCTATAGTGTCAGATATTTTCCTTTGTTTTATTCTATAATTCTGCAGACAAAAATATTTAATAAACCTGTATGTTTTTCAGATTTACTTGGTCAGTTGATCTTTAAAATATTTTATTTTTGAAAAGGGAAACGTGGCAAATAAATACACATTTGTTCATTCTTTTTCTTTTGTCTTACTTTATTATCAGCAAAGTTTGTTATTATGATTCAAATAAAACAATTACTTCAAAGCATGTAAGACAAACTGTAAACAGTTATCGACCGTCTGATCACATTAATGTATTTATCTTTCTCTTTTGTTATTGTTACTAACTACAAATGAAAAAAAAAAAATCAAACTATCAAACTGACTTCTCAAACGAAAGCTGGACTGAGTAAACGGATCTGTTACACTAATCAGCACATCTTCTTTATTTGATGAGTTTATTGCACTGGATGAAGTCCATGCTAAACACATCAGCCTGTGAGGTATTAAATAAAAAAATAAAATAATGTACACGGAGTGGATCATCTGAATGACAGGTGAATTACACGCAGGTTTTAACTCAGGTATGTGGCAGGTTTATCGCCAGCTGCGACATGCAGTATCCAATCAAAGTGGCAGAGCTGCTCACTGTTTTCAGGTGGCACTATCAGTAGTATCTGAGACCGAATACTGTGATAGGTTTACTGAACCCAGATCATCATCTAGATCTGGATCTTTTTACCTCACTGGTCATCGGAGTAACAGAGTGGAACAGGAGACATCACACCCTGCCTTTAGAGCAAACTGTCTACACAGAATGCGTTAGTTTTCTGGTGTGTTTTCACCTTTTTTTATAAATTTAAAAAAAAATATGGCATGTTTTTTAAAAAATATAAATATTATTTTTAAAGAACAAACATGTTTTGTTTTTTTCATCACTGATCAAATTGAAGTAACTAAGAAAAACAGGAGAGAAAACACACCCAGATTGTACTGCAAATAGTCTTCATGGAATATGTTGGTTTTTTTTGTTGTTTCTTTTTACTTTTTTTATACTGTTTAAAATACATTATATTAGATTTTATCAGTTTGTTATTTTTCTAAATATGTATCTGTTACAGAATGATATCAGGTTCACCAGGAATAATTAAGTTGATACTAGACAGGCAATTTTTTTTTTGCTTTCTTTAATAATCTACTGGCATTAAAAACTCATAAATAATTTATGAAAAAAAACCTGCATTTCTAAGAAGTCAACATTTTCTTTTATAGCAACTATTTTTTTCTATTCTTAATATTTTCTATTTTTTTATTATTTCCTTCTTTGTTTCTATGGTTGTTGTTTTTTTGGGGGGTTGGGAGGGGTTTTTAATTTAAAAAAAATTAAAATCCTTTTACAAGTTTTTGCTCAATATATTTTCAAATTTGTTAAAACCTTGTTCCATATACAAAATAACTTCATAAAGATTACAAACCAAGCAGTTTTTGTCTTATTTAGACTCTATGAAGATTATTCAGCTCTTTCCATGCTTTACTTTGATAGGAATCTTTCAAGCAAAGTGTAAATATTTCTGTCTGTGATGGTTATCAAGCAGGCAGATACTGGTCATATTTAATGGGTGTTTGTTTAATAAGAACAGGCTGTGTCTTTTCTGAGTGGGTTTTATCCTCTTATTTTGAGCCCAACTCCATTAGTAATCTTATTATATTTACTGGAGATATTTTGTTTGTCCAAACTTCCAGGATGCCCTTTGAACATCAGCAGGAGATCATCCAGTCTTCTACAGCTCTCATAGAAACAAAAGAACAGTGTTGTTACTTGTTGGATTACCTCCCTTAGCCACTTTTCTATAACTACAGAGTTTTCTGCATTCCTCACCATTTCCAATTTTGTCTTTAGTTCCCCAGTAAAAACCTTTGAGTGTGGCAGTCACCACACAGCAGTGTTCAGTAAAAACAGCAGTGTTCAGTAAAAATAGCAGTGTCAGGTCTTCTAGAAAGTCTGAACTTCACGGTTATTGGCTTTGTTTTTGTTATTATTATTTTGTTGGTTTTGATGTTGTTGTTGTTGTTGTTATGGTGACTTGCTTTTGTCATGAAAATACAGGAATATCATTATATAATTCACTGACTGAGAACTAATAGATAAGATTGAATCTTGCTCTGTTGTCCATAAATATTAATTTAAATATGTGGTTTTGATACAATCATGTTTTTTTTTACTGAATTTTCCAAAACTTTAAAAAAACTGAATCCTTATAGATTTTCATATAAAATCTAAAAGAAATAGAATATTTTTTAAAATTCTAAGCACCAACAGTTATTTGAAACTAACCTCAGAGCGTATTTTTATGCCTGTTTTTAGATATCTAGCAGGATGTTCTGGTGATTCCATTCACAAACACCTGAGAAGGTTTTCTTGACCACTGATAATAGTCAGTAAACATGGCCCTCAGGTGATCAGAGGTTCTCTGACATTGGCATGTTGAGAAAAGCAGACTGCTATCTGACCACTGAGTCTGTTAGAAGTGTTTAGCCATGTTGGAGGTGGTTGGCTGGCAATTAGCTTCCAATCTCAGGCTGGAAACATTTGCACCTACAAACCTAAGATTAAGCCACTTACATTTCCAGATAGAAAAATCACCTGGTTTTCCCTTTAATTTTTTTTTTTTTTTTTTTTTTTTTTTTTCATTTTAAATATGAAAAATCATCTGTTTTTTTTTTTTTTTTTTTTTTTTCCTTTAATTTGTTTGTTTATGTTTTTGTTTTCTTTATGAAGAGACAAATATCCTGGTCTTTTGATTTGACTTTTTAAATTTTGTTTCCTTTTTATCTTTTTATTTGATTTTATAGCTTTTTTTCTAATTCTCTATTGTCATTTTTCTTTGGAGCATGAAAAAATCAAATGTAGTTTTAAGTATTACAAATGTTTGTTTTTTTACATTTTAAAATATATCGATTTTTATTTTTATTTTTATTTTTTATAAAGTTGATTTTAGAGAATATTATATTTTTTTTAATGGAATTTTCTTTACCATAAAAAAATAATTCAACAAGATAGACATACACTGTAAACTATTGACTGTTGTTTCTCAATATCCTTGACTTGAAATTTAATTAAATTTTTTATATTTATATATATATATATAAAAATGCTACATTTTAACATTTTTATGGTCATAATAAAATATATTCTTCTCATAGTTGTTTATTATAATTAAGTTTGTTACCAGCTTGCAAAACCAACAGCTGTCAGCTCAGAGGCTATTGATTTGTAAGTTATCAAAATCACATCATTATTCTAAAAACCCAGAAACAGCTTGAGTTTATTCTATACTATTACCAGCTGAAAAAGAAAGAAAAAAAATAGTCTTCAATTGTTGCTCTAGGTATGTGCATCATCGTTATGGTGTGTTTTTTTTTAAAATTATTTTGTCTTTGAGTTTCAAAGCTTCACTTTAACAGCATGCCCAAGGCTTTTCTATTCAGAATGAGATATCATTACTTGTTCTTTTTTAACTATTATTTTCTTACTTTTTTTTTTTTTTTCTTCTTATTATTTTTCATATTATTGTTATCATTATTATTATTAGCGGCATAATTATTATTATAATTATTATTTATTACTGTTATTAGTTATTGTGTTTTTATGATTGTTTTTACCATTATTATAATTTTTGTTTTTGTTGTTATTGTTACTGTATTATTATTGTTATTATTATTTTTGTTATTATTATTATTTAATTACTGTTATCATTTTTGCTATTATTATTATTATTATTATTATTATTATTATTATTATTATTATTTTTTTTTTTTTTTTTTTTTGATTGAGCTATACATCTCTGATTAAGTCAGAAATAGCTGTATGGAAACTAGCATGACTCACATGTCCTTTGAATATGTGATCTTGTTAACACTGAAAAGAATATCAAAGAAACTGAGGCAAATATTTCAGTTATTATTTATGAAGTTAGCGACATTTTGTGCAAAAACCAGACATTTTTTAATTATAGCTTTGAGGCATAATGTGAGCGAATGAAAGAAAAATGTCCCTGCATTGAGCTCATTTTTATATCTTATTTAAACACTTGTTCCTTTGAAACACCATTTTCTAGAACATACCATGCGTGATAAAACAATGAACACAAAATATCACCAATATTCTTGAGGAACTTTCTTGAGGAGTAACTGTTTTGTTACATTTTTTTTTTCTTTTTTTTTTTTTTTTTTTTTTTTTTTTGACCAGAAGTATGACAGTAGTACACACCATGCCAAGATGATGAAAATTGAAATAATTACAAATTCTGTGAAGATAACGTTTACAATTCTCACATGACCATGAAAAAGAGATTAGTTTAAATTTTTAATTGCTTGTCATGGTCAGTGTGGGTTTTTGTTTACATTATTAATTCACGTTTTCAATACTTTAAAGAAACTGAATACTTATGATACGTCTTTGGTTACCTGCTGACTTGTGTGTGTTTTAGTTAGACATGACAAGGGGAGTCCTGTTTTAAACAAACTGATGTGATACTGAATTAAGACTTGATTGACTCCCAGCTAGCAATGAGAATATTAGCCACTGGGGTTCTTTATGTGATTGCTTTTTACAATTACCCGTCCCTAGGTGGCCTTGTGGAAAAAGGGGTGAAAAAAATGTCTTTGTTGTCAGTAAAGTCATTATTTGACGTTACTGCTTGTATCATATTATACTCATGTTTACCGATTTTTAAGAAGATAATGAAATTTCAGGCAGTGTAATTATATACAAAGAATGAAAATAAAAGCATGATCTGAATTCATTTACAAATTCTAAAGTTATATAAAAAAAAAAAAAAAAAAGTTATTTCAGTCATTTGAATGTATCGATAAAAATCACAGAAATGTGTTTGTGACTTCACTGAAGCTGGTGTCTTTGTTATTAGTAGTGTTAATTTTTCATAGTTCTGAAATATATATATATATATATATATTCATTTCTTTAATCTTATTTATTCTTTTTGTTGACAATAATAAAGTATATAAACTAAAAAACAAAGAATGAAAGAAGAAATAAGCAAATATAAAATAAATAAATAAATAAATAAAAAGGTTAATTTTGCAGCCACACACAGAGGTGTTTTGTGTTGAGATTTTATTCAGAATACAACTTCAGTTTGATTTGTTGTTGTGTGATGAGAAAAGATAAACAGCAAACTTTGACACAAAATCAACCATTGCTTTCTGGTAGTATTATGACCTGTTGGCTCAGTGAGTGGTAAGCTGAGTTAGTGGATCAGTAAACAGAATGATACTCAGTCTTGCTCCTCAGTCTATCACTGGTCACAAAGTTTTGTGACATCAGTTCAAACTTCACTAGAAAACCTCCACCTAGAGAACCATGCATTCTTTCAAACTTAGCTTTCCTTGGCAAATGTGAACTGTATTTACAATTTCACTGATTGGTTCATAGATTGTTTTCTGGTTTTAACCAAAGCTAAATGTGTTTGATGTCCTCTTCTCCTGCATGTTTGTGAACACCTTGACTGCAGGATGGATGTTAGGTCAGTTTATTTATTTATTTTTTGAATGTACACCTGGGCAAAAGTTAAACATCCAATTTTATTATGAACTCTTAAGTTGGTTTCTGTCACCTGAATATCTCTAGATATGTTACTACACAGAGTTCATTAATTTTATATATATATATATATAATCACTAACTCTTTGCTGCCTATTCCTGACACTAGTGATAATACTACTACTCAGATACATTCTCAGTTGTAGTGAAAATAAGACCAGACCCCTAAAAACATTGCTGTCAAGAATCACAGGAGTTAGCTATCTTGATTTTCAAAGTACAAGAACACCATAGAGAATCAAACAAGGTTAATATACTTCAAACTGATGTCTGTATTTAAAGTATTATGGAAATAGCAGAAATTGAAAATAGAGCCTTTATTTTTGTAGAAAATTTTATTATGTGTTACCAAAATTACTAATTTCACTTTGAAACATTGGTTCTGTGATGATGGTTTTAAAAAAAAAAAAAAAAAAAAATTATTATTATTATTATTATTATTATTATAAAATCAGATGCAAAAGATGTGGTATGATGCATATATCACTAGTGTGGTATAATACACACCAGTATATATCACCTCAGTGTGCTGTTATCTCAGACAGGGCAGATTGTAAAAGAAGCAGACATGTAAGTAAAATGTAATAAATTCACTTGAGCAGACGGTAATTGCACACAGACATTGATTGACACACCCATTTAACCATCATGTCTCTCCTGCACTCTCTCAAGTCTGTATATTTTTCAAGATAATCACATCAGGAGAAAAAAGTGAAATCAGGGGTAAAAAGAGGAAAAAGCAGTAATTTGTATTTACTTCTCTATTAAACACAGACACCAAATTTTTTTTTTTTTTTTTTTTCTCATTTTTTTTTTTTTAAAGAAAGAGAGATTCAGAGATATGGGTATTTATTTCAAACATCTTTTTTAGTTTTACAATCAATAATTACTTTCTTTTTTTAATTCAAAATAATTATTTCTTTATTCTCATAAACAAACATTTTTAGATTATTTTTTTTTTCCTTGTAGTTTTTGACAAATGATCCTTCCCAGCCACTGCTTAATTAATAGTGATAGGCTTTCTGTTTATGAGAAGGTACATATGCTATCTGGTAAAGTTTATCCTTGGTTTCTTTTCTCGTCATATTTAAAGAATCAGTTCTTTGTTTGATGGAATTTTTATAGTCTTTACATAGTTTATGTAAGATGATAAAAATTTAATGTCATGTTAAATATTGATTAATCTACATGTTTTTGATAAATAAAATTCTTCTCTATGTATATGATTAAGTATATTTAATATAAATGTGATTAGCATAACTATGTACTATATATATATAAAAATATGAGACAACTATTTGATTTTTAAATCATTAAATTATTGTGTCTGTAAATTTTGTCTTCCATTTTGTTAAAAATACTGCTTTCTTGTTTCTTTAATTATTGAGTGACAAATACTCTTCTGTAAATGATTCTTTATCTCTATTTCTAAAAAAAAAATTATTTAACAAATAAATAATCTGTTTTCTTCAATTTGTGAAAAAACTATTTCTTTACTTTTTATTTTTATTTATACATTAGTTACAAATAAATAAAATAATTTCCCCTGTTTTTATTTCTTTGCTGTCTATTTAATTATTTTCATTGTTACAAATCTATAATCAGTTTCCCCATATTTGTAAAAAAAATATTGCTTTTTGGTTCCTTTGATACATTCATTATACATTGTTCAAATAAATAACCTGTTTTATTTATTCTGCTCTCAGTTTGTGAAATATTGCTTTCTTTGCTGTCTATTTAATTATTTCTACATTAGTTACAAATAAATAACCTGTTTCATCTGTATCTGATTCTTCTGTCAATTTGTAAAAAAAAAAAAAAAAAAAAATTGCTGTCTTTCCTGTTTGTTACATAACTTCTCACTGGCAAAGACATTTTTTTGCCTCATGCCTCCAGGTTTTGATAAAAAACAAAAAAAAAAAACCCCTGAAAGACCAAAAAAAAAAAATGGTGCATTCTTGATATTATTTCCACATCACATGAAATGAACCAGACCCCTGCAGCTACCATTCACTCCCTATCAAATGTGCCAGCACCACGCCGTTGTTGTTGATCACTCTGTGTGTGCCGTGTGCTGCAAATAAACTGTCGTTTTTATTGACAAGCGTCAAGCCTATTATTAACTACTTAATGAACACGGGATATGGTTGCAAAAGTGTGAAATCTGCAGCATTGGAATTATCCGATGTGTTAAATTTGATTATTTGACTCGAAATTGACTTTGATAGACATGCTAACTGCCGACAATTGATAAATGGACTTGGTAAAAGAGCTGGGGATGTTGGCGGGCTGTGAAAGACGAAGCTGTTGAAATGCGCAGCGGAGTGACAGGGTCTGACGACGTCAGCAGAGCGACTAAATGGCAGGATGTTGAACAAGTGACTGCTTCTTTTATGGTCACCGCAGACTTTTGTGACATTCTCGCCTGATCCCTTCAAAGAAAACAGTTTCCGTTACTCTCCGTTTTTATTATAACCTTTTTTTTTTTTTTTTTTTTTTTTTTTTTTTGTAACTTTATGCAATTTGTTTTAAAGGATAAACTGCTTGAAAATGGATTACAAAGAGATTTTTCATTTTTTTTTTTTTTTTTTTTTTTTATATATAATATATTTATATACAGAATAATCAGGTATAGAAATTAATAAAAAAAAATGATTTTATCCCCCCAAAAACATGTTTTTTTCTTCTTTTTCTTTTTTTTATGTTCAGAGCAGGATGGTACTACAGAAATTTTAAAAACAAAACGTGTGTTATGTGGCTTTGAGTAAACATCACTTGTTCTGTCACTTAGCTGACTGTTTCATCCACATTTTGTCTTACATACAACCAACAGTTCAAATCACTTTACATTTTAAAAAAAAAAAAAAAAAAAAAAAACACAGTTCATATAGATAAAAGTCTTTGTTGAATATATCTGTTAAAATTTTATATACATTGACAGTCCTAAAATATACCTGATTCTAATTCGGTTATTGATTCTTAAAGAAAATAATTTCAGAACATTTTGTGTTTTTTTCATTTGTTTGTGATTGATTAGAATATACAGACTGCTGTTAGAGAGATTTTGAACAGATTTTTGAAATAATAGTTCAAAATTAAGTAAATATATAATTTAGTTAAAATGATGCTTTTATAATACTTGTTAAACACTGCATACTGTTAAATACATTTGTCTGTGTGTATTTATATTTGGTGTGTTTATTTAAACATGTATGCAGTGTGTGTCTAATTGTAATGACATAAAACACCAGTAAAAAGGTAAAAATAATTAATGTTACATACACATATACACAATGACATACACATATTCACTGAACACACACAGCCTTTCAAAAATACTGACACTTTTGTATACACCCTTACATACAAATCATTACACATACACATACACAAATTCATATACTTTCATACATCCATACACATATATTTACAGTCACACAAATGTATACATTTATACACATTTACACACATATACACTCATACATGTTCACATTCACTCTCTGTCTTTGCATACACACATACATTCTTGTATAGTTACTCTCTCTCTCTCTCTCTCTCTCTCTCTCTCTCTCTCTCTCTCCCTCCCCCTCTTTCTCTCTCTCTCTCTCTCTCTCTCTCTCTCTCTCTCTCTCTCTCTCTCTCTCTCTCTCTCTCTCTCTCTCTCTCATGCAGACTATCACTTACATGCAAACATGCAGTGCCAGCCTGCATTGTTATTCAGTTCTGATAAGGTGACATTGTAAGAGTCTGCAATCGTCTTTCAAGCCAACTTTATCTTCATCCACGCTGTGATGACTAGATCTTTCTACAGGATGGAACATCGAAAATTTCTATTTATCTCCCTCAGAACTTACTCATGTACGAATAATCTCCAGGAACTCTCTAACACAAAGCTGCTGCCATGCTGTCAGTACAGCCAATAAGTCAGAATTTAGAGAAAGTTCTGTGAATTGTACTGTAACACATAAAATACATTTTAGAGACATTCACTGGGTCAGATTCCTCAACTTTGTTGATTTTCTGTTGCTGATAAATATTGAAATGATCTGTGGTGATTCTATTTCTCCATCTTTCTACTCTTGTACCAGATGTTTCAAACACAGCTTCTGATTTTGGAAATAGTCTTCACATCTGACTGTTTATCTCTTTGTGTGTTTATTTTCTTACCTGTCATCTATTAATCCACCTAATTTTTCACCCATTCATTTTTTTCATCCATCCATCCATTCATCCAAACATCTGTTCATCTTTTCATCCATTTTCCATCCATCCAAGCATCTATCTAATCATGAAGCCATCCATCCATTTAGTTAACCACCTATTCACACAGTTCATATAAAAGCAGACATCTTAATCCAAGTCTGCTTCAGTAATTCCTTCTTTGTCCATTTCAATATCTTTTTTTTTATTTATCTGCCACCCTGGAGATTGTTTAAGAACTAATGGAATCAATTTTCATGGAATTTCAGGAACCGTTTTTTGAAAATGGCAGCCATGATACTGATATTTAGATAACTGGGAGCATGTTTAGAGGTATTCAGTTAAAGACGAATGTCACATTGTGAATGTTGTTACCACCTGTCTAAATTGATGCAGCATCGGAGATTGCCTGAATGTCAGGGAGAATGGTCTCAACCCACACATTTTTATTCTCTCTGGCAGATAGAGTAAATGGAAGCATTGCTTGTCTTACTGAGTGTTAACAATAGAAAAATGTCTTAATCTGACAGCTAATAAGAATCTCTCTTCTTTCGCTTTCTCTTTCTCTTTCTCTATACAGCTATGTCTGTCTGTATGTATGTATGTATATATGTCTGGATCCTTATATTTATCTATCTCTCAATTTATCTGTATATCTATATATCTACATATCTTTATCTGTCAAAACTATTTTCTCTGTCTGTCTCTCTCTCTCTCTCTCTCTCTCTCTCTCTCTCTCTCTCTCTCTCTCTCTCTCTCTCTCTCTCTCTCTCTCTCTCTCTCTCTATCTATCTATCTATCTATCTATCTATATATATATATATATATAAAATTGAAAAATTAACTTTTATTTATAAAATCTGGCAAGCTGTCATGCATATTTTCTCTTTTTAATTCTTATATGAAATTCATACTGTGCAGGTGTATATTAACCAAACTGTACGTTATTAATAATTACGTTATCTGCGTGCCCTTGTTTACCCTCGAATGTTTGGTGGAAATTAGAAATAGATCCCAGACATTTTATGGTTTATGGTTTAAATAAGGGTAGTAATCTTTCATTGTTGATACAGAGATGAAATGTTTGCTGAATCAATAATGACCACACAGTGCTGCGATTGTGCACCCTATCTGGCAATCAGAAAGTTCTTTGATTCGGTTACTTGAATGAAGCATATCTTTTATGTATTTTGCCCATTTTATCATTCATATCAACTTAAGCTGAATTGCTGTTGGCTCAACTTTATTTTGAATTTTGACATGGGACCGTGTATTTTTCGTGGAGGTAGGGAAAGTTAATTTAACTTCAAAGCTCTGATAATGTTTATCAGCGGCTGATATCAGATGTCTGTGGAAAACAATTGCAGGAGAAGCTATGATGAAAAGTTGTTTTTTTTTTTGCTGATAAATGCTGAAGTTATTAAATATGCTTACAGGAGCAGTGTTACGTCTGTACAGAATGACAAACTGATGGCAAGATAGCTGCCAGTCAGCTTGTACTTTGTGGACTGGCCAGCTGTTAGCACATCACTGAAACCAACCAAATCATTTCGTTATTGTTTCTCTTGTCATCATCATCTTTACTGTCATTTTTTTTTTATTGTTATTGATAATACTATTTGCATTATTATCATCATCATCATCATCATCATTATCTGTCATCATCATTATCATCATTAACATCTTCATCAACATTCACTGTCATCATCATCATCATCATCATCATCATTATTATTATTATTATTATTATTATAGGTGAGTCTTTAATGTGAATGTGCAAGTGTACACATATGTCACAAAAATTAATCAAGTGCCATAATGATCTTCAACTGAGGCTTTTGTGTTTAAATCTCTGGGTGCTGAGACATTCATTTCCTCTCTGTGACATTAGCCCCGCAATCACAAACTCAGCTCTGTGTATTATTGAATCCTAATTGTACAGAAAGACTGACCACTGTCCAGATTACCTTGTTTATCACACTGGGTCAGTTCTGTGTGTGAAAATCTTCTTTAATTGCCTCTTTCCTCACTGTCCTCTGATAATTTCATCAATACACTGGAATTGCCTTGGGGGTGTCTGCAGCGCAGGAAAACTGAACTAAGCTTTTCCACTTGTTGTAAATAGGGATGTACTGACCTAGTAATACCTGAACTAATCCAGTTTGCTGAACTGGTTGGCACTAGAGGGAGATTGTTCAGTTGTAGTAGTGGAGGGAGGGAGAGGAGAGAGAGAGAGAGAGAGAGAGAGAGAGAGAGAGAGAGAGAGAGAGAGAGAGAGAGAGAGTGAGAGAGAGAGAGAGAGAGAGAGAGAGAGTGAGAGAGAGAGAGAGAGAGAGAGAGAGAGAGAGAGAGAGAGAGAGAGAGAGAGAGAGAGAGAGAGAGAGAGAGAGAGAGAGAGAGAGAGAGAGAGAGAGAGAGAGAGAGAGAGAGAGAGAGTGAGAGAGAGAGAGAGAGAGAGAGAGAGAGAGAGAGTGAGAAAGAGAGAGAAAGAGAGAGAGAATAATTATTTACATAAAAATGTGTTGATGATAAAAAAAAGTAATAATAATAACAAGATGTATTTATTTATGCATTTGCTCATTCAAAACAATTTAAATTATTCTCCCTCCATTTTAACATTACTGAATGCAGCAGATAGGAGCCAGATCATTATTGATTTGATATTTGAAAAAATCTGTCTTTTCAAGAACTTTTACTTTTTTTTGTAAAATAAAGTAAACAATACATCAGTAAAACACTAATATAATTTTAATATGACAATATGACATCAGTGCAGTGATACAGTATAAGCTGCAGATATACAATATGAGTCACAGATATATATTACAAGTTTTAGTTCATTTTCTAATGCAGGTCATAGTTTATAGACATTCTAAAATCTTTAAACATAAAGCAATTTTTAATTAGACTTCTGTCCAAAAAATAATAAACTGCATGTATTTACAATATGTAATCTTAACAGTTAAATATACTTGATTAAGTTTAATATTAAACTGTCATCTCAATTTCAGCCTTTCTGTTGATAAATGTTGTAAAAAGATTAAAATGAATAACATCTATTTGCATGCACTCCAGAAATTTTAAAAATTTTTTTTTTTTTTTTAATTTGTCTGGTGTGTGCACCATGTCTTCTTGTTTTGTATTACACAAAAGAAACATAATTTACTCTCATGGCAGAGTTAAAAAAAAAAAAAAAAAAAAAAAAAATAGACTGAGAGGAAATAACAGTGATAAAGAAAATTGAAGATGACTGAAGAATGTAAAGGAAAACAGCTAAATATCAGACAGTTTCATGCAATAACTGTTCAGTGCTATTACAGAGAGGAAAATGTCAATCAGGTGCCATTAAGAAGATTGGTAATTGTGGTAATTCCTCCTCAGAGTGGTGATCCAGCAAAATCTCTCGACCCATGACTAAGGTGGATAAGACGTCCAATATTTTTAAAAGCACATAAGTAGATAAGCTGTTTCCCTTGAGATGATGTCTCTCTCACTTACACACTGAACTGATATTTCCTCTCCTTTCTGTCACAGACACTCTTCAGAAAAACCCCACCTAGATCTATAAACACGTTTCAGAATATTTACACCGTTAGACATAATCTTGTTATTGCACTCGTCCATTTAATATTTACTCTTTGAGAATATTCTTCCAAATATTCTGAAGCATCATTTTATTAATTTATAAATTAAAACAAATTGAAAAAAAACGTAAATTGCTTCTAAGAAAAGAAAGTGAAGTAGAAGATAAGATTATTGTTATATTTTATTTTAAAAAAAAACTAAATTTAAAAAAAAAAAAAGAATTGGGAGATTTGATGCCCCCCTCCTTCCCTGTATAACTGTCCCTGATGGAATATACTGAAGATTAGAGTCTTCTCCTTCCCTGTATAACTGTCCCTGATGGAATATACTGAAGATTTGAGTCTGTGATGAAATACGCTGGAGATATGGACCCCTGCTACATAACTGTCCTGATGAAGTACCGGTTACATGCACACGCTATCTGACTGGTGCTAATGGAGTCGTGTTCTTCCTGCCGGGAGCTTCTTATTTTCTTCTCATTGGGGTTTCACTTAAAAGAGAATTTCAAGATTAAACTTTGTTTATGAAATGCACACTCTGATAAGAGAATACATGTATGTGTATCGTATATTTCGTTCTGTCTGCTCCGTCTTTTGTTCTGTCGCTGGTGGTGACTTTTTTTTTGTAATTGATGTTTTCTCTGAGAGGAACATCAATTTAAAGATTAGATAACTCATAAAAGATGTTTAGGTGCATCAGCCTGGGCTGTAACCATATCAGTGTATCTGTGTGTTTGCTTTTAAATGTTTTTGACAAAGTGAAAGGAATAAATTACTGACATATCTGCAGCCAGGTATTAGCTATAAACAAATAATGATGGTGTAAATATTTTTTTTTTTTAAGCAGTAAAATGTTTTGATATGCCATGTTGGTCTGAAAAAAAAAAAAAATGTCTGGTTTTAGGTTTGTTGCATAATGTTCTGATTTTGTATACTGATGTGTGTGTGTGTGTGTTGTGTGTGTGTGTGTGTGTGTGTGTGTGTGTGTGTGTGTGTGTGTGTGAGATATACATTACACATCAAACTTGCACAAGTCAATTTAAAAAAAAACTTATTTAATTATATTTGCTTTTTCAGTTCTTAACCTCTTTAATTCAAAATTATGATTTTATTTTATCACTTTGTCTTTAGTTGTCTTATTATTGGACTGTTGAAAACATTACAATTTTTTTATTTATTTTTTTTTACTTGTTTTATTTAGGAAATAACAGGGGTAACCCTTTTATAGATTTGTTATTGTTCTTTTTTAAATTTCTCTCTGTTTGAAGCAGGATCATTAAAAAAACACTGTTAAACATTCGTCTTTTATTCTCTGATACTTCAAATACAAACCTCTGGGGGATCATTCGTCTGTGAACTTTTTTATTTCTTATCTGAGACTTTTGTCTTTCTAGACAACATCTTATCAGAATAAAGCTGAAAAGACCTCACAGACTTGTACTTTCAGGAGAAAACTATTTCATTATGATTTAGTAGTAATATGACAGTAAATGTAAATTAGTATATGTCTGAGCTGAGTGGTCTAAACGAGACTGCAGTGGAATAATTACTTTGTATAAAAACTCATCTCATAATGGCTGCATTATGACTCTACTGAGGAACACACATCACAGCAACGGCGGCCTCTGTCTGACTGCTACAGCTACAGTAACATCTCTTAATTAAACAGAGGTGAGTGCTTAATGTACTGTAGTGTCTTTATGGCTGACAGCAGTTTGATAGTTTTGTATACTGGACATGACTGATATATGAAACAGTACTTGTGACTCTGTAGTTCAGCATAACTGTATTGATGATGAGCATACATATATATACATACGCAAACACAAACACTTTCATATGTACATATATTCAAACACTTTCACATGTACATACATATATAAATATATGTTTAATGAATATACACACATGAAGGCATGAATTTACAGACAGAAACATACATGTACTCATACATACATACACAGCAAAAAGGTACTAAACTAGAGGAACCATTATTTAGCAAACAGGATAAAATTTATTTCTGTTTAAACAGATATTTTTGTATATTTGCTGATAGCCAGTGATAAATGAATTATGTTTTAAATGGTTAAAAGTAATCATTCACACCATTTGAAGTTTTGGGGCCTGATGTTTATTTTACTATCTGATAAGTAGATATGGGGGTAGTGTAGATTCAGCTGATTTTAATAACATTTCAACCTCAGACTTAATGACCCATGGGATTGGTGCCAAATGTTCCAACATCTTGGTAACAAACTCCCTTTCTTTTTGCTTGTGACTAAATAAATCTTAAAAAAAAAAAAAAAAAAAAAAAAAAAAAAAAAAAAATTATTAGCTTATTTTATTTGCTATGGTTATATTGCCAACAATGATTTTGATTATTTTATCTAGTTACGATCAATTTTCTAAATACTTAAAAAATCAAAATTATCTAGATGACACTAACAATTATTTTGATTTTAAAAAAAAATCAAAATTTGTATATATCAAAGACAGCTTTAACAAAGACATGCATTTTCCAGTCAACCAAATTTAAATTTGTCTACCAGACATTTGACTGTTAAGATTTGTCCCTGCAGTGAATGGATCATGTTGAATGTTAGAGACAAAGTGACATCAGATCTCTCCTCCTCAACAGTTCATGTTTAAGACAAACATTTAATACTCATTTAATTACTTCTTCTGATGGTTCAGTCAAGTTGAAAGCAGCTGCTGGCTCTGACCTGAGTGGATTGGGTTGTACTTGATTATTTCTGTTTAATGACAAGTGAACAGGTCACCAGTCAGTGGTGCATTGGTTAGAGTGTTCAACTAAAGTGTGACACATTTCTCCATTTTTAACTGTTCCCTTTAAAAACTTGTGATCTTAGTATGTACAATCACATCTACATGGAAGGTTTGTGTCAAATATTCTTTGATTTTAAGAAGCAACAGTAGCACGTGAATTAGTTGTCACAGGTTTTAAAAATAAGTTTACCTTTTTTAACTGTCTCAATTTTTATACTAAAATTCATTTCCTGTTTCTACAAAATGCTTACATAACAAAATTAAATTGTACTTAATTTTCATGAAGGTTATATTTGCTACAGATCTGTCTTTATCTCTGTAACAAATAAATAAAAAATGTCATTTGAAAAAGAAAAAAAAAATCAGAAAAAAAAAAATCATTATTATGACTAAGGCCTGAAAATTGAATTTAATGAGATAAAAAGAATTACATGACTTTGTCTTGACGACTGTTCTCAGTTCGTCATATTAAGTTAAAATCTTCATATTAAGTTTCAAAGCTAACTGGTGTTTAAATGCATTCTTTCCTCTGACTCTGGCTAAAACAAACTGTTGATTGTAATTATGAAGATAATCATGAAACAAGAACACATGTTATTAGTTAAAAGGCAAATGACACATCCCTGTTATTCTTCACAATCAGGAAGACTTTTTGCTCTCAGTGAATTCCTCCATTTTCTGTGTGCTCCATTCAATTTAGCATAGCCTGCAGCAGACTCTTTTCTATTCTTTTTTCTTGCTTCAGATGAGGATAATGTGAGAGCCTGTGGTCACTGTGGTAATTTTCTGCTCATTGCACAGGTTTTTTTCCTTAGCTTGGTTTGTTTTGTGGTCAGTATCGGCTTCCTGATGTGGACCACTCATTAACATCCTGCTCTGTGACTCAGCACCCTGCTCATTGAACTTCCTCAATAATGAATTCTGCGATGGCCTTGAAGCCACAAATGAGATTTTTTTAATTTTTAAAGCCTTTTGTGCTTGAATCCTATTACAAAGCACATGGAAACCTCTCTCCTGAGTTGTGTTGCTTGGAGGTCTTCACTGCAGTGACTGCTTCTACAGATTTCTCTCTCACGCACAAACACACATACAGACACACAGATACAAACACAAACATTTCTGTGAAAGTAATCTTAAAGGTTGCAATTACAGCTTTGTGTTTTATGGGAGAATTACAAATGCAATTAAATCAGTGAAAAAGAAAAGACTAAAATATCACTTATTTGTTTTGTTCTGAAATTTCAATACAAAATAGTTGATGTGTCATTCATTCATTCATTTATTTTTATATGTTTTAATATTTAATATTCCAATTATAAATTTTTAAGTTTCTTCTCATTCTTATGATTAAAATTTTATTATTATTATTACTTTTTTATTATTTAATCAAAATGAGCTGTATTAGACTTTATGAACTGCGTTAGTAGACTGTATGATCATTCAGTTGTTATACTGCATGAACAGTTGTACTGTACGAACAAGTTATTAGTCTGTATGAATGAACCATTACTACATGAACAGTTAATTCAGAAACCTGTACATTTGACACCAGTGGTATTATTAGCACAAGAATACCTCACACAGAACTGTTGATATCTACACCAGATATTTAACAACCTGCCTAATGAAAACTCCATTATCACATTAGCAAGTTCATTGTGTAGTTTGTGACTGTAGCTTCTGTCACTGGACTTCTTTGTGTTAGCTGACCATCAACATCCTGCTGTCCTGGACAGTGGTCACTTTATATTAGTTTATTTCTCTTGCTAATGAATTTATGATACAGAAAGTTCACCCGTTACTGGATATAAATCTTTAGTATGTTCATATAAGTTGATTACATCTGTCTGTATGAGTATATTTATTGTTAATCCATTTATATCTGTACATCTTGTATCTGTAAATGTATGTATTTACCTATATAAATATACATATATAAATATAGAGATATATATGTGTGTGTATATATATATATATATCTGTCTTTATCTACCTACCTACCTATCTATATATCTATCAGTGTATTTACCTATATGTCTGTCAGTCTATCCATCTGTCTGTCTGACTGTTTGTCTGTGTGTGTGTGTGTGTGTGCATGCATTTGTGAACACACACACACATACACACACACACATCTAAACACTCAGAAATTATCATTCTAAACACAGCTGTTTCATTCAGTTCATATTTTTAACGACTTTTTAAAATATTTTTAAAAATAATACAAACTATTGCAATACAACAATTACAAATGAAAAAGATATTTTGTTTATGTATTTTTGTTTCCATAGTGATATTTTATCTAATGACAAGTTGAGAGTATCATATGATTTATGGTTTAAGAAATTAATGGAATATATCTAGTCACAGAATCTGAAAATGGCAGAAGAAGAGAGGTGACTGCAAATGAGTAATTATATTTTCATTTTGATTATTGAGTTTCTATTGATCTTTTATTGTTTTATCAAGCGTATCATGATGTTATGTTTAATCGCAGTTTGGTCACAATATTATCAGATTACACTGTGTGTGTTGTTAGCTAAGAAACTCTGCCACAACATCAGTTACTAGGCTGACTTTTTTCATTGGTTAATGACTTTAGCACTCTTTTTCTTTTTAAATCTTTTGTATGTATATATATATATATATATATATATATATATATATAATGTATGTATGTACATGTGTGTGTGTGTGTATATATAAAAGATTTAAAAAGAAAAAGAGTGCTAAAGTCATTAAAAATATATAATGTGTGTGTGTGTGTGTGTGTGTGTGTATATATATATATATATCTACAAAAGATTTAAAAAAAAAAAGTGCTATAAAGAAAGAATGCACATATATATAATATATATAGATAGATAGATATAAAGATGTAGAGGTGTGTGTGTGTGTGTGTGTGTGTGTGTGTGTGTGTGTGTGTGTGTGTGTTGTCATTGTTTTATTAATAATGGTTTACATTTCGGATTTAATATGTTACCAAATGTAAGAACAGCAATTCAGATTAAATCAATATCTTAGAATAATTGTATTGAGGTTTTGTGTAACATGTCACAAAACTTGCATTATCAGTGGACATGCAGCTGTCACTGGTGTTTTTTTTCATTGCTATTGATCTGATGCTAATTTCTGAAGTAAAAAAACATATTAGAAATTTTATTTCAATTCTGAAATCATTATATTAATTTTCTTGTCTCAAAGGAAGACAATTTTCAGACGAAAAGGGAAGTAACTCTTACAATATACTGTGTTTCCAGGGATCACATCTGCAGTTAAATGACAACTGAATTAAAATGAAAAATAATAGTAATTATACTAAATAAAAGATATAAGTTTCTAATTACATAATAATAATAATAATAATAATAATCAAAATAATAATAATAATAGTCAAAATAATAACAAAAAATAATAATAACGATAATAATTAAAATAATGAAAAAAAAAATCAATCAATAAAACAAATAATAATAATAATGAACACATACAAAACAATAAAATTAAACATTTCAGATGCATTAATATCAAATACATTTACAAATATATCAAATATAAAATACCTAAAATACTTAAAATAATAATAATAACAATAATAATAAAAATAGTAATAATAATGCTATTAATGATGATGATGATAACAAAAAAAATAATAATTAAGATAATAACTAAAATAATGAAAAATGAAATAAAATAATAATAATAACAATAATAATAATAATAAGAAGAAGAAGAAGAATAACAATAACAATAACAATAACAATAATAACAATAATAATAATAATAATAATGAAAACTGAACAGCAGGTTAGCTTTGTTTTGACTTCTCTCTGGTAAGATACCTAATCTGAAAGTAACAGTGACTCCTCACTTGACTAGAACATGCTGGAAATGTTAAGAGATTATGCTGAGACCACACACTGAATGCAGAGTTATGATCTGACCTCTTTCTCTAATAGCTCCACAGTTGTCTGTTTATCTGGAGTGGCCTCCCCTGACCTCCAGCAGTTGAGGTGTCTGTGTGTGTGAGAGAGAAAATGTCAAAGAAGGCTCATGTTTATAAGTTGTGGTTCCAGACAGATAAAACAATGTGAGGCTTTGTTTAATGGCAGCCTTCTGATTAGGATTTCAAAACATTTCACCAACTGTCTTTGATGCTACACCTAGATTACCACAGCTTTTTTGCTTTTTTACTTTTCCTTCTTTTGTGAACCTGTAATGGAGTGTATTTATAGACATGTTAAAATGTTTTTAAAACACTTTTTTTTTTTTGTTGTTATCTATATCTAATCAGTCCTGCATTTTACTGGAAACCATAGCAGCTCCTGGTTTCTTAACTTACTTTTTGTTTCCAGTTGTTCTCAAGATAAAAGTTCGAAAAAGCCTTTCAAGATTTAATTTCTAGATATTTTTTCAAAAGATTTTTTTGACTTTTTAAATTTTAAATGGCTGTCAGTTATAAAGATAATATATATTATTTTTTATTCTAAATGTATCATTTACAATCATTCTCTAAGGACAAAAAAATAAAATATCAGTTTGTAAAATTATAATAACTATGTTTTAAGCATTTAGCCATGAATAATAATAATAATAATAATAATAATAATAATAATAATAATAATTAATAATAATAATTAATAATTAATAATAATAATTAATAATAATAATTTAATAAAGGTAATGATGATAATAAGAATATCAAAAACAATGACAAAAACATTGGCATCAACAACAATTATAATAATAAAGAAAAACATTCTTATCTTTTGGTTGTTTTTATTTATTTTGTTTTGTTTTGTGGAGTTTTTTAAAATTTCTTTTAGCATATAAAATGTCACACTAGAAGATAAAACCGAGTCTGCATTTTAATCCTTTTGTGTTTGAGTTGAAATAAAACTACTTTAAACTCAACACTGAGATGTCTACTGTTTTGTAACACAGTATCTCGGCTTGGCAAATAGGTGCATGGCTCATTAACATTCACTTAATTAGAGGTTCTTTCTATGAAAAAGGTGGAGCAAGGGCCAAACATAATCTTGAGAAAAATGTGCAAAGTCACAGTTTGCTCCCCAACTGTGTGTAATGGATAGTGTCTGATGTATTTGATATTATTTGAGATAACAAAACAAAAACTGTTGTAGGTTTGTTAAAAGAATACAAATCTTATAAAATTCTGAAATTATATTTAATAATTCATTTGTAAAGAAAAATAATAATAACAACAAATGGAACAAAATATGAATTTTTAATTAAAAAAAAAAAATCATTATTGATGATGACATGAAAAAAAAAAATTGTATTAGATGTTGAACTTAAAATAATAATAATAAAGAATGCATCCAAATTTATGATTAAATTTAATATAAATTAATATTGTTATTGCATAAATATGAAAATTAAAAATGATTACAGCTTTGATATATATTGGAGATAATTAGTGACATGTTTTGAAACTTTTCTGAAATGGGCAATAATAATAAAAACAAAACTTCATAAAATCTGTATCATAATCACAAAATTTATATATCTGAACATTTCACTCTTAAAACATAATAAATATTTTAACAATAATAATCAAAAATATGTTGTGCCATATTCTTCTATTTTCATAGTCCCATTATTTTTTTTCTGGACTATTTTTTTTTTTTTTTTTTTTCCATGACATTTTTTTTTTTTTCTTTTTCTTTTTCCAACACCCAAGATTACCATCAGGTTTTCCATTATCCCATTTTTAAAAAAAATCTTTTACCTCAGCCAGAATGAAGTTTTCTCTAGTGAAAAGCACGGAGGAAGGAATTGTGATTATCTCTCTTACTTATCCTGCTTGCTGCAGTCCTCTGACGATACGATGATCGAGAAAACTGTCCTGATTTCTTCAAATTGTCCATGAAATTGGCTGAGCTCAAACTCAAAGCGAAGAGTGAGTTTTCCCTAGCGACCATGTTGTTATCCCCATCTCTGTCTCTTTAACATTTTTATAACTCAATTTTCACTCACGTGAATTTAACCTTTTTTTTTCTCTCTCTCTCTCTGTATCTTCCTGACAAATGTTGGTGGTTAATGAGAAAAACATTGAGAAAATAAACTCAATGAATATTACCGACAAATTAATCAACAATAGATTTTCTCTGTCTAGAAGATAACGAAACTTTACACCTTATGTGTATGTGCATATATATATATATATTATTTTTTTTATACTTTATTTATTTATTTATTTTTGTTGTTATTATTATCTTTTTAGACCATTTTTATTGGCAATAAAACTTACCCACACTAAGGATTAACATGACATCTTTTCATTTTATAAACACATTTTACCATTTTATCCTGCCTTTTGTTTTGTAACATCCATGAAACGTGAACTGTATATGAGAGAAAACTTGAATTACTGATTATCTGCATCTTTTAAAAAGAGTATATATGTAGGTATGTATGCATGTCTGTGTGTGTTGGTTGGTGTGTGTGTGTGTTTGTTTTATTACTTTCACAGATGTTAGCAGTATTTTAATACAATTCAGTTTTGCAGAAAAAAAAAGAAAGATAGTCACAGTATTTTGTTCACCTCCTTTTCTTTCAAATGTACAAAGATGTAAATGTAAATTAATATACATAGATGTAAATTATATAGTCTGTTTTCAGTAATTATGAGGTAAATTTTTTACAATTATAATCTGAAATTATTACTTTATTGATTATGATAGTTTGTCCTGCCAGAATTTTGTTCATATCACTGAAATTATTACAGAAGAGACCAGAAAGGTAAACAGGATGAAAATATTGTATTAACAGTTTTACAGCAAACAAAGCAACACTATAATAGTGCAAGTTCCCTTAGAGGCAGGCAAGAGACTTGCATGACTCAGTCTTTTGTGCATTTGGACGTCTGGGAGAAATATTTTGTTGGGTAACCTAGTATAAATCAAGATATTTTATTAATACAAACTATTTTATATATTTCTAACACTAACTCAGTTCCTTCATGTACTCATGTATTTTAAATTAATATTAAGAAATGATGGAAAATTAAAAATGATTTTAGTTAAAACATCATATTTCAGTGATGACTTGAAATTGTTCAGGTCAGGATGAAGACATCATCGACTGTGTAGTTTTTAATATTTAATCTCACCATCCATTACAACATCCTGTCGAATCAGGCTGTCAGAATGTTGCTGGTCAAAGCGATTATTTATTAGATGTTTATTAATATCATCAACTAATTTAGAAAATGAATGTCATATGTATTTCAAATATGACAGTGGGGGAAAAGGACCACCTGTGGAGAATTAAATTGTTTTCTAAAACAGTCTCCTTCTCCCTAACTGCACGCGACATGCGATGGGTTGGTGTGGTGGCTTTTTTCCCCAGCCTCTCTTTGAATTTAATTCTGCAGGACAGATTTTTAATTAATGAATTTAATATCACGAAGAGTTTAATAATGAGAACTACACGTTTAATGCTAGAGAGAAATTTTCAGTATGATTGTTAATGAAAACCATTAAAACTCTGGTCTTGTTATTAATAGAATAATTATTTAGTCACAGATAATGATTTTTTTTTTTTTTTTTTTTTTTTTTTTTTAATTTAATTTAAACTTTAATTATTATAAATTACTTTTTAGAAAATAACAGGTATGATTAAATATTATTTAGTTTTCCCTTTATGGTCACGCCAAGATTTCTGATATCAACAGATATTTAAATAATTATGTATCATCTATCAAATTACTCTGTTTAATAAACAAGAGTCTCTTAAAAGGTTTGACTGTAGAGCATTGTCCTTCGTGTCCTGTGGATCGTAAGATCAAATCTCTTCAGTACAACAACAGGGCTGTTTTACTTTATAGATAATGTCTTATGGCTGTTTTACGATAGGCTATGGTGAATGTTTTTTTTCCAGAATATTTTATATAAAATATCTTTTGTCACCAAGTGATAAAACTAGCTGATAGTTGTTGTATCAGGTTTCTTCTCTGGTAATCATCATTATACATATAAAATGAAAATGTAAGTGTTTATGTTGGTGTCTGAGACTTGGCTGTGTGTGTGTGGAGATATATGCACATATGTTTATGTGTGTTTAATGTGTTTGTATGCATATTCTAGATGAATTTAGATTACATTCAATATTTGTTAATTCTATTTAAAAAAATGTATCCTTTTTTCTAACCCAAGGTCTGAGCTGTACAATGGAGTTGACACACTGAGAATCAAACCAGTACAGACTTTTTGTGTTTCGTAATCTCTGTTTGTATTCACTGCATCTTCTTTATTTCAATATCAACTGGAGTGTCTTGATGGTGTTTTTGTACCTTTCAGCACAGACTCTCCCAGGTTAACAGTCTGTCAGGTAGCCTGAATGCTCTGCTTTTCAAAGTAAATAGCACAACTGACAGGTAGATGAGTGTGTATTGAAAATACATATTTCCCTCTGCGTTCATAAACACTGATACTCAGTGTGTGCACCAAACACTGGAGAAAATGGTTGTAATGTACTTGATAAAAAAAGCTCTTGTGTTTGTTTGTCGTTTTTTGGGGGAGTTAAAATTAACATGAATTTAAAAAATAAAAAGATATAAAATATTTTATGTATTTTAAATTTTATAATTGGAAAGTTAAATAGAAAAAAAAAAATTTAAATGTTTTTTTTTAAAAATGAGGAATAATAACATATCTGAAATTTCCTTAATGTTTTTTGTGTTAACTAATTTAAAGTGAAAATTTTCAATACTGAAAACTATATTAGATGTCCCCAAAACAAGAATATCTTGATTTTTACAGTTTTAAATTCAGTGTACAGTGGTGAGAGAGCAGTGATGTTGAAAATATCTGCTGATCCATGAAATCCTGTTATACACCACAGCTTACACACACAAAACATTTCTTAACAGGCCTGATGTTTCCAGACTGGGGTTGACAACCCCCCAGAAACCAGCCAGAACATATTAATAGTGGTCATATTTATTTATATTAACTGTCCATGTGGAACAAACCAGTTAGGTGTGACCAAAACATGAGTAGGACTTTCTAAACAACTGATTTTAAGAAAAGGATAAGATGTGTGGTATGGCTGTCTGCAGGATGCTTTTCGCTTTCTTTTTTTTTTTTTTTTTTTTTTAAATTTATTATTATTATTATTATTTTTTTTTTTTTTTTTTTAGTTAAAATTATTAGTTTTGACAAAATGTTTACATTTTTATTATTTATTTATTATTATTAATTTTTTTATTTTTTTTTTTATTATTTATTTATTTTAATGCAGATCTTTTGAAGTACAAATGCAATTTATTATACTACTATTAATATTACTGTTGTTGTTATTGTTATCACCATTGTTGTTGTTGTTATTATTATTATTTTTATTTACTGTTATTATTACTACTGCCACCACTACTGTTATTGTTGTTGTTGTTTTTATTACTATTATTATTATTACAAAAATTGTTGACTAGATACAACTGATACAATTACTTGTAAAAAAATAAAACATACAGGTATTTAGGCCATTGGTTAATAGCATCAGAGAGAAAAGTAGAGCAGATATTTATTCACATTTATAACATGAAAACTACACACAGCTGTAAAACTGTCATCAGTGCACTTTGCAAGAACAAGTTAGGTTTTTTTCACAGCTTCGTAGATCCTTTAGAATCCTTTGAACTTGTACAAAAAAGGGTCAGCTGATCTGTGTTAGACAGAGATTTATGGAGAATCATTCGACAAGAGATAGGTTTTAGGAATATTGTTTCTCAAACTGGTCATATTTTCATTTCTCTTTGTTTATGATCTGAAATATAATGTTTCTTATGCACTCATTCAGACCAGGTTGGGAAAATTAAAACCCTTGATTATCATAATTTATTTTCATGTAGGTAATTCAATAGCTACAGAATATTATATATTTTTGTTCTTTTTTTTTTTCTGTTGTATGTCTCTTTGATGAGGGTAGACAAAGTAAAAAATTTAACAGTTTTGAAGTAAAATGAACATGTCATCCATTTTTAAAATATGTTTTATCATATTCTTCTTTTTTTTTTTTTTAATGTTTAAAATTTTTTTCTTTGTTATTCACATCAGAATTGATGTAAATCATTTTTCTTTTCAATCGTTTGAAAATTGAATTCCATGTATTTTGCATAAATTTTATAAGAAAGAAACTAAAAAGCAAAATTGGATAAATAAATATGTTTATTATTAAAAAAATTTTACCTGTTTTTTTTTTTAATCTATTTATTTTGTATTTATTTTTTATAAATTGTTATTACTTTTGACTTTGTTACTGTCATTTTATTATTATTTTTTTACTGTTCTTACTTCCTTTTTTCTTATGTTTGTCATTATTTTATGTCATTTAAAGATTACTTGAACACAGTTATCTCTATCAATACTTTCCTCAAATTACTTTTAATTAAAAAAAACAAAAAATCTAAACAAATAACAATAACAATAATAATAATAATGATAACAATAATAATAATAATAATAACTTTAATAACAATAATAACAACAACAATAATAACCTCTTAATGCTAATGAACTAATAACACAAAATGGTGGTCTGATCTGGATAACCTTGGTTACGTGTATCTTAGAGGTCAATCAAAAGTCAATGGTCTATCTTAATTATGAATAGTGATGATAATCAACCCAGCCGTTGGAGATATGGACAGAAATACAGAAATAAGAGGAAGCATTTTAATTATGTGGAAGCAGCTTGTGCAGGTTAATCAAGCAGTGATATGTGGTATAAACCAGCAGTGACCAGAGTTTGATCAGTTTGTAGACGTCACACAAACAAACTCGGTTTAAATCTACGATATGAAACACACTGTACATGAAATGATAAGAAAAATTAAAATGTCAAGAATAATGCAGCATAAAACATCTGAATGATATATAAGCAAATCATTAGTAATGATCTAAAAACATATACATTTGAGAAAGAAACAAAGTATTGTCCAGTAGTACCAAGCATATAGATCTATAGACAGTTTTAATGAATTTTTTTTAAAATATACAGACATACAGATCTCTAGACGTTTTTGATAAAATTTAAAAAACCCCAGTATAGACACTATTTCATAAGACATCAACCCAGTGTTTACTTGCTTAACTTCACTTTTCAGTTGTATTTGTCATTTGGTTTAGTGAGTCGTCTTTGTGTGAACACTGCTTTAGTCAGTATCTAAGCATTAATTTATTTTGAACTTAAATTACTGTAAGATTGTGTCATTTAGTTAAATGAAATAAACAATTTTAGCTCCCTAACTCACACGTTCTGTCACATTTAATTTAAACTCTGACCCAAAAGTATTTCATATTATTTTAATAGGATCACAAGACATTTTTATATGCATTTCAAATTTTATGAGATATTTTTATGAGACATTTTATCCATATACAATTAGAGATTACGGAAATAATACCAGTAACTTTTAATAATAATTTTAAAATATTCATGGCTTCAGCCAGACAACAGAGGTTTACCTGTTAATTTTTTTAAGCCATTAATTTATAATCTTCTTTTTATAAATTCTTTTTTACAACTGGTGGGAAAAAAACAAATTTCATCATTACTATAATCTGCTAGTTAATAATGTTTCACGGTCTGTCTGTCTTAGCAAATGACACATGTAGAAGCTCAGTCACGCCTGATAAACTGCATATAAAGATGCTCACTCATTCTCTGCATGCCACGTGCAGATGAAATTATCTAGCTGGGTGATGCACGATCCATCTGAAGAAAAACCGTTTTTTACTCAGTCTGAACACTTCATGATACGTGTTGAAATTAACTCAACAGACTGAGGGTATAACTGTCGTTCATTCATTCATTCATTCATTCCTACACTCATATATGCCCACACACACATTATTAATATATGTACATGTGTGCATTATGCATAAATACACACACACACACACACACACACACACACACACACACACACACACACACAATACATATATATATATGCATATATATCTACTGACTCATACATAGATATCTAAGTACATATATACTCATGTACCCAGAAATACACACGCAGACACATACCATGTAAATTGTTAAAGGCCTCAGACACCTTTTTGGATGTTTTCATTTGCACTTTAAAAACATATATACATATTCTGAATAAATATTATCTTTACTGGAGGTATAAATAACAAACATAAAAATGATGTAACGTTTTATTTTTTTTATTTTATACAGAATAGCGAAATTTGGCTCTTACAAATGCAAATAAGCGGGGGAAAAAAAATTATCTAAAATCTGGCTATTAATTTTTTTTTTTTTAAATGTTATCTCTTTTTCATCTTTAATAAAAATATTTTTTGTGTGTGTGGTGAAGTATTTTCTTTTTTCTTAAGGTTTTTATTTTTTAAACAAGTTCATTTTACATCTTTTTTTTTTCTTCTTCTTTTTAAAAAAAAAAAAAAAAAAAAAAAAAAAAAAAAAAAATAGTATCAGATCCAAGAAATCGTCAAGAGAAAAACAAAATAAAGTAGGGAGGGGGCTCAAAAAATCCTTCATTGAGAATCATTTGTGTGGAGTCTGATGACAGCGAGGGGACGTTTGAAGAGATAATTAAAAGTTTAAATGAGGAAATAAAGCAGCTCTCTGAAACATCAGTTCTGTGTGAAATGAAGCGCGACTGAAACATGTCGTAGAGGAATGAGTAACAACGCTTTCACACAGCAGTTGTTTTTTTTTCTCTCTCTCTCTTTCTCTCTCTCTCTCTCTCTCACATCAGACTGAGTATGCAGAACTTAACAAATGCGTTTTCCACTCACCTTCAAAAGACGAAGGTAATGATGTAGAAATGTGGCAGGTTTTTCTCGAGTAACGTGGTAAAGATGGACGATATACAGTCAGTTTTTTTTTACAGTTTTTTTGTTTGTTTTTTTTGTTGAAGGAAACAGTGGACTTGATGTTGAGCTGGAGATACATTACAGATATCACACTGACTTCAATATTACCTCTTCACTCTGTTTACTGATGGTTTTAATTTTTTCTGTACATATAGTCACTTTGTCTGTTCTTACAGTGACTATATACATATACTCACTTTCTCTGTACTTACTTACAAATAGTTATGTACAAATAACACATACAGCAACTATACATTCCGTCCCTTTTCGCTTTACATACAGTCACTTCCACTATACTTATGGTGACTATAAGTACAGTCACTTCTCCTGTACATATAAGGATGGTGCATGTTAAACTTTCCCTGTTTATATATTGACTTTGCATAGTCACTTCCTTTGTATATATAGTGGCATACATAGCTGTTTATTCTGTATCTCATTTTCATTGTTTCTATCATAAATTTATAATATATATTCATTAGTTTATAATTTTTTAAAACATTACTTAAAAATATATAATTGTTATACACTCATTAAAAGGTAAAAATTGTTGTTACTAATAACATAACAAATGTTTAAAACATCTCTTGGAATTTCATTAAAACAGTTTTCACCAAAACATTGCTTTAGAAAAAGTTTGTGGGGACTTAGCTTGAAAATGTTATTTGCACCTGTCAGGACATAATTTAGTATTTATTTTTATTACGTCCATGAAGTCTTTGTAAACATTTTGTTTTGGGCAAATAACTGGGTAAAGATGTTTTAATCATAAATTTACAATTCATTTTTTTATTTTTTTTATTTTTTATTTTTTTTGAAGAAGAAAAGTTTAGATTTATGTCTTGGCAAATGAGCCATTTTATTGTTTGTTCTCCTAATAATATTTTTTTAATGGAGTTGTTTGTTAGTTTTGTAATACCTGACAGGAAAATATAAAAAAAAAAACATAATTATGAAAAAATGCTTTGTATATATGTTGTATTTTGTTCAGATGAATTAAATTAATTTTGTTTATTTATGAATTAATTTTTTTTAAACCAGATATGTATATTTTATTTTCAATAAATTATTTTAACATGAAGTAACAATTACATATAATGAAATGGGGGGAAAATATAATAAAACAAACAAAAAAAGTTCAAAAACTCCTAAGACTTTTTCAAATGGAAAAGATTAAAAAGTATAAAATGGATGATTTTTTAATATTTGTCACTTTATTTATTTATTGTATTTTATTTTCAATTTGAAATGTATGACTTTGTTTATTTCACAATAATTTACAGAAATTTAATAATGTTTAAAAAATTATTATATTTCATAAAATTATAATTAATTGTTTCCATAAATTTTTAGTGTTTCTTTTATTATTATTTTACTACATAGTTGTTCAGAATGGAAAATGAAATCTGTTGTTGTTTTTTCTTGTTTTGTGTTTTTTTGTTTTTTTAAATAGACACAAAAACAAATATGCATTCAAATATTTTAAGTGAAAAAAAAAACTTATAACAGTGGATTAATTATACATGGCAGTAATCTGCAAAAAATCTGATTTTGTGTTAATATTTAATAAAGAGAAGAGAAGAGACAAACTGAAGTCACAGAACACCTCCTGTTTTTCATTACATTTACAACTATACCCTAAATTACCAAGGGAAAAAACTTCTGATTAGGCAATTTTGTGGCCGTATTAGCGAAGTGGAATTTTCACAGACTGCTTAATGTCTTCTGATGACTCTGTGCAGCTGTTGTTACTAGCAGGGTCTGGGAATTAAATGATTTCCCCTGTTGTCTCAGTAAATACCTCTCCAGTCTGAATGTGTGTGTGTAGCTTTAATAAAACCAGCTCCGTATGTTCAGTCTAAACTACATTTCCACAGAAATATTTTACTAATTCTATCCCTTTTCTAAATTTATCTGCAAATAACCATTTCTGTTAGTTTGTTTTTTTTTGTTGTGTTTTGTTTTTATATACTTTTTTTTCTTTTTTTTTCAAAAAGGAAATTAAAATGAGTCTAAGTTTAAAGTTTTCAATTTAATCAGCTGCTGATGTGTTTAACAGTGATTCCTGTAGCTGACTGATTTTCAATGTCTTTATAAATAAACTGATGTAATGAAATGTTGTTTTTAAAATGATTTTTAAATTAATGTTGCCATATACCTGTAGTTACAAGAATCTGTTATATACATATTAAAAAACAAATTCATTTCTGTTGTTGCACATTTGGAAAAATACCATTTGTTGTAAAGTTAGAATCTATATATTAAAAAATAATAATAATAATAATAAAAATGAAAAAAGACTACATTATTTCATATTAAAAAGTTTTGAATTTATTATTATATAATTAATTTGAAATGTGTTATTATATTTCTTAAACATTAGAATTTATTATAACATTAAAAAAATCAGAATTTATTATTACATATATCAAATTAATGTTTGTATGTGTGGGAACTTAATAAACAATTGTTTATATTGTTTTTTTTTCTTTTTATTTTCAGTTTTCACTCAGGTGAATCCAAAAGACAACTTTCCTGACTTCAATGATGATGAAGACAAGTAAGTTTTTAATTTTTTAATCTTATTTTACTTTGTTTTAGTTCATTTCATTTATTTGTTTTATTTGTTTGTTTGTTTGTTTTGTTTAATTTTATCATCATTAATATGTTTGTTATTTTATTTATTTATTTATATAACCATGTTTACACGCACTCACACACACATAATATGCCCACACACATATAATTTTACCATATGAACTAAGATAATTTTCTTACAGTTCTCAACAAACTCACATATATTTACACACAGTTACATAATTCGACAGACTCTCGGCATTACATCATCTGCATCTTGCCTCCCTAATATCATTTCAAGTCATTTACCAATTTATGTCTTCATGCGTGGCCTTCTTTAATGCATTTGCCAGCTGATTTTACAATTGCTTTCAGTTGTACTGATGTAGACAATGTCTGCTATTTAAATAAGACTTTTGCTCTTTAAACGAGATGTCTGCCGAGTTTAAATAAGTCAATGTCTGAGAAAATGGAGGCAGTTTTTTCGTAGTATTTTACTGCTGCTTCTGATAACTGTGACATGAATAAAGAGGAAAATACTGAAACACAGTTGTCTCGATGTTTAAGTACTGACATATGAACTTCATTATCTGTGGTGGGCAAAATTCTTCTTTCTAATGATGTATGAATGTTAGGACAGAATTATGATATTTTTGTAATTGCTTTTTTGTGTATATTTGTTTTTTTTAATTGAATGTGTATGTGTATGTATGTTAGTCTGCAAGAAAACATTTTGTCAAAGTAAATTATCTTCCTTTTTTTTTTCTTCTAATCTTTTTTTTTTTTTTTTTTTCTATTTTTCTCTCTCTTTTTTCGAAAATCTAAGAAAGATTTAAAATATATAATTTTTTTTCAGATTTTTCTTTTATTTTAAAAGGGGTCATTTTCCTATATTATCAGAACTTTATTTTCAAAGAACTGACAAAAAGTATTAATGTGAAAATATGCATAATTATTTCAATGAACTACAGATTAATAAATGTGAAATTTTATAGTTCACTATGTAATTTGAGAGTTGCAAAATATCTACACTAACCTAAGTTTCAAGAACTACAACTCTTTCAATCTTACACATCAACTAATACTAGGAACTCTTGCCAAGTTCTGATTAAGCCAAGCAAAAAATAAAATTGTTTCAGTAAAAACCATGAGTCAGTTTAAGCAATCATTCTGAATGAATAATTTATATGTTTTAATAATAAATGAAACTAAAAAGATTATTCAAAGACATGAAAGCAAAAATTATTATTTTTATTGTTATTATTAATATTAGTTATTTATTTATTTATTTATTTATTTATTATTGTTATTATTATTATTATTATTATTATTATTATTATTACATGTGTATTGCTATAGTGAAAAAAATAATACTGATTGTTAAAAATAACAGCTGTATCTAAATGTTACATTTTATCTTTTAATTTTCATTCAATTTTCTTTATTTATTTGTTATCATTATATTTTTTTTATTTTTTTATTTAGAAAAACAGAAGCTAAAATAATAATAACAATAATAATAACAATAATAATAATAACAGTAATAATAAAAATAGGAATGAAAAAAAATGGAAGATTTTTTTTTTTAAATCTCATATACTAGTTAGCAGATCAGAATAAAAGTGAATGTGAAGGTTAAAAAGGAAATGACTGAAAAAAAAAAAAAAACAGCATTCATCTACCAAGTGAGCTGAAAGAGGTTGTGAAGTAGTGAAAGGAAAATGTCTACACAGACTGTTTCTTTAGTTTCCTTATTAAAACGTATTGCAGATAGAGAATTGGATTAGAGATAAGAGACAGTTTAGTGTATTATCTCGCTACACGTTACTTATGTTGGTTTTTTATTTACATTAAATTTATTATAATTATTATCATTATTATTATTATTATTATTATTATTATTATTATTATTATTTAATTCTTTTAGTAGAATAATAATAATGATAAGCTGCTTTCTTTACATTTTGTTAAAGTTGTATTACAATGGTTGGTTTTTTTTGTCAATTTTTCTCTTTTTTTTTGTATTTTTTTTTTTACCTTGTTTTGTTCTTAACATCTGTGTTTTCTTAATGTTATTTTGTGTGTGTGTCTGTCAGAGAGAGACAGAGAGAACAATGGAATGTTATGGAAAGAAAAAGAAGAAAGGGACAGAGTGAAAAAAGTAAAGTCAAAGAGAAAACAACAGACTTCAAGAGATCGGATTTGCCCATGTTGTGTATGCACGTAATTTTGTACTGGTTATTACAAATATAATAAACATGAAAAAGTAGAAGATTAACTGATATTTCCTTAATATCTTTATTAATCATCTCTTGGAATATTATTATTAAAAAAAAAAAAAATAAAAAAAATAAAAACATTAGATAATATTTCACATATTGTATTATTAATAAATTTTAACTTTTAGTTTTTGACATTCTCACCTGACTGCTAGGCAGATTCTTGTCTGTTTTATAAAAACAAAATCTTTTTGTTTAAGAAATAAGCCTGACATTTGAAAATAAAACGTCTGCTAGGCAACAAATGGATGCCATTGTGAACTGAAATACTAAATGTAGCCAGCTTTATTGTTTTATTTTTCTTCTTTCTCTTCTTTTCCACTACAGCAAATAACCTTCAGTTTCTGAAACTACACACATCACAATGTTTTCACTCTTCTTGTAGCAGTTCTAAATAAAGCAGTTTATTGTCAGAGACAAAAGACTTCTGATAGAAAATTATTTTTGCTTTGAAAACAGTAGTTGAGACATAACCTAGTAATTTATTTTTAATCTTTATTTTATTATTGTTATTATTATTATTATTATATGTTTTTATATTTTGTGAAAGCGGCTACATTTCAGTTGCATAATGCAGATCTCATTATCAAATATAAATTACTTTCTTTCTTTTTTTTTTTTTTTTTTTTTTGGTCTATTTATTTCTGTATTTATTATTTTTTAAATTAAATATTTATATTATTCAAATCCATTGAAACAAGTTCTAAATAAAATATGTGTAAAATATATACTGAATTAATGTTGTGACAGTTTTTTCTGCATAAAAATATCCTTTAAAACATAAAAAAAAAATAATAAAAATTACACAAATTAATAAATTCAAATTTTAATAATATTTAATAATTACAAATAAATACGTAAAAATGAAATTATATTTTTACAACTATCAGGTTACTGAATTTTCAGTTTCTTGTTTTGAATAAAGATAATTTTTTCTGTATAATTAAAATGTCAGAATGTATTAACAAATAACAATAAATATTATTTTTCTTTATTTGATGTAGAATGAGATCAGTTTAAATTGCATTTACCAAGATAATGAAATAATTTCAGTAATGTTATCAAGAATACTTTTATCTATTAGATAATTTAATAGGCTGTATTATTAAATTTATATCACAGATAGTAAAACACACATACTCATGCAATTTTTTTTTCCATTTTTTTTTTATTTTTAATGTCCCTAAATAAATTAAGATTAGAAAAAGAAATTTGTTTTGCAACAGTTGGTTTGTTTTATTAGAATAAAATAAAACATTTCTTTTTAAAACAACAATTTAGTTGTTTTTTGTTGTTGTTTTTTTTTTTTCTTTTTTTCCACATAGTTTAAGAGCAGGTTAGAAAGTGGTGTGTTTTAGATTATAAAGTCTGATGGTACAACCAGTTATCTCTTTCTCATTTGTCTGAATGACTTTTCAGAACATTCAGTTGAAAAAGTAGATATATATATATATATGTGTGTGTATATATATATATATATATATATGTAACCAGCTTTATTGTTTTATTTTTCTTCTTTGTTGTTTTCCACTACAGCAAATAACCTTTAGTTTCTGAAACTACACACATCTGAATGTTTTCAATCTTCTTGTGCAGTGCTAAATAAAGGAGTTTTCAAAATAAAAAAAAGATTCAGTTTATAATTGTGAATTTTTACAGATTATATATATTTATATCTATACATAACTATATACAAATATATACATATGTATTGTTATATCTAATATATATATATATATATATTAGTCCATTCTTTCCATTTTTTTCTTTTTTTTTACTTCTCTTTCTCTGTTTTGTTAAATGAATTTCTATAAATGTTTAGTCTGAATATAATCTGTTTCATTGTCATATTAAAATACGCATTTGTTTTCTTTTATAAATTTTTTTTTTTTTCAATTTAAATAACATTTAACTTTTTCTTATACTTCTGATAATTTCATTAAGGTTTTTAAAAAATCCTCATTCATTTTTTTTTTCACTTTTATTTTATTTTATTAAGTTAATTTAATTTAATTATTTTATTGCTGTTTTATTATTTCTAGTAAATTTAGCTAATGTTCACACACACACACACACACACACACACATATATATAAAAAATAAAATTGTCACGAACACAACAATTTATATTTCTGTTTCTTTTAAATATTTAACGTGGTGAGAACAAATACTTAAAATGTAAAAAACGTCAAATTGTTATTCTTTTTTTATTCTTTTTTATTTTGCTTTCATCAATAAAACATCTCACTCATCTTGATAGATCCTTCTACGGAACAAAAGTGATAAAATAAACATGAATAAAAAAACAACCAACATTGTACTGTAAACAACAATGCCAGACCATCCCTGCGAGATAGCTTCCCGTTTTTACATTTAGTATCGAGTTAAAAACAAACACCTATTAAGTGAATTACTGTTATGGGTTAATGTAATGAGCTGTCTGTGGTGGCTGTTACTCAGGCCAAAATGAAAACCTGGCTCTCTCTCTCTCTCTCTCCCTCTCGCAGGTTATAGCCAGGATCAAAGACGAGCCAGTGAGCAGTTTCAATATTTATTTATCTGCGGTGGAGATAAAAATCACTTTATTAGGATTTCATTGCCTCTGTCATGTCATCCTGTCTTTTTTCATTTGTTTCTTTTATCTTGGCGTCCTAATATCATTACTCAATTAATTTTAACAGTTCTCTCGGTTGCGTCTGGATAAATACTTGTAAATATATACGTAGAGAAAGCCACACACACATACATACCAGCATGCATACACAAACAGACATACATACACACACATATACACACAAACACAGTTAGATACTAATATATAAATATTGACACATAAAATACACATTCATACATACATATACATGCATGTAAATATGTTCATATTTCTCTTTCAAACATACAATTTTAGTCATCAATTATTTTATCAATTTTAATTCAGTTTATAAAAACATTTATTTCCTAACAGCATAATTAGTTTTCAACAAAACATTTCACATTAATTTATCTATTATTTTTATTATAACTGTTCTTTTCACCACCACCTTTCTTATCTGTTAACACATCACAGCCTTATTATCTGTTATTTTTATTAAAACTGTTCTTTTCACCACCACCTTTTTTATCTGTTAACACATCACAGCCTTATTATCTGTTATTTTTATTATATCTGTTCTTTTCACCACCACCTTTCTTATCCGTTAACACATCACAGCCTTATTATCTGTTATTTTTATTAAAACTGTTCTTTTCACCACCACCTTTCTTACCAGAGAAGTTATCTGTCCTGAAAGAACCCATCTGTTTGTGAAAAAGAAACAAACAAAAAAATAAAAGCTTCTCTTTAATGAACCATATAACTCTTTCATGAGACCATTAATATGGCAGGAGAATCCTTTTCTTTGATAAGAAAAACTCTTCAAAAGAAATACAGTTTACCTACAAAGTTGCATGCAGCTTTTTAACTGTAGCTATAATCTGTATCTGGACTGGTTAATCTGCAGTCTGAGTTACCAATAAAAATGAGAAATAGCTGGGCAGTTTTGTGTAAGTAAAGAAGATGTCATGCATCTGTCAGATCCCTGCTAGAAAAAACTATTCCTTTTTAATAGCAAATTAGCAGTAATTATATTAGTTGAGAATGTTTTTTTTCCCCAGTAGGGTTTGCAATTTAGTCCATTGGAGTAATGGTTTTGTCCTATTGGATTTTTCTCCTGGGACGGTTTTGTCCTAGTAGAGTTTTATCCTAATGGGGGTTTTGTCCTACTAGGGTTTAGTCCATTGGTGTGTAATCTGGTTCCTTACAATGTCTGTCAACTGCTGTGTTTATTTGACTCATATCATCTGAATGTCTTTGGTATGGTAATGTCCACATATTCTCTGGCATGAATTGTAACATTTTTTTTACTTCATTTCAAAATATTACATTTTGTAAAAAGTTGCACTTTTTATTGTTGTCATTAAATCCTGTGAAACTTTTTATCTTAAAAGATAAAAATTTATTGTAAAGATTTTAAAAATTTTATTTTATTTATATTTGCTTTCTTTGTTGGTTTTTTACATGGAACTTTTTTTTTTCATTTTATTTTTTTATTTTTTTTTCATTTTGGGTAATAACAAATCCACAGGAAAACTTTTGTTAAGAAATATATCAGTGAAAGAGAAATTGTTTTTTTTAATCAAGATTTTAATATAACTTTATTCAGTATTATACAAAACAAATTTCTTTGTTTGGCATTTTTGAAAATGTGTCTAAAATGAATTAATTTTTTTCACAGTATAATCAAATTTTAACATTATTTAACTACCTGTAATAATAGCATAAATGTTTTTTTTTAGTTTTTTTATTAAAAACGTAATCTGATTTTACACAACCAGCTGTATAGAAATTACTTGAACTAAGAAATTTTGTAATTAAATATATATTCTGATTTTACATAACCAGCTGTACAAAAATTAGCTTGAATTAAAAAAAATGTTTTTTTAAATATGGGCCTATATTCTGATTTTACTTTATCAGCTGTATAGAAAGTAGCTTGAATTAATTAAAGAATAATTGAAATCTATTATCTGATCTCATATAACCAGCTGTATAGAAATTAGCTTGTTTTGGTTTTTTTTTTAAATGTACCCTTTCACAGCAGCAGTCACTTCAGCTGGCCAATTGAATCCACGGGCTTCATTAAAACTACCTTCTATTTCTCAGTTGACATCTGCCACTCACTGCATTCACTGACTCAGAGGAATATGAAAACCTGCACTCATTTCTTTCATAATCGTTCTTTTTTACTCTTCCTTTTTTTTTTTTTAATATTGCATCGTAGCAAATTATATGCTGTTTACAAAATAACAGCAAGTGTCAACTGGTATTTTTAGTAAATGTTTTCGCTTTATCTTGTGTGTCAACATTCATCTGAAATGATCTGACACTTCCTCAGTTTGCAGCACCAACATGACGCTTTCTAGAGGAGTCTCTCTGTCTCTCTCTCTCTATCTCTCTCTCTCTCTCTCTCCTTCCTTTTTTGAGTCTGATGAGTGGAGAGACCTCTAGGGAGAGCCAAAGCAGTCACATGACAATGCAGATTAAGAGTTTTCAGAGAGGCATGACATGTATTTGTGTATATTTCAACAGGTGCTACTTTCCTTCCTGCCTCTGTGATGAATGCAGTAAGTAGCTGATGATGACTGGAGAACTGATACTAACGTGTGATAGCTGGGGAGATGGCAGGGTGCAGTGGGTACTGAACTGCTGCTAGATAATCTGAACAATCTGCCACATACTCACTTATCATCATTAAAATGGTTGACAGTGGAGGAACTGGGGGTAGGGTTAGAGAATGGAGGATGGGTAGTTTTAATTTTTTTTTTTTATTTTTTTTTTTTTTTTTTTAGTTAAGGAATGGCTGGATAAATTATCTGAACCTGAAATTTTCTGCATTAGTCATGCCATTTGTTTTATTTCATCTGTTTTCAAAAGAAGGAAGAAACAATTTGTTTAATTCATTTGTACTTTTAAAGTTATTTCTTTTAATATTTTTTTTTTCTTCAGGTTTTTATTTTGTTTAATTAGATTTAAAAATAATAATAATAATAATAAACCATTTGGTTTGTTTTTACTTTTTTACTTTTTTTTTTTTTTTTTAAATGTTTTATGTATATAAATATTTATTATTTATAACAGTTTTAATTGTTACATATTCACCTTGCAAATTTTTGTATTTAATTTATTTCTATTCTGTCATTTTACACACCTATAAAACACAAACTTAAATCGAAAAAACAATATTTTTTTACTTATATTTTCTTAAATCTTGTCACAGAATGTCTTTAATAATCTTTAGTAAAGAAAGAAAAAAAAAAAACGTATTAAAACAAACAACTTTGTCACATAATTTCTCAGACATCTGCAGGGTTTTTTTTTTTTTTTTTTTTAGTTGCATGTTGGTAACCTGTGAGTTTAAAATGTTTCTGATTAGGGGGAAGCTGGTTGTCAGAAAAATGGAGAAAGCTCTACATTACCTGTATGTAAGTGAGCCATTAATATTAGCCACAAGAGCACTGAGTGTTTTGTTTTTGATGAACTTGGAACTTTGAAGACAAAATTAAAAGAAACAGTTGAGATTGTTTACTTACTGTTTGCTACCAGAAGAAGTTTGGTACTCAAGTTAGTTTTTTTTTTTTTTTATGGAGCTGTTTAAATAAATAATTCATTCCTATTTTCATATTTGTTATTACATGACTGTAAATTTTGTTTTACAAAAAAAAAATGTATTTTTATCACACGAAGTAATTTAGGAAAATTGCTTTATGGAAATTTCTCATCAGTTATGATGTAAATAGTCATCTTAACTTTATATATTTTTAGTGCTTGGTTCCTGTTAAAATTGGATTGAAAAGTTTATTTTTCCATTTCTCTGTTTTAATTTTCACTTGATGCATATAATTTTTAGTTTGAATTTCAAAAATTATATTCCTTTGGTTTTGTCATTTTAAAAGATTATTTATATTCTTAAATACATTTTATACAGTTTAATTCTTCAAATATACATATATTTTAATTTTTTTAATTTTTTTATTAATTTTAAATACATTTTTATAAATTTGTTTCAGCAATATTTTTTTAAATCTTTCTACATAATTGTTTACTTTTTAAAATTATTTATTAAATTGGTTTCTTATTTATACTCAACTTTTTAACCAGAAGGAAAAATAGTTATTTTTGCAGAGGAAGTATATGTAACTTAAATACATATACTTTATACTTAATAAATGAACTGATGCCTATAACAAGAACATCTCCACATGACTGACATGCATGTATGCAATAC
Organism: Chrysomallon squamiferum; assembly: GCA_012295275.1. Classification (NCBI taxonomy): domain Eukaryota; kingdom Metazoa; phylum Mollusca; class Gastropoda; order Neomphalida; family Peltospiridae; genus Chrysomallon; species Chrysomallon squamiferum. The sequence goes on from CM022670.1 coordinate 15,991,739, forward strand.
TTGTTAAATCAATCAACATCATTTAACAGTAAAGTGTTTTATTTTTTTTATTTTCTCTCTTTGAACTTTTTAATTATCTTTGTAAACTCTGATAAGTCTTCACACTGCAGATTGCTCTCTTCAGGCCGGAGATAATTCTAAATAGATTTTACATTTATCTGGCCTTCCTGTTGTATTTACTGGCCCCACAGGTGTATTTGTATTAATAAGTAAATAAATTTAAAATATATATATGTGTGTATATATGTATGTATATAATTTATTATTATTATATATATATATATTAAAAAGAATTATATTGTAGATATTGAATGCAAATTTACAATATTTTAGCACACTTCTACATACTAATGATTTTTATATATTTAATACTTTCTACTTAGTGTTTCATTTGTTTTCTCAGCCTAGTCTTTCCTGATAATAAAGCATTACACGTTAGCGATTCATTTAGTTCACTAGTCCAATCTTTCCTGACAATAAAGTATGACTTTTGTTTAAACTGATTAATATCTTTTACTTAAAAGTTTTTATTGGGTCTTTTATTTAAAAATAAGTTGGAGCATTCTTTATTTAATGAAAGCAGACTAATTTTTTTAAATTAAAAAATGGATTACTCTTGTAAGTAATTCAGATGGTATGCAAATTTTACAGATAAAATGTATTTCTGTTTCTGTACTGGATGTAAACACTTAAATCATACTAAACAAGTTACTAAACAAGGTTACTCTTTTTGAAGTAAAAAGGCACTTCAAGCTTATAACTGTTCTATAAAATACCACGAATATAAATTTCTACAATCATTTCAAGATATTGACAACTTTTCTAGTAACTAATAAAAAATATCAGAAAACAAATATCAGCAATAACATGAGAACAAATTTAATTTAAATCTTCAATTAATTATCTCTTCAAATATCTTTGTCTGTACCTTGGCCTCAGGCATTTTGTCAACAATTAGATCTGCACTTGCAAGTGATGATAGCCATCTTTGTAAATTTTTCTTCTTTTTTTTTAATTTTTTTTTTATTTATTTATTTATTTTCTTCTTCTTCTTCTTCTTCTTATTCTTATTATTATTATTATTATTATTATTATTATTATTATTATTATTATTATTATTATTATTATTTATTTATTTATTTATTTATTTATTTATTTATTTATTTCATCTTTTTCATTTTTATTATATAATTTATTTATTTCTCCTTTTCTCCTTTTTCCTTTTTCTTTATTATTATTTTCTTCTTTTATTTTTTTTTGGGGGGTGGTGGTGTCATTTATTTAATTTTTTTATTTATTTTATGTTCTGGCTTTCAGTAAGATAATAAAAACAGAACAAATCAATTATTGGTATGAAGACTTTTTTATTGCCAGTTAATGTGTTTGCTTACCTGTTATTCCTAAACAGCAAGAGAGGACATTTACCTAGCAGTCTAATAAAACTGATAGTAAATGTTGATATACTGAGAGAGAGAGAGAGTTTGATGTTTAAATAGTAATAATAATGATAATAATAGTAATAATGACGGTAATAGTAACATAATAAGTAGTAGTAGAAAACAAAAATGAATAATGATTAGTTATTGTTTTGGTTGTTATTTTTACCACTTCTGTTATTATTATTATTATTATTACTTTTGCTTCTCCTAGTAGTACTATTACTATTACTTTTATTATTTCATTATTAGTTATTATTATTATTATTATTGTTGTTGTTGTTATTGTTATTATTATTATTATCATATTGCATTCATGCTTCTTAAGCTTTGATTTATAATTCATCTTCTCTGCAGTCAAAATACAAAAAAAATTCAAAATACAACCTCCCCCCCAAAAAAACCATTTATAAGTACTTGGTTTATTTTAGTTTTACTATAATCTAATATTTTGAATTCTTCTCATAATTCTCTGCTACCCAGTAAGTTTGCTTGAGCAGTTCTGTTGTGAAAACCTATTAAAAAACAACCAAAATCCATTCTGAATGAGATAAATGTCTGTACGGCGATAATCTGTTATTGTTGATAACAAATTCGTTATCTCTTGCAGTACACATTAAAGCTTCCTGGCACTTTTACATGAAATAAATTACCAAATGTCATTTTATGATACATCCTTTTTATAAACAAACATTTGACATGTTTACCTTTTGTTTTTTTTTTTTTTTTTTTTTTTTTTTTTAATTTTCTTAAATGTTTTAGATTTCATATCTTTAAACAAGAACGTGTAACTATTATATAATTAAAATAACATTTTTTAGAAAATGCTTTAAAACAAATTAGAAAAAAAAAATTCCCTTTATTTTCTTTTTTAAAAAAAAAAAGTTCTGTGTCATTTTGTAGAAGAAAAAAAATATTTAAAGATAGATATAATTTGTCTTGTTTTTTTTTTTTTTTTTTTATTTTTTTTTTTATTTCACAATGATAAAATCTAAACCCTCACTTAAACTGTGACCAGCTGAAATCTGTTTTAGATGAGTGTATGGCATGATTGAAGTAATTAACCTGATTTTTGATGTACAGGTGAAAGTTCCACTCTGGGCGTTTAAGAGCAAGGATTAGCGCTGACTGTCGATTTCCCTGTTACCTGTAAAACGTGTATTGATGCCACATCTGAAGTCGTTATTTTATCTGCTGGCGTCTAGGAGGAAGTGACATCATCAAGTTATGAGAGAATGGTCGGTGGAGCTGTGTGTATGACACTGGAAATCAATTCAGCAGTTAATTTTTCACCCTGCTCTCTCGTGTGTGTCAGCTTTACTGTAGATAATAATAACTTTATTTATTATGTTTTTTTTTTTTTTTTTTTTTTGGTTATGTTTTGCACTTGAGTTAATTTGTTTATATTTTTACATTTTGGGGAAACATATTTTACTTTGTTGTTTTTTTTTTTTTTTTTTGTCGTTGTTGTTACTCTTCACCTGCCAAGTGTAATATTTTATCAGTTGATTTGTATATTTTCATGTTTATTTAATTTCAGTTTCTCCACCTATTTATATCTTTCTCATCTTTTCTGTTCATCCTTTGCTCCATTCATTTTTTTTCAAATCCTTCTTTCCATCCATCTATCAATTCACTCATTTGTTTATCCATTTATTCACTCATCCATCCTTCCGTTAATATATACAGTAATTTGTTCCTCTGTCCATCCATCCATCCATCCATCCATCCAACCATCCAAGCTCTGACCCATTAACACCTTTCAGTTATCGGAGTGGAATTCTTCAGCTGATATCTGATAATGATTTCGATGAAATCTGCTTCAACATGTGTGCAGTTGTTGTAATACTAACACCACAGCAGGTCCCAGGAGACGGAGAGGCCAGTGTTGAGGAAGTTGGTTGTCTTCATCACAGAAGATCAAAGGACGATGATAGTTAAACATGACAGTGGAGGAATAATATCATTTTCTTTGTTATAGGCAGAGTCAGAGTTAGTTTGCTGTAAACATGTGATTGTCTTATCACAACTTGAGTGAAGTTTTAGTAACTGTAGTGGCCAGCATAAACAATCATCTGTGACTATAATGTTACCATTAGTATATACCCTCATATATATATATATATACACACATATCATATATAAAGGTTACATAAGTTGTATATACCACACATGCTTACACATGTACAGTATTATATTTACATGTTAGATATATTCTCACATGTAAACCTAATTCAGTGGGGGTTTTTCATGCACTTTCACAGTGGCTATTCACCTGTATTTAAGTCTTTAAAATGGGGCAATTTTTATGTATTTGTGAAATATGAGCATTAAGATATGATTATTTTAAAATTATAATTGCCATTCACAAATTGTTAATAAACAGATGTGTATAGGGTAATCAGTTTGACAAATATCTGTCCAGCAGTAGGGATATCTTCCATTCTTCATAAGAATTTTATCTGTTCATAGCTTTTTGTTGATTATTAAGATGAGAAGGTTTAATTAAACACAGAATGAATGAAACTGTTGTCTGCAGGTTTTATTCTACATGCCAGAGTGGGTACAGTTATTCACCGAAAGCTCTGTCCATATTTACTTTTCAAAGAAGGAAGTTTCTGTAACAGATTTTACTCAAGAGATATGTCAGAATTTGTCAATTAAACCTTCATGCACTTTCTGATGTCTCACTGCATTATAAGCAAAATGCTAAACTCATGAATAAACAAGTTTTGGGTTACATTATAGTTACTTTTCTAATTGGTTTTATTTTTCACAAACTGGAAATGTCTAAGTGTTTGCCTTACTGGTAAAACCAAACACTTTGAAAAAACTCTCCTGTTGACCACTTGACACAGAATATCCACTGAAATAACATATCTGTGTAGATGGTCTTTTCAACAGATTGACCCAGAAGTTCCGTTTTTTTCTCTCAGTTTATTTTCTCTCCATTTAGAGCTGAATATCAGATGATGTTTGGTGAGGACATCAAATAAACAGACAGAAGGAAGCTGACAAACACACCAGGATTGGCTGTACCTATTCCTGCCTTGGTCAGGATCACAGAAAGGGCTGTTGGAACTGTTCATCAGTTACCTAGTATACAAAATATGAACTCAAAAACAGTTCATGGTCACCCTGCCATTATGTTAAGTACAGAAATGTTCTATTCACATTGCAACTGTTACATATCTGTGTATATGTTACAACTGCCTGTTACAATGTAGCTATTCAATCAGAACCCATACAGAGATATTTCTTGTTCTGTTTCAGAAAAATAATTCTGTGTGTTTTTTTTAAAACACCTTCTGACGACCATCTGTTTACGAAACTCCAGACACAGTACTTTAGATCAAAACTTGATATGCCACAAATCATGTCAGATAAGAGTTTTTTGTTTCTTTTTTTTTTATTTTATAATGTAAGTTTTTATATTAACCCATTTTTCTTGAAAGAAGGCTACTTTATAATTACTTCACTATCTTCAGACTGAACACATTTTTATACTTGCATCAATCTCCATTTAAACACCCAGACACCTAACAGTCATCTGATTTATCAGAAGCAATGTCAAATTGAATTTCAGTGGCATATCTCCAGTTATCTCTGAACAGAAGACATTTTGTGGATTTGATTTCAGCACACTGCTAGTCTTAATATTCTGCATCACCAGGATTGATTGTAATTACTGATTATGTGTGGTCTACATCTGCAATTGTAGGTTTCATTTCTGAACATTTATCAAACTACCTATCTGTCTGTCTGTCTGTATGTATGTTTGTATGTGTTTGGATATAAAAACCTGCATTAAAACAAAATATATATATAAATAAAATAAAAAAACAACAACACCTGAAACAAAATCACTGTGCTGTTTTGCAAAACACATTAATAATAACTGAGGTAACTAACACCAAAACGATACACAATTTGTTTACTCATTCTGCATGGTCATAGCTCAGTCTTCATGGCTGAAAACAAAAAAACCTGGTCGTGAGAAGCTTCTTTCAAAATACCTCACAGACATTATCTGCATTATCAGTGGATAAGTCCAATGACCTGTGAAATATTTATTATTAGCGTGGGGATAATAAATAAAAAAGCTAACAAGTTTCATCTGAATTTTTGTTGTGATGACCTTATGCTCAGTGTCATTTGAAATAATACTTCTGCTAAAATATTACAAACTGTTTTGATCACCAGTAATGAAAAGAATTGCATCATCTTCGCTTGTTTTCTTTTTCCGTTGTTGTAAATTTGAATTATCTCAGATGACAGCCCTTCTCACACACAGACTCGCACACACACACACACACAAAAAAACAACTAACTCAACTCGTGAGCTCATAAAGATAATTTATGAAATGGAAAATCTATTTAAAAGAGTTGTTAGAAAAGAAAAATATTGCTTACTTTATTAAAATTAAGGCTTTAGGTAAACGCTGCTGTCAATGTTATGTAACAAGGAATTTCGTAATGGGTATTTAAGGTAATTTAATTAGGATGAGATGTGTAGATTGTTTTCAGTGTTGACTGTAAAATTTATCTCACTAATGAGCTTATTCAGAGTGAATGAGGATCTACTTGTTTGTTTAAAACATGTGTAACTGTAGAACAAACAGTTTTATCAACTTTCATTGACTGATTAAGTTCTCTTACAATGCTTTGGTAACTAACTTTTTTTTTGTTTTGTTTTGTTTTTTACTTTGTATATTTTTCAGATCTTTTCATGGACCAATAAAGCTGCTTTTGTTAGAAATGTTAAAATAAAATTTTGTAAATGGAGATATTAACTGCAGCAGTTATGTTTTATGAATTTGTTTATTTGTTTGTTGTTCACTTTTGTTTTATTTGTGGGTCTATTGTAATTTTAAAAAAAATTGTTTTATTTGTTACTTTATTTTATCTTTATTAATATTTTATATTTTATTTATTATTTTATGTATTTTTTTTTTTTTATATATATTTATTGTTTCATAAAACACGTGACTTCAGAAGCAGAAAGTGTAGGTAATATTTTATTATCAAAGCTTTCTCTGATAAACACATATCGTCTTCTCCTCATTTCATTCCCTGATTCTTTTCTTCTTTTCTCTGTTTCAACAACAAACAAAACACTGCATTTTCAAAGCAAAATTTACAGACAAAGTTGTTTTTTTCCAGAATGTAAAAACTGATGTACACAAAATAGACTGGTCGATCATTATATGCTACTCTAACCCTTGTACAATTATCTACCTTTAAAATCTCGCAGATAATAGGAAACCTTTGAATAAATGTGACTCTTCTTTTAGCTTAGATGATTCATTCTGAGAGATTTTTACAGATTTATCAAAGTCTGAAATCAAATCGGCCATGAAAGCCATAATTTATGACATTTTATCGGGGTCTTTTAACTCCTCTCCTCCCCTTTCTCAACTTCACAGGCCGGTCTCCCTGGGTCACGCCAGAGCTAAATCCATCAGGGGACAACTAGGGATCAGTTTATGTTCTTTTATAGTGCAAAAACTGTTCAAATAATAAAGTCCCGACTCTTGTAATTGCTACAACAACCAATTTAAAATCTAATCAAGCCAAGATTTACTAACTTGTGTGTTTATATCACTGCTCCCTTCTCTGACCTCTTGCTATTTCTCTGATTCTTTTTGGGTTGTTTATTTTTTTTGTCTCTTTCTATTTTTTTTTTTTAATGTCACAGTCAGTTGCTGTCACAAAAGATAAGATACACTTAAATTAATGATCTGATTACAGTGAGTTCCCAATCTAAACACTGTCAGTAAATCAGTGACTTTCATTGTTGCAGTTCCGCTAAGCAACACCTGCTTTTTTTTTTTAAACAGACGAGTTTGTCACCAATTTTCTCCCAAGTTCCTCATTAATCACATGCCACTGCCTTGCCCCCATGTGTTGTTCTCTCTCTCTCTGCCTCCCCATGTGTGAGATACTCAACTGCAAGCAAAGCAAGTGCTATACACAGGCTGGGCCTGTACAAGTGTTATCAGCAGAGGAGAAGGGAGACGGACTCGTACATAATCCAAGCGTAGCCAAGCAGCTTGGCAGTTCTAGAGTGGAGCTGTGTGTATACATACATACATAGACTCACTGCAGCTCCTCTTGTCACAGTGCATTCTCTTCTCTTTCGGATACTCTCATACCTTAGACAATGTCTGACCTAAGATATCCAAAGTTTGACTGGTAAGAAAATCTTTTTTATTTATTTATTTATAATAGTTATTTTTTTTAAATTACTTTTTCTTATTAGGTTTTTTTTTATTTTTTTTTTTCAGTTTAATGTTAAAATAAAAAGTTACATATTTTTTTTATTCTTTTTTTTTTTAACATTTTTTTTTTTTTCTTTTCTTGTTGTTTATTCAGACTTTACTCAGTCCAAGCTGCACTTGTCACTTCTTTTTTTTTTTCTTCTGATGTTGTTGTTGTTGGCGCTGTTCTGTTTTCGTAGTATTGGTTTTGTTGTTCTTTCCCTGTTTGATGTCTTGATAACCTCTTACACTGAACTTCAGTGTTAATAAACTTCTAAATTAGACAACTCTTTAAATACTTCATTTGTTTTTGTTTTTTTTAATTCCTTAAATAAAATTTATAATTTGAAATCCATTTGATTTTAATGTCTTAAAATGTTTGTGGGTTGTTTTTTTTCAAGTTTTATTTAATTTCATAATTTGAACTTTGTTATGATTTTAAGTTGTACAAATGTCAAAAATACCTAGAAAAAAATATTTTTCTTCTGTATCTTCTTTGTAATTTTATTTTAAATTGTTTTTGCTGGTTTTTTAAACAGTTTGCCTGATTATATCCATTCACATAACTTTTAAGTTCTGACAGTTCTATTATGTTTAATTAACATTTTTGTTTTTTATTTATTATTGTTTTAAATTAAACTGTTGCTTTATTTTAATTTCTCACTTTCTAAAATGTACTGATAAATATAAATTAGATTTTTATTTACCTATAAAACTATGAAGAATATTTTTAACAACAGAATTAACTATGGTGTAGTGTACATAAAATGGAATGAACTTTTTTTAAAAAGTAATTAATAATTAAGACAGCTGTTAAAATGATAAATAATTTAAATAACTGACTGAATTTTAATCAGATCTTATTTTTATATTAAAATCTTCATAACAATTTTTATTCTTTTTATATTTCATTTATTTATAAAAAATAATGTACTATTTCATAAAAAAAAAAATATAATATACATAACATTTCATAATCTTTCAATATTGTTCTGTTCAGTAAAGCATTTATAATTATTTTTTAAATCTTAAAATTTCTGCTATTAGAATCATTTTCAGTCAGTATTAATAGTTTTCAGTGTGAAAGATAATAACAGACAATGGATGATGATAATAAAATGGAAATATTCTGTGGATTATGGATAAATTCACATTTTCTATTAATTGAATTCTAACCTCTGAATTATGCCATACTAATTCAGTTATGTGGTACAAAATTAGCCTTAAATATTGATGAATAATAGATCTAAATATAACAGAAATAACTGGTGTAATTTCAGTCTTATGTTCAGTCTGATTTTTAACCCTATTTTAAACGGTCAGTTTTAATTATTGTAATTTGTATTATTTAGTTAGTTATTTTTATTATTATTTTTTAACATTTATTAGTATTAATACAATTTTCAGTCATTTCCACGGTACATTCACAAACCTAAATATTATAAACGAAACGTGAAATAAAATACAGAATTAACTGCAGTGAACATAAACAAAGCACAGTTATTAACTATGATGAACCAGTTATCGATTGAAATACCAAAGGTCTATACATCATATTGATTATTACATCATATGTGCTGTTCACTTCTCATAGGTGTTGAATTGTGGAGTAGTAGAACACACTGCAAATGAATTTATTACAACATGGAGTCACCTGCTACATTTGTCCACATGCTTTGATTCTTCGTCTTTGTTTGTGCTCGCAGCTTTACTGATCTGTTGAAAATCTGAGTGCACACTCACAGCAGTAATCTCTGTTGTGTTTTTGTACATATTAGTTAACAGTGTGTGTGTGTGTTAAGTAATAGATCACCAGAACTCGAAAACTCCACTGGTCATAGTTTGACAGGTGTTTTTATTTTTTAATATGAAGTATGCTTCGCTGCTTCTAAAAGATTAGATATTCTCATTATTAAATTTTGTTTTTTATTGTTGTTGTTGCTATATATTTTATCTTTTTGAAATTATTATTATTATTTTTTTTTTTTTAGATACTGTGTTTGATTTGAAGTATAATAATAAGATTAAAGAGAATAAACAGAGATTTATAGCAAATATTATTATTTGGGAAAAACAAAAGATAGGGAAACAAGTTTTGAAATATGTTTCATTTTACTAAATAAAAGAACTACTCATCAGAAAAGCCATAACAATCACTATCATTTATGTCAGCAAAATTTTTGATCTAGCATCTTAAACTGTTCATACAGACACATAATGTTATCAATAGCGCTTCTTCTCTGGTTTCAAAATATCTCATTGATGCATACATGTAGACACACGTCCTCAAGGGAAATATTAAATAAAACCGTTTGTTAGGTCTGCAAGCAAACAACAACCCCGGTGGTCATTCATTAAGTAAATGGACACTGGTATCCATTTTATCTATGTCTTATCATGTCCAGAATTTGTAATATTATCTTACCAACCAAGACTGTTTATTTCACAAAGCATTTGATGACATGCTCACCGCATATTGAAGTTTTCAAAGTCACACACATGATTTCTTATAATGCGACCACTTACAATTATGATCAGTAGAGATGTGCTGTGTCTGCTCCCCTTTAATCTGAAATCTTTCAGAGTTCCTGCATTCCTCAAAGACAGCATTAAGCTTCAGAAGAATCTCTGCGAGTGAAAAGGGTTAATTTTGGGCAATCTTCATTAACTTTCCTACCTTGTGAACTTTCAGTGTGGCTTTAAAAACAGTGCCATGAAAGTGACTCTTTAGCGAACTGGGAGATAAACATGAAAGAATGGCTAGATGAACAGATGTATTAGTGTGTATAATTCTGTGTGTGTATGTGTGTTTGTGTCAGTGTGTTTGTCTGTCTGTGTGTGTGGGTGTTTGCATTTACACATGTGTGTCTATCTTTATATCTGTGTGTGTTGGTGTGTGTTTGTATGTTCATATATGTGTTAACAAAATATTATTTCATATTTTAAAAAAGAGGTCTTGATCTAGTCCCACAGACATTTTAATGTGATATTACAATGGTTGTGAACATGAAGAAGAGACATCTGTTTTCATAATAACTGATAAATAATCACTGTTGCTAATTTTTTTCTTATCGCATCATGGCTTGTAACCATGTGGTATGCAACAGTTGTGAAACTGTGATCACAAGCTGATATGAGTATTTAATTATTTCAAAGTTACCTAAGTCACCTATTGATTCTGGTGTTACAAACACAACTGCCATCTTCAACATTACTCTGACATTATCACCTTCATAATAACCGTGGTGATGTCTGCCCAGCATGTGACACAACAGAGTATTTCTGTGTTAATTAATTTTAACAGAATTGTCTTACTTCAGATGTTAACTACTTCCTTTTACCTGTATATTTTAAAGCAAAAAAATTAACATGAGGCCTAGGGAAATTCATATTTAGAGTCTGTAAAAGTACCAAATGATACTAAAACCAATTAATTTTATGTATTTCATGCAAAGTCATGGCATTTATGTATACAAATTAAGACATTGCATATAAAATAAATACTTATACACACACACACACACATTTTTATGAAGGCATACAGATAAATTCACCTCCAGACTTTAAATGAAAAATTTCAAAAGATTGAATTTCCTTTCTCCTTGTACAAAATTCTCTCTCAGTTTCTTGCAAACATCTAAATGTTCAGAAGAATTGTACAATTTTTATTTTATTTTCTGCTGGACACTTACTAATAAATACATTACAGCTTTGCTGAACGTCATCTGGACACTGCATTCCTGCTGATGTGTCCATCAAGCTGTCACTTTGATACATCTTCATTGCTGACCACTCAGACGTAATCTGACATTTTCTTTATTATGTTATATTCGAACATTCGTATTATTTAATATGCTATCTTGAATACAGTACCTTCAGAATTTGTACTTGTACTAGTAACTGACTGTCATTTAATACACACACACACACACACACACACACACACACACAGACTCTAATATAATAACAGTATTTACAATATTAAAAGTAAATTTATATTAAAATCAAATTACAAAACATTCTTTTTATATTCTAAAAATCAAGCTGGAAAAGAAAAAAAAAAAAAAAAAACTTTTCTAAATATCTCAGAATTAAATCTGAAAATTTAAATTATAGATAAAATAAAACTTTTTCCCAAATACTGTGAAAACTAAGACCAAGCAGTCTAGTATTATTTATTTATAATCTGGAAACACAAGGAGATTAAGTTAGTGTAAAGAAAAGGAAACTTCGGCGGCGTGTGAACAAGGTGTTGATGGGAAATATTTGGTGAATTTTATCAGATATTTGACCACCTCCAGATTGTACGATCCAATTACCAGAGTAACTTCCACCTGTTGCCCGACTCAGGTGTGACAGGTAGACAGTCATGTAGAATTCTTCTTGTCACAGAGTATTAACTTTTAAATCATTCAGTTATACACTGTTATTTATCATTTGTATCATTCAGTTATACACTGTTATTTATCATTCATACTGGACATAGTTATACACTGTTATTTATCATTCATACTGGACACTTTATACACTTATTTATCATTCATACTGGACACAGTTATACACTGTTATTTATTTGTTGGTTTTTGGGGGTGTTCTTTTAGTGGGTTTTTTAAAATTCTTTTAGTTTTCTGCTATAACTAAAAATCACTTAAATTATATCAACATTGATAATTTTAATAAATAAATAAATAAATAAATAAATAAATAAATAAAGCAGTTTTAAAAATATGAACAGCAGCAGTCTGCTTCTCAGCAGTTTGCATCACTCACAAAACGTGTATTCAAGTTGACAGTTTATTTTATTTTTAAGTGAAGGTGCAATTTAATCCCTGTGATATTTGATGCACTTATCAGGTTACATTTTGTTAAGAGTCACTGGGTAACCAAATGGTGACACCTGTTATTGTTGTGCTGTTAGCAAATGGTGCATTAATGACTGTGGCAGTTTGCTTGGAGAGAATCCTCACTGACAGCTAACAGTGACTCTACACAGTGTGTTACAACTCAGAATAAAACTCATTACTCTCATCTTTCCTTACACAGTGTTCTCTATACACCCTCAGTTCCACTTTTCAGAATGCTTATTGGTGTGTGTGTGTGTTTATTTTAATTCTTCCTGTTTTTGTTACTTTTATCCATCTCTTTCTCTCTCCCTCTCTCTCTCTCTATCTCAGTCATTCTTTCTTCATCTTTATCTCCCACTTGGATATATATATATATATATTTATCCATCTAGCTATCTGTCTAACTATCTATATATTTACACACTCACAGATATGTATGTATATATGTAGTCTATTAAGATGAACAAGTTGTAAAAGTTATAATATTAAAAATGTAAAGTATATGTTAAAAAATTAACACATGAAACATTTTTATGATGTTTCAGTATGTGCAGCTACCATAAATCAGTGATATCTGTATTTTGTACATGTAAAAATAAACAATAAAAAGTGCACAGCCTTGTAAAAAATAACATAGCATATCCTTCTTATTCAGTTCTTTTAAAACATTCACGTTTTAAAAATATCTTTATTTACTCTTTAGTATCATAATAAATATGTCTTTTTAACTGAGTTGTATAATAAAATATCTTTACTGTTTTTTATATTAAAATATCTTTACTATTTTTTTTATTTTTATTTAGAGTTGTATATTATAATAACTTTATTTACTGTTTTCCACTATTGAAATATCTTTATTAACAATTTGTATATTAAAATGTACATCACCGTGCTGTGTTTTCCACAACGTGGATAAACCTAATTTACACCTGTATAAACTCTGCCTGATGGCCAGGAGAATTGAGACTGAATATTAATAGATAACATATATACATGTCAGGCTGTGTTTAGATATGCACTTCATCCACCGTAAACTTACCATTGATGGTAAGATATACATGGGGAAATGGGAAATAATTTTCATATCATCCCAATGGTCAAAAGGTCAGATGTCAAGATGCCAAAGTTCTAATATATTACCTGTCCATATTTACTGATAAAGTTAATTAATATTTTTTATGTATATCATATTAGATATTCTGCAGTTCATTTAGAGAAATTTTGTTATTTTTCCATACATTTTTAATCATTATAATTCTTATGACTGTAACTAATAATATAATTTAATATTAATATTATTATAATGATCATCAATTTGTTATTATTCTTTTTATTATATCATCAATTTATTATTATTGTTATTAGTATTATCATCAGTTTATTGTCTGTATTATCATCACCAGTTTATTATTGTTTTTATTATTATTAGAGAACAGTCTTTTACACAACAAATCAGAATAATTTTTAATTTTTAAGAATCACTAAAAAAAAAAAAAAAAAAAAAAAAGAAGTATTGTTTTTCTACAACTCAGAAAACTACACCAGATTTTCATCTTTGTTTTTCATCAGTGGAGAAAATATGCACATCAAAGATAGTTTATCTGGTCCAATCAAAAAACAAAAATCTTGCAATTTATTTTTGTGCTTCAGAATGGAGGCCAAAAAAAAAAGCCCAGACTGCATGACACAATCAGTTTTATCACATGGAGAGAATGTTTCTGAAATTAGTTGAATGTATCAACAGTTACAGACTGCGTTACACAAGTAGATCCTCTCATTGCTGAGAAATACTTGTGAAATGTGCATCACTTAATTTAGTCTCAGTGGTCCATGAAATACTGGCAGGAACAAAACGACAAACCAGATGGGGAAAACAAAGGTTTAAAAGAAAGAACCTGCGAGTGAATCAATTAAATGTGTCACTAAATAACTTTTTAATTTTGTTGAGTTCTAGTTATTACCTGACATTTGTGGAAAATTGTTTTTTTTTTATTTAGTTATTTTAGTTCATTTAATAATTATTAATTTTTATTTTATTTATTTTGTTTTATTTAATTTTTTTATATTTAATTTTTTTGTTTTTTGTTTTTGTTTTAATTTGAAGGTATTATTATTCATTTTTGTCTCCTTTTTTGTTTTTTTTTGTTTTTGTAGTGTATCTTTGAAGTTTGTCATAAGACAGTCTGTAATACACTTTAGATGTTGAATATTAAATGTCAGTTAGATTTTAATTATCTTAATTATAAATTAATATTTGTACATATTTGTCTGTGTCTGTGTGTGTGTATGTTAAATATTTATTTTCTGATTTTCTGACTTACATGAAACATTCCAAAATATATTCATATCCTTCCCAAAATCATTTATTTATTTCTCTTTAATTTTTTTCTTTCCTTCAATCATTATTTTTTTTCTTTCTTTCTGTTTCTTTTCATCTTTCTTTAAAAGTTGCTTTTTAAGATTTGTTTATAGTTAAAACAACTAAGTTATTTTCCATTGCTTAAGGAGTGTTTTCTCAGTAACATTTACTGCTTTGAATTTCAATTCCTAGCATGTCACAGAAGACGGACTTAAGTATAACTCAGTCTGGGGAGTGATTCTAAAAGCAACAGGATGAATTGCACTGAAATTCTGTTGCTATCTTTGTTACGAGTGAACCATTTATAATGTCACTAAGTTACTAACAGTTATGGGGTGTGCTGAAATCTATGAACATAGCTGGCATTTTTGTGCCAGTGCAATAAATACTAAGAGCTGTGAGTTGTTGGTAAATTTGATTTTTGAGCTGGCACTGTTTTGTAAATGAGTGCAAGTGTTGAAAACCAGTCTAGGACAGTCTCAAGAGATTTGGAAACAAATATGACTGACGTTTTTATGTTATATTCAGACAGTGTTAATTTAATTTAATTGTCGACATAAACAATAATTTTCTTTTTAAAACTTTTGGAAATTACAACAACAAAAAAATGAAAAACAGGTTCAAAATTTTATTTTGTTTTTTACTTGTGAATTATATGAACATTTAGAAATATTTTTTGGTTAATTTCATAATAAGATATATATATATTTTTTTTTTTTTTTGTAAAAGGTTGTATCAGAAGGTACTTATATAAATTAGGATTTTCATCAGGCATGTCAATGTAGCCAAAATAAACAACTCATAACCTTATTTAATACATTTTTATTTTTATTTAATCTTGAATAGATATTTTCCTTGAAATTATATAAATATATATATATATACTTTAAAAAAAAAAAATGCCAATGCGAATAAAAAATTATAAATGTAAAATTGATTCAAAAATATTTTCAGTAAAATCACATCATTAAGGATCTACCCCCAAGCTTTGAACAAAAACATCAGATATTTAATACACACTTTTGAAATGAAACTTTTTAAAGTACTTTTCTCTCTTCAACACTAGCTCATTGTTTAAATCCACGAAACGCATAAAAGTTGAAGATGTGTTTCAAGCAGTTTCGTTGACAACCCTGGCTGATGTTGTGCTGTGTACAAGATGAAATTCCTGTCTGTCACAATGCTGCCATATTTTGCGTGTAACCCTATCTGTCTATGACTAGTGCTGTAGGAAACAGTATTTCATATGATGATGGTCGTTGTCCTGTTTCTAGATGTGTTAACACTGCTTCCCAGAAGACTGGGCTTCAGTTATTAGTTTTTTTTTTTTTTTTTATTATTCATTTCTGTATATATATATAAATTCAGAAATATCACCTATTTGTCTTAATCATGGTAAAAGCAGTTATTTAGATAAATACACTTGTGGGGATAATAATTTCTACATATCTATCTAAATATGCGGTGTGTGTGTGTATATATGTATATGTCATAACTGGAGTGGTATTATTTCTAAAAAAAAAATAATTTTATATAAAAAATACTCAAACATCTGGCAAACATTAATGTTGCAGACTTCACATTATTTTTGAGAAATATTTAAAATGTGATAAATTCACATTTAAAAGCAGTTATCAATGACTATGAATTACGTATTTCAGCCAGCACTTGTCTTTTCCTCATAATCTATTATGTAAAAGATGAAAAAAGACAATGGTATTCCAACAGAAAGTTAAATTAATTTCGCCACATATGGAAATCTATAAAACAGGACACCACCTGTCAGGACTGGTGCCTTAGGGGCAGCAGCTAACAACGATGAGGAGAAAAAACAGGGTCAGCAGTCAGTCGCAGTGACAGCATCCATTACTTCTGTCCAGACAACGGCAGAGGGCTTGGTGTGTTCTGTATGAAGCAACATGTGGATATTAAAGAACCGATTCTCTCTTACATGGCTTTAATGTGACTGGTCATTTGTTTTCTCCTTCCTTCACAAAGCATAACAAGCAACAACATTCTGGCCTTTTTCATGTTTTTTTTCTTCTTTTTTTAAAAAACAAAAAATGCTTTGAGCATTATTACTGTAACATGATGTACATTTTTGAGCTCTGGTGTGTTCAAAGATAATACTGTGGATATCTGCATTGTAAAAATATGCCTACAAAACTAGTTTCAGACACCTGGGTGGATGATATATGTTTGGACTTGAACTAAGATGTGTATATGCTGGAATTTTGTAGCCAATATGTTTTACTGTCTGTGAGAAGGTGCATATTAAATATCCATTTACAGCTAGTTATTGAGAGCTGTGTAAATGGTTTTCCTATCATTTATCTGTTATACCAAAAAGAAGTTGGACATTTTTGAAAATGTTCATGTATCATTAAACACAGATTAAATTAATTCATCCAGTAAAAAGCCCTTGATAAAGGTGTGCACACACACACACACACACTCATACACACATTCATATCAACACTCAACAACACTCCCATATATACACTCACACACTCACACACACACACACACACACACACACACAGAGACATACACTCACACTCATATGCACTAATACAGAGAAAGATCTTTACAAATAGTGTAACATTTTTCATAACTACTGTTCAAGCTGAATTAAACTATTTTCTGATAGTTTAAGCAGAAAATGTTTCTCATTATAATACTGGGTAACAACAGTCCCAGACAGACTGTGAATGAAATCTGATGATTTTAGAAGCTGTGTGTTGTTTTTCCTTCATTTCCTTTAATGCAGATTGTGTTTCATGTAATTATGCAGAACCTACAAGATTTACCTGGTGAAGGAAATCAAATATAATACAATGACAACAACTGACATTAAACTTAAATTAATAAAGGAGATAATATATTTCTATTGCCACATCATTTGTTTCTAGCTACTGTTAAAAAAATAATAATAAATAACAGAAAAAATCACTGTATTCAAATTTCATTATTATCTGTTATATATATTTTTATTTTCATCTGCTTTTTTAAAAAAATACTTTTATTTATTTTATTTTACTTTTCAAAGAGTATTCACAAAGAGCAGGTAACTCTATTGACTAGTGAAGATTACATATTCACTGGTGATGATATCTGACTGGATAATAGTAAAATATTGATAACTAGATAAACACTGAGGAATTGGACCGGAGTTAAGTGATATTGGTCATATCACCTTCAAAGTTCAGATGGGCAGGCCGTACATTTGATCAAATTGATCCCAGTAGATTACAATCTCTGCTTTGATATCTGATCACTGCACTATCCATCCGCCCATTTTAGGTGCAAAAATATGAATTAATGGAAGAGGTGCTCTGTAAAAATAAGTGCATTTTATAATGACCTCTGGTCAGCTGTTAGAGACCAAGTGTTTGGTCAAGTTTAAATAAAAGTGGTTTATTATTATGTTAATAATACGTACTATACCAACAGCACACAGGAAGGACAATCCAAGTATTTACTAAAGTTTCTGAAATCAGAATGATTATACTAATTTTAAAAATTAAGTAAAAAAATATTTAGAATTGTAAACTGGTAAGATGATATGTATGAGGTGTTTGTGTTTTGACTGAAAGTTAATTTATATTTGTGCTATTTTAAAGATTTTATTTATTAATTAATAATTAAAAAAAATTATAGTTTACAGTCCAAACACACCAATGCACACACACACACACACATATATATATATATCTATACAAACCCTCCCAACATCATAACAAATACTCATCTACATGGATTATTTAAATCAATGTACTTACTGAATTTACATCTAATTATTCAGAAAATGAATTCTAAACACCTCTCCCATTCAGACAATTAAAAGGATTAAAGTGCTGGTCAGCTCTAACAACAGAATAATCACCAAGTAAACGTTTGCACCATGTTAAAAGGATACTTCAGATAAACACACTGGATTAAAAACTAAACTATAAGAACTCTCGTATACACTCATTGTTAAGCCTTTTGTTAATCTTCAGCTTTTGTTTTCCTCTAAAGACACTATCACCGTTCATGTTAAGTCTGGAAAACTGTTCCATTACCAATTCCCTTGTTCCCCTCCTAGAACATGTTCCGCCATCAATAACACTTGTCATAGCATGTGGTACTTACTGGTTCAGTGTGGCTGATTCCTGTATTCTCCACTGCCTACTGGCAGACGGAATTCTCTCATGACAATAATGTAGTTTGCTTGTAGTGCTAGTATTTAGCAAACACTTTGACACTGTTTGAAGAATCACTAATTGAAACTCCTTTGTGTGTGGGCCACACGATTAAAACCAGTGTCAAGGCACTGACACGTTAAACTGTTCTGTGCATTTGTCACACTGTAAACTTCCTAATTAAGATTTTTATAGGCCAGAGGCGCCAATCTTTAATTTGGCTTTGGCCATTACTTTTCTGAATTATGGGTGATCAGGGATTTTAAAACAACCCCCTAACTGTGTTACTGATGAAGTTTAAGGTGCTGGGTTTTTTTCTTAACATTTATTTTCTGTTTAGCTAAATCATTTCTATATAATTAAACTTTTACACCTTTGTGAAATGATTGTCAAGCACAACGTGGCTGTGTTTTAATTTCAGACAGATGTTTAAATTATTCCTCATGAGCAACACGTATTAAAGACTTCCTACTGGTACATAAAATAGCATCATACTTGTACTTGGCTTTACAGAAATTA
Source organism: Chrysomallon squamiferum (assembly GCA_012295275.1). Lineage (NCBI taxonomy): Eukaryota > Metazoa > Mollusca > Gastropoda > Neomphalida > Peltospiridae > Chrysomallon > Chrysomallon squamiferum. The sequence goes on from CM022670.1 coordinate 16,011,341, forward strand.
AACTACTCTCTTTGCTAAAAGCAAATTTTAGTTATGATAAAAATATTGACTGTGTTATGTGGTGATTTAATTTTTTATTTTTTCAGGTTTCTTTTATAGTGTGTGTATGTGTCTGTCTGTCTGTCTGTCTGTATAAGTATCTCTGTGTCTGTGTGTACATGTCTGCATTAAACATCTATCAATCTGTTTTCAGTTTTTTTAGACATGCTGTAATATAGGTCACAGGCAGTTTGTTGTTGTTTTTTTCACTTGGATATTATTGTCAGTTTGTGAGGTGTCAGGTGTGAAATGCACACCATCTCACTAATCTTTCTTGTGACCAAAAAACTCCATAAAATCACTATCTCACTTTACTTAGAATCACGCTTCACACAAAACAACTTTTCAACACAGTCCTCTTGTAATTTATTATCTTTAAATTATAATAACAACGTTCTAAGGTTTTTGCACAACAATAGACCACTGTAGCTGCACAATGATGATGATGATGATGATGATGAAATTGCAACTATATTAGACATAAGTATAACATATGTACAATGTAATAGGAATTATATTTTGTTTGAAAGATGAGAGCAACAGTAAATATATGAAGTATATGAAATACTAAGATTGTAAAGTTTGCATTGTTTGGACTGGGATGCAGTGGTAGTTGCTGATGTTGTGTGAAATGTTGATACAGCACCCTCAGTCTGAATGTGAATTAGACTGATTGGACTTGCAGGCCATCTTTGAATGTTTTGCTCTTAATATTTGTTTCTAGAGATCTTGGTGTTGAGATATTTTCTAAATAATGATTTAAAATTTTTTTTTTTTTTTTAAGAAAATATTTCTCAATAAATACTTGTTTTCATTAAAAATTACTTTATCTGAACCAAATCTGATATAAAATGTTTAAAAAAAAATTTAATTTTTTTTTTTAAATTGTTGTTCAAGTTGTTCAATGTGAATGTGCCATTAGGTCTTCCTACTAGCATTCCTCTAAAGTATCAATTAACAAAGACGCAGCAACTTTTTTTTATTCCTCGTCTTTTTTTGTGTGGATTTTTCAATGCTTTTTATAGGACCATGAAATAACACCTTGTCACCTTCCCAGTAATGCATGGGTTGCAGGTTTCTCTGTTCGGGGTAAGGTTTTTTTCTCCACTGTTTTTATTGCTATGAAATGTCTAATGACTGATTTCTTCTCTTTTGCAGGTCAAATTGGTTGAACCCTACTGATATAGCCAATCCAGGTAGGTGGTCATTTGTTGTTTGACTAAACTTCTTCTTTTTTTTCTGTCTTAAGATACTAAGCTTTTCTGTTGTGTTTTTTTACTTCTAAAATTTTTCACTTTTTAAACTAAAAAAATAATAATAATAATAATGAAAAAAATAAATAAAATTCAAATTTTGTAATGATATAATTTATTTATCATTATTTGAATATTATATTTATTATTTTTGTAATAGACTTTCTTCTTTTAATTTCTGTCTTCTTCTTCTTCTTCTTCTTCTTCCTCTTCTTCTTCTTTTTCTTATAGTTCATACTGTACAAAAAATACACAGTGAATGACAATTATCATGTTAAATCATCAGATGACATTAAGTGATAAAGAATATGTTTTAACTATGAAAATAAACCTACAAAAAAATTAATTCTTATACATTAATGGATAATTGATTTGATGGAATAATAATAATAATAAAAAAAATTCAGAATAAAATATATTGAATTTGTTCATTTGAATTTAGTCTGGTTTCATTTCAGTAACTGTGTTAAAACTAATTTACTGAAGTGGCAGAAAAGTGATAAATGACTTTCCTTAATTGTCTTGTATGTGTTAAATGGAGATAAGATAGTTTTCAACAGAAAAAGAAATATTTTTCTTTTTGATTATTGTTTTTCACTGAATGACTCTAGAGAATATGAGTTCAGATTAATGCAGTTTTCAGCCAGTTAGACAAAACTAATACAAACAGCACATAGCAGTAACTCAATTTCAAGTGACTGTTGCTGATATTTGATCCCATGATCCTTCAGTTAATCTCTGAGCTACATTTTTTTCACTGTTGTATTATATCTCAACAAAATTCTGCTATCATGTAGCATCTTTGATGATACCTGTAAAAAAAAAAAAAAAGTTGATTGCAGGTAATAAAGAAGTTTTCTTAATTTTTACGAGAACTGCAGGTTTCCTCTTTTAAAATTCGAGCTACTACCTCTGATAACATTCAGCCTCTGCTGCACAGCTTTGCAGCACCAGAGAATGAAACAAAAACTTCCTCCTTTTCCAACTTTCTCACAGTGGTGTATCTTGACTTTAACTGGGCAGGATTGAGTAGGTGAGGTGAATGAAGGAAAAAAACTGCCTGGTACCATTTTGTCAATTAGCAGAGATCCGACTTGCACAAACCAACAGTGACACCTACACTTCACTTTGGAAGACTGTCGCAAAGCTTATCTTCAATTTGCATGTCAACATTTATCATTTTTCTGCTTCTCCATCTGAAGATAAAGTCTTCCTTAATAACCAGTGCAAAATTTAAAAACTAATGTGCTTTTTGGCAGTAATACATATTGAATAAAAAGCTTCCCCTTTCTTTTTTTTTTTTTTTTTTTTTTTTTCATCTTCTAACTTGCCATAATTAAGATTTAGGAGAAGATTTTTCACTTGGTAAGAAGAAGACCACCTTGCTGCTGTGTATAAGTAATGTGCAGCACAATCACAGCTGCAGCGTGTTTGCAGCATACTTGATGGTTCATTTGCTTGCTGTTATGCCAAGTCATATTTTATAACTCGACTTCTCTGTCATAATAAATAGCTCTTCTAAGAAAACACAGGCAAAGCGCGCATTTACTGATATTTCTGTTATTTGCGTTATTCGTGATAATTAAAATATGCTAAAACTTGTTCTGAAAATAAAATCTGAAATTCTTTTTCGTCGTTCATGTTATCAGTTTCCTGAAACGGTTATTGGCCTCGTTTTCGTACACTATTCACCAACACAGACATGTTTCTCACAGTGTTACTATGTTAGGATTAATCCTCTGACTATTTGTGGCTCACATGTTTAATCCTCTGTCTTATATGTGGCTCACAGGATTAATCCTCATTCTAACCAGAGATCTTACATATTTATTTATTTACATCATAGTCTGAGCTATTAGATTATCCCATCTGTGGGAAGGTGCACAAATGAAATAACTTGCTGCTGACATAATGTAAGGACAATAAACCTTCTTTCTTACATCAGTGTTATAAAGAAAGCTGTGTCATAATGATAACTATTAATGTTTAGAATTATGCTTATTTTATGTCGAGTAACATACACATACACATACACATACACATACACATACACATACATGTAACTGTACATATAAATGAAGATTCTTGTTATACACTGTAGCACTTCTCTGGTTTACTTTTCTAATTCAATTAAATTTTTAATGTTTTTGTGTCTTTGTGACATCAGTACAGTTTAGGGTATTTTCTGACATGTATGTGTTTTGAGTTACACAGAGTTTTGCAGAACAGTACATCCGTGTATGCTGGGGAATGTTGGTATTTGTTACGCATGAATCACATTCGACAGTACATATCAGTATGCACAGACCAGCTGATTTTTCAAGTAAAATTCAATGAAGTAGTAATCAGTCCTTGACTTTATTCTTAACATGACAAAATGGCCGATTTGTCCAGAAATTCACAGTAATAATTTCTAAACAACCAATTTCGGATAATTAATTTACTGGAAATTATGAACCTCTGTTTGCTCGTTTAAGAAAAATGGATGTTCATTGTCCACTTTTATGAGGAGAAATCAATGAACTGTGAATCTGTGTTAATTTTAATTTGTTAATTTTACTGGGAAACTTTCATTTCTGTTTGTGAACTGTATTGTTCCATATTTCTGAAAACAGATTACAACTGCTTGACAGTATACCTAGTTTTATCAAGAATATACTTAGAGACTTTGGATATATATTACTTATCTTTTGGCAATACACAGCCTTATTTAATGCCTAAGAATATATATATTTTTTATTTAGTTAGAAATTAGCAAGAATTAAAACAGTAAATGAATAATAATAAAAATCTGAATTGTTTTTCTATGGTAAAAAAGAAATTTTAAAGTTTATTTTAGTACATGTATTTTGATATTTGTTTAAATGTGTTTTCAGAAAATTGCAATCTGAAAAATATTTTGAATTTTATTAAATGTCTGAACTTATTATAAAAACTAATATATTGTTAAAAATTTTTTAGCACATTTAAAAAATTTATTAATTTAATTAAAATATTAAATTTTATAGCTTATTAAAAAAAAATTAATTTAACTTATATATTAAATATTTTAACTTACTATAAAAAATAATTTATTAATTTAACTAAAATATTATTAAATATCTTAGCTTATTACAAAATCTAATTTATTAATTTACTTAAAATGTTATTAAATCGCTATTATTAACAAAATAATTTACTAATTTAATTAAAATATTTTTAATCATTTATTAAAAATACAATTTACTAATTTAATTAGAATAATATTTAATGTCTTAGCTTACTATAAAAAATATTTTAGTAATTTAAGCTGACTTAGCAACAAAGTGTCAGCAGTATATCGTGACCATATAACCACACATCACACATATATATATACGTATGATAAGAACGTTGCAAGTCTTCTCAAATACATCCACTGACAAAAGCATGTAGCTCTTTCTTTCTTCACATCTGCATCATCACATTGTGTCATTTGTTTACTGAAGGAACAAGGACCTCAATTTTGCTTTTCTTCCAGGACTGGTCTATTTGATGCTAGGTTAACTGAGTAAATATCGCAAGTACTGAAAATCCTTTTTTTTTTTTCTTCTCTAGGTGAGAAAGATTCAGAATACAATTGTAGCTTAAGAAAGAGTAAATTCGGTTTGTGGGTATTTTCATAAAAGACAACATTGTTTGTTGTGTGTTTACTTAAATGTTGATATAAGTATTGAATGGATGTGGAAGGGACTTTACTCCCATACCTGTACAGGTATTTCTCTTGTGTGTTTTAGTTACAACAATACACAAGACACGAGTTTGGAGATGAAAAAGAGAATCATTCACTACATACATATATATATATATGTATAAACATTTTTCTTTTGATCTGAAAAATGAAGTTTCTGACACAAAATGGGTGATGCAGCCTGGAGCGGTTTTGTATCCAAATTGTATTAAAATTTGTTTAAATTATTGGGTGTGTGGCTTTCTTGACTTAATTTTAACAAAATGTTTTCACATTATTAACATGCAGTTTTGTAGTTTAAGTAGTTTTGATAGAAATTAGTAACAATGTGTGTCTTCCTTCATTCTGAACTGGTGGGAAAGTAAACAGAGGAAATGTGAATGCTTTATTTCAGTATTACAAGTGTGACTGACAAATCCAGTAAAAGCAAAAATTAAAATGAACACCGTGTTACAGATGTCATTGTGAAAGTAAAAACTTACTTTTTCAAGAGGTCTTTCATCATTTTCTTCATAATTGCAAAGATACAAATCATGTGCTGATGAATTTAATGGCAACTGTGGACTTTTCTCAAGCGTGTAAATATAATTTTTGTTTAATATAATTTCTATTTGTCTTGTTTGACTTTAAAACAAGCTGCTAACATAATATTTCAGATTTATTTCAATTAATATTCAGGAATAAATATTTTTGAACAAAAATCCCCCCCCCAAAAACCCACTTACATTAGCCAAATGTCCATTTGTTAACTTTTGTGGTGAGCAATGTCCAATGAGCAAATGTCCTTAAAACTATTTTTACAATTGTGAATGTCCATAAAAGGCATAGCCATTTACATTTACATCATCATTTTATAAATTTAAAAAATTTAATGAAACATTTCTGAAACTTAAAATGACAGTAACATAGCATCTACTCCTATTTAAACAGGCAGATACATACATAGAATTTACACATAAAGTGTAAAAACGTTTTAATGTTCTCACAACAGTGTTATATATGTTAAGTTGCTTTAAATTTCACAGTAGTCTCACTCACACACACACACACACACACACACACACACACACACACACACACACACACACACACACACACACACACACACACACACACACACACACAGACTCACACACTATTTTATACATAAAGAATGGGTTATCAGGTAGACTTGGAGTCACTATGTTTTAGACTGTCAGGTGTTGGCTAGGTGTTAGGAGGGAGATATGTCGCGACAACTATCATCTGCCATTAGTCATGTCACTGCAGGTGTAACAAACACAGGGCAAATAATGTATGGAAGCATTTCATTGTGCTGATGATAATTAATTATTATTATACTGCAGTGAGACTTTTTTTTATCTTACCTTCAGCTTCTGTACTGCTGTTATTTGCAGTATTATAATAATAATAATAACAACAATAATATTAATAATAATAATAGTAATAATATATGTATGTATGTTAGTACGTGTGTTTGTGTGTGTGTATATATATATAAGTGTATGTATGTATGTATGTATAATGTGTGTGTGTGTGTTTGTGTGTGTGTGCATTTGTGTGTGTGTGTGTGTGTGTGTGTGTGTGTGTGTGTGTGTGTGTGTCCTTAACCTTTGCACAACATAACTTTATCAGGCTGCATAAATACCTGAATAAATTACATACATCATTATCTCTATTATGAACACTGCAGGATACTGATTTCCCTGGCAGTGTGACTCCACTATGGAGTCAAGTGGTGACTGCAGTCTGCTCATTGAAAAGCCTGACATTTTCAAGTGTCTGCTCAAGTAACAATCAACATCTAGTAGCAGTGACAGTCAAATGGCTGCTAAATATTGGTAAATAATGTTAAACTGGCAGAACTGATTCATATTTTTTTTGCTGTAAAACGTCTCTGAGTTAATTTACCTGGAATGTTGCTGTTTGGTTTAATGGTGCCTGGTTGCCTTCAAAGAGAATGTCATTTATGTTTCTCCGTAAACTTTTTACTCCAGTTAACGTCTTCACTTGAATTTTTAGCTTCCTATAAAGATCTGCATGGATCCGAATGTGTGAACCAGTTTTTTTTTTAGTTTTGTCTTGTTTTATTCATTTTTTTTTTTATTTTTTAATTTTTTTTTTTCAATTTTTTTTTTATACTTTTCAGATATTGAACTCCATGTTTATTTTATTATTTAAAATTTTAAAAAACAAGATAATTTAAGATTGTATTTTTATTTTTTAATTAATTATTTTATTATTATTATTATTTTGTTGTTGTTGTTCCAAACCATCATCAATAATTCCACACATACATTCACACAATTGTTTTTCATAATTCATTTAATGTTTAAAAACAAAATAAACAACAAAACAATCAACAATGTAATTACCACAAGAAATATCAGAGTTAATATCCAACATTAAATCAAAAGAGAATTTCTTTCTATTAGACTATTTAAATAGTCTAATTCAGATTTGACTGCAGTTTTATATATATATATATATAAATAGATGGTCAGATATAGATATCATTTAAATGCATATTCTTTTTCCAGCTAGCAAAAATTTATGATCATAGAAAAATTATTATATTTATAACATTAATTAATTTTCATTCTGAAATTCAGAGTTAATTTAAAATTAAATCAGTTTGTGATTTAAAATGTTATATATATATATATATATATAAATACATTAAAATTAAATTTAAATATCTTCAGTCTATAGGTGGTAAAGTATGTGTACATAAAACAGTGTGATATCCTCCTAATTAAATATACAAAATGGTTAATGAGATAATTATTATAATCAGCTTTACTAATCTTCAGTTCTGTCTTTATTGTGTTGGTTTTGTTTTTCATTCTGTATTGGTTACATTTCTGTGTATACCAACATGTACAGATATTCCCAAAGGTAAAATTATTCACAAAATGGAATCAGAATGACTTTCTATAAATTATATGTACTCTTTTACTTTTTTATGGTTTTATTTTCTCCTTTTTTCTTCTTTTTTATGGACAAATTAGCACTTACTTAATTAAGTTTAATTGTCAATAAAAATTCTGTGGCTATTAAACTAGGGGTTGAATTGAGAGTGCAGCTCATACCTGTTAACTTGTCGGGTGCAGTTCACCTTTGACTACAGTTAAAGTGTGCTGTCAGAAAATTCCAAAATTGTTCATACTTTATGATATACATTTAATACACACATACAGACAAATACACATGTATACATATACACACACATATACTCATATAAACATATACACAGACATAATACTCATTCAAATATATACATTAATTCATGCACACATACAACACATTTGCATGATGAAAACTCATAGACACACACACACACACACACATTTTTTAAAATTAGTGTGGGTTTTTTAAGATATTTTTTCTCAAAGGTGCAGCAGCATGATTTTCATCCAAAATATTCAACATTTCTTTCTCCTTACAATGTCAAACATTTATCTTTTAATTGCAAAAGAGATGCAGGACATTTTGTTTTCTCTCCGAGGTGTTTTGTTTTTTCTGTACATTTAACAGGTGAGTTGGGTTTGAGGTGGCATTTATCAAATCACTTCTGCTTGTGGCACCACGACCCCTAGATTAATGGCCGCGCATATGAAGTATATCAGAAGATGATAGTGAAAAGTTTATTTCAAACAGTCTCAGATACGACTTTCAGCTGTCCCAGCCCCATCCTCCCGTTTACACTGCCACCAGATGTCAGCACCCAGACACAGCGCTGTGTTGTTTTAGTCATCACTGGGAACAATCTCAGTTGTCTGGTTTGACGTTGTTTACTGTGAGAGGATAGATAGATAGATTTATTTATTTATTTATTTATTTATTTACTTTTTATTTTATTTTATTTATTTATTTGTTACTTTTTATTTTATTTTATTTTATTTATTTATTTATTATTTCATTTTTCTTTTCTTTTTTCTTTCCTTTTTGTGTTTCAGTAGAAATATATGAAAGAGATTATAACAAAAACTTTATTTTTGATGTATAGTTCTGATGATAAACACTGTAACTATAGTGAACACTTGTTGCTAAGTCATGTAGTCAAACTGACTCTACTGACATAACACATACATCAATAAACATAACTGTCTTCTTGTGTTTGTAACAGAAAAATCATGATATGGGAAAAACATTTTGTTATTTGTTGGATTTTTTTTTTTTCTTTTTTTCTTTTTTCGGTCTGGTATGTCAGGTTTTTTTTGTTCTTGTTTTCAAAGTAAAGAAGCAAAACTGGAAAATGACAGTTCAGGATGTTCCTTTCTTTCATGTTATTTTGTTTTTCATTAACAAAATCTTGTTGCTTTGATTTCTCTTACTTTTATTCCATTGTCGACTAGACGTGTATGAATGTGAAACATTTACCAGCAGACTTACAAGCAAATTAACTCTCACAGAGTAACAGCAATTTTTAGTCATATTCACAAATATTAAACAGAAGTCTTTGCTGTTAAAAGCCAACTAAATATACATTTCAAGAATATGAAGTTGAAAATAAAAGGTATATAAAATTGCAAACATCAAAACTGCAATACAATCTGATTATTAATGTATATGAGTTTTAAAGAATAATGTCTTCTTTCAAACCCTTTTGATAATGATATTACAATATAAAAAATAATAATAAATAAAATAAATAAAATAAAATAAAATAAAGATAGGCTCAATTTCTAAATTTTCACGGATCCTATATTTAGCTTTTAATACTTGCATTATGTTGCATCCGATTCACAAAAACCAAAAATATGTTTCACGTTAAGATCTGTTTTCTCAAATGTGCATCTGAAAGAATATGGAAGTAATCAGAAAATTGAGTCTGACACTCTTAGCCTCAGACAGTGAAGTGAAAAAAATTGATGCGAGCAGGTTTTAGGGGAGGGTGATGTATGGAGAGACTGGAGACAACTGTTTTCATATCCACGCTGGTAGGTGGTGGCAGCCATTCAGATGGGAAACAGTGCTTTAAAGCAAACAGACAGAGGCTGAAAAGATAATCAGAGATGAGTAAATATGTGTTTGCCTTATTAAAGACACCGCGCCATATTTCAACTGCAGGTGAAGTCGTGGAACTGTTGCTGATGTTTCTATTTTTGTAAATACACACTGTTTGTTTCTGCATCCCAGAATGAACACAACTAATAATATATTACGCACTTTTCACAACAGTATCTGAATTCTATATATTATGAAATTATCTAGCTCTTTTTGTCAGGAAGGAAGAAATGTGTGTCATTAATTACGCTATCAGCATCTTGTTTTCTCCCCTCCAGCTTTGTTCTTGATAGTGTTGTGAAAAAGCAAACAGCAGCGTACTAGCATATTTTGTTTTATCATTTACTTGTTTTTTTTTTTAGTTTTTTTTTTAACTAACATTTTTACTGTTTTCCATTTTCTAAATGGGTCTAGTTCTTAACACTTTCTCCAACTTTGGTTTTTAATGTCCTGAGAAATCAAATGCTTACACCCAGTGAATGTTTAATCCATTCAGTTTAGTGGGTTTTTTTACTGTTTAGAATACCTAACCAATTTTATTTAGACTAGTTTGTTGTCTATATTCCTGAATCACGTTTCTTTATTATTATTATTATTATTACTATTTTTATTATCATTATCATTACTATTACTATTACTATTATTATTGCATGTCTTTCTTGCTAACAGAACTGAATTGTTCCCACACAGTAAATATATTTATGACATTAACCTAACATTACTGGATGAATTAAACATATTAGTATACCTCTCAGTACTTTATTATCTTATTTATATCACTAAAAATAAACTTCTTTTTTTTTCTCCAGCCTAATTAAAACATTCATTTTAGGAGCATACTTGTTTTGTATAATACTTTATACTGTTTTAATTAATTTTTATTTATTTATGTTCTTTCTACAACATTTAGTATGCTCTGTCATTAATCTTTTGTTCATTAGGATCACATAGTATAAATGCAAAATTGTTTGAATACAAAATGAAATGCTAATTTGATTTTATGAAGTTAAAACAAAATATTTGTTTTTTTTAAAAATGAATAATAAAAATAATAAAAAATTAAAAAAAATTCTAATAACTTATAATTTATAATCCAAATTATTTTCTATATGTAAAACTAACATTACTAATCTTGTGATATATTTTTGTTATCAAAAACTCATCTGCAGAATTGTTATATTATCAAATCAGTTACATTCTTGTTACAGACTTAAACTATGCAGTTAGAACATAATTAATAACTTGTATCCTTGTTACAAAACTCTTTTTTTTTTTTTCAGTCTTTAGCTTTTTATTTCTGTTTTATGTCTAACAGCACAGACGCCATTAACATTAGTCAATATTTTTCTTGTTAACTTTATATAGCTGTGTGTGCATGAGTGAGATAAGAATTTTGTTTTCTCTTTCTCTCTGACATAAATCAGAATTGAACAACTGTAAGTTGAACATTCTGGGGTCTGTCACACTTATAACCAGCCCACCCAATAAATAATTATCTCAGTTTTAGTTTGTTTCAGGAAGTTAGTTATTTGTTCTGTAGGAAATATCAAAGTGTGGAAACTCTGTGAAGTTTTCTCGTGAAGTTATGGTTGCTTTAATAGACACCAGCTGAAATTTTTGCTAGGAATTGGTGCCTGTTAATGTTTTTAGTATATTAGTAAATTTTAATTCTTTTTCTCGTTTTAAAAATGTGGAATGTCTTATAGCATGGTTGGAAAGTTGAGAAAGTGGAGAATAACTTTTTATTCAAAGTTTTTATGAGTTTTTTTATTTTTATATCTTTGTTTTAAGTGGTGTAAAGATAATTAGTTTTAAGGAGGAAATAACATAAGAAAGAAAACATATGTCTTTCAGGTGTTTTCACTGATTTATTTTAAATTGCAAAAAGTTTTGAAATAATTATTATTTAAATACATAAAATTAATTTTTATTCATGAAAACAAATAATTTAAGCAAATCATTAAAAAGAAAAGAACATAAAACGGAAAAAAAAAAAATATAAGGAAAATGAATCTGTATAATCATCAAACATTTTTAATAATATTATCTTAATATTTATCAAACAGTAACTATTTACTAATTTTATTTAAAAAAAATAAATAAAAACCAGGCAGAATCCTGAAAATAACACACTCCCTTGTTAAATAGTGAAAAAATTGGAATAAAAACATCTACAGACTTGGGTTTATAGTTTGGCTATAAAATACATCATATATTTTCCCATAAGCCAGAATAATTTTTGAAAAAAAAAAAAACTCTGACACGGAGGAGTGTTGACACGAGAAACTAAGGGTATTATTTTGAAAACTTGGTGGAACAAATTACATACCAATCATGTAGCCAGGCTTTGTTGAGAAACATTTTCTGAAAGATCTGTCCACATTCTCACAAGTACAGGTCGTCCACACTTAATTAAACTAGTTAATTTTTGTATAATTCGTAGGTACGTTTGTGAAGTAGTTAATTTTTGTACAATGCTTAGGTACGTTTGTATCATTTATACATGCATTTTGTAAACTAGTTAATTTTTGTATAATTTATACATTCAGTTTGTAAACTTGTTAATTTTGTTCAGTTCATACATACATTTGTTAATTTTTGTATAATTCATAGACTTATTTATAAATTAGTTGTCTTTCTTTTTTTTTTTTTTAAATTTATGCATACATCAGATATGTGTATTGTCAATAATTAAACTAGTTTATATTCATTTGCCTTAATTACAGTATTTCATATATGTTATATTATTATTATTATTATGCTGGTTTTTCTCATTTAAAAGATAACACTAAATAAACACAATTGAATGGTAAAAATAACTGTAAAATTAAAAAAAAACCTAGTGTTGGATTAAGAGTTTATACAGAAAATAATTAATAATGGCAGAATAATTTATTATTGTTGTTTAATTTAGATTCTTCTAAGATTAACATATTTCATATTGTCTAATTGATTTTTCTGGATAATATCATTTTATATAAAGGATATCAGTAACAAAATTGTTTTCAACAGATACCAAATTAAATAATGGACAAGCATAAAAAAAAGAAGAAGATACACAGACAATGCATATTCACAGTCAGACAAAGATATAGATATAGATATAGATAGATATAGATAGATATGGATAGACTGATACATGCATATAGATACACATATGCCGTTTTCATCTTAAACATTTATATATATACAGACATATATACAGATACACATACATACATACATACATACATACATACATACATACATACATACATACATACATACATACATACATACATACATACACACACATACACACATACATACATACACATACATACATACACACACACACACACACATACATACATACACACATACATACATACACACATACATACATACACACATACATACAAATGCATATACATATACAGATACTTAGATGTGTAAAATGGAGAAATTGGAGAAGTTGTTGGTAAGGACAGTTGATTTTAGATGTGTAAAATGGAGAAGCTGTTCATTAGACTAAAAAAAAAGGGTTCATCGGGCAAAACAAAAAAGGTTATGTCGGTTGGTAAGGACAGTTGATTTTAGATGTGTAAAATGGAGAAGCTGTTCATTAGACTAAAAAAAAGGGTTCATCAGGCAAAACAAAAAAGGTTATGTCGGTTGGTAGGGACAGTTGATTTTATTTTCTGCATCAGAGATTATTTTGTTAGCACGCCATTCTGCTACGCCATTCTGCTGCGCCACACATGAACGCCCCTAATTATCATGCCACGAGTTAATTAACATGCACTTACCCCTCGACTTATTATCATGTCAGATGAGTCATATTTAGGATACTAATTATGATGTCATACATGTCAACACTGGAGTACTCGGGGTGCCTGAGTACAGGCTGCAATTGTTGTGTCGATTCCCTATCGCACCAACGTAAACACTTCAAAAACCCGGGCGGGGTGCAAACACGGAGCAGTGCATGCTGGGAAAGGTTCACAGGAAGTGCGTTTTAATCCCCTTACCAAACAGATGTTCTGTGATTAGTGGTAGAGGAATAATTCGCATCTTAGGCATCTATCAAGGTTTAACTTGTCAAAACATGCAATTAGTTAACCCTTCTACCCTCCGTGCTGTGCATGTCAGGTTTTAAAAAAAAAAAAAAAAATGTTTTTATCACTGACAAAGAGTTAAAAGAGGGCAAAGTGTGAAGATGATGCAGCTATGTTTGGTAATCTGCGTGTAATAGTCACAGTGAAACTGTAAACATATCAGTGAGAATATAATCTCTGGGCTCATTTCAAACATGCTGCCATTGAGGTATCATAATTCTCATGTCTGTAGATTTGATTTTTTGTTTTAGTTCAAAAAATTAAAAATAATATCCCATTTTGGATTTATCAGTTAGATTTAGCCAAAAATTCTGTAACTTCAACTACAACTGCTACTGCTCCAACTACTGCTACTACTACTACTACTACAGTATTACTATTGTAGTGGCCACCACCAAAAGGTACTATTACTACTACTACTACTGCTTCAACTACTGCTACTACTACTACTACAGTATTACTATTGTAGTGGCCACCACCAAAAGGTACTATTACTACTACTACTACTACTACTACTACTACTAGTAATAGTAATAGTAAAAATATGAATTATGAAATAATAAATATAAACAATAATAAACAGCAACAACAGAAACAAAAAAACAAATAAATGATATTAATAAATTAAAAAGGAAACTAATAATAGCAATAACAACAGTTAATTATGATTTTTAAAAAACAACAGAAATTTGAGTTCAGCCATTAATTATTTAGGTTTGACATTAATTACCTGGCAGGTAGCTCCAGGTATTTAATTATTAATTAGCTTTTGTGTCAGGTGTAGTGACAGCTGTAGCAGAGGCTGACAAAGTGAGAGTGTTACAAAGTTAGTAAAGTGTTTAGTATAAATAAAAGTTACCAATGTTTAATTTACTTCTTCTTTTTGTAAAAATATCTCCCGATTTAACGTTTTATAGAGAAAAATGGGTTTAGGAGATTCTGTAACTTCACATACAGTCTGCTGTGGTATGTTATTTGTTAATTAATTTATTTCACATTTTCTGGTCTACCAAATTAATATGTAATACACATTGTTTTAACATTAATTATGAAAATAATCACTGTATATATATATACTGGTGAACACACACATGCACTCACAACCAGACACATGCAAATATTTATGTACTCAGACACACATACACACAAACATTTGCACAAGTAACAAACAGACACAATTTGTATTACAAAAATATTTTTTTTTTGAAATGTCAATATGCAATATATTTAACCAAACATTTTAAAATCCACTAAGAACCCTCATGAGTATGTATGTCTGTATAGTTAATTTTAAATGAAACAGTTTAAAAAAAAAAAAAAAAAAAAAAAAAAAAAACAATTAGTTACTTAATGAAAAGTGATCGTCAGTATTAAGAGAAATGTACAAGTGGAGGCTGTCTCCTTCAGCTTTCAGAATAATTTCTAACTCAATGAACCAGCATACCACCTGTCATATGAATTAAACATCATGTCTGGCGGGACAGGGAGGGGGGGGAAAGGTCTTGTTCCAGACTCTGTTACCTTTCTGTCTGAAAATGACTGTCCTTTATTTCATTCATAATTTTATAATTGATTGGATGTAGCTACGAGCAAATTACTCCGTTTTCGACTGGTTAATTTCCCATGCGAAACGTCGGGTAATTTGCCACGTATCAGTGGTTTGTTACTAAAGCCCTTTCTCCCCCTCGCTTCAGAAGGGATTATTAAGTAATGCATGGTAATCCAGACACTTAGACAATGTTCAGGCAACAAATTCATTTAGTGTAATTTAAACACAATGAACGGCCCCAAGAGTGTATTGTTTCTTACACAAAGATGACATTTTCTGTGCTTTTCCAACTGGATAGGCATCTCTGCTAAGACAAGTGACTGTTTTTACTTTTAAGATCGTAATCAAATGAGGGATTTAAATATTTAGCAGATGTGTATGGAAAAAAAAAACATTTTTAAACAATATGTGTTTTAGAAGATGATCATTATAAACATGTCCCTTTGTTAAAATAATTATTGATATAGGCAGGAAACTTGAAAAGGAGACAATATGGTGAATGTCAGTGGTTTGAGGATTTGATTGATTGATTGATCACATGATCACCCATTGTACTGTTTCCTGTTCTTGCCAGTGCTCCATAATTTATTTATCAAAGGCTCATAGAATGTGCTTTCCTGTTTATGTGAAGGATCCTGTTTAGATTCCAAACTTTTTTCTAAAACAAGGAAACAAAGAAAAAGCCTATTTTGTTTTAGCAATAGATTACTTCTCCTATTTCATGTACGCTTCTTAAATATATAATATTATATTATTATTATTAAGACTGTACAGTACCATTAAATAATTAAATAAAATATTTCTTGCTTCATTATTCTTCCTGAATGTTAAGGTAAAATAAGCTATATAAGCCAGCCATTTAGCAAGATCTCTTTAACAGACACAGCTAAACACGAGCCACAAACATTCTAGTCTGTAAATAAAACAGTCAGAATTAGCTTTACAGTATTTACTGTTTTTAGTTTATACTGGCTGCAGTTTATTAAGTCTTCAAAATAGAAGTATTATTCGTAACATTCAAACCTGTTAATTAGAAAAAGTGAACTTCCACTTGATGTTAGATCATCATGGTTCATCATTCACTCATTACGTCTCTGGGAAGGTCAAGGGTCATTTCCTCTCTGCTGATGGCTAATGGCTCTTGACATGTTTTGACATGCCTCACTGACAAAGATTTTGCTTCTTTGACAAAAGATAAGGAATTATCTGCTGGGATGCCACTTAAAGATACATTTCTGGTGTCTGTTGTTCACAAACCGAACATTTTATCAATGTTTTTCCATCTTTTTTTTTTTTTCTTTTCCTTTTTTTAATAACTAATTTTTTTATTGGGTGATGTATTTGGATTTTCAGAGTAGGAAAAATAAAAGAAGAGAATTATTAGAATATTAAGTTTTTAATAAATAATTTTGTAAAAAAACCTAAGATGTTTACATTCTTGAACTTTTTTTATTATTTCAGAATGTCCATAAGTGTTATTTTATAACATTAATTCTAAAATTTATAAAGTAGTTATTTTTTAAAGTATTATTAAATATATTTATAACAGTTAAAAACATAAATTCTTATTTTATTATGAAAACAGTTATATATTATATTTTCTGTATGGATTAATAAATGCTTTCAAAAAATAAAACAGTATCAAGATATAATAATAACACCAATAACAACAACAGCAATAATAATAATAGTAAAGATTACATATAATGTTATATGTAGTAAAAATAAAATAAAATTATTATAAAAATATTTTCTTTTTATCTAAAATAAGGTTAAAAAAAAAAAAATACATGCGTGTGCTTTTTCCAAATGGCTTCCCTTCATTATATTTGCATTATTTACTTTACAGACGTTAAAAGAACACATGAAGTAAAATATTCGGCAAATTGGCTGAAAATTAATACTGGTAATAAAGAGAAACTCAGGTCCACACAAACTGACATGGCGTCTGTTTCAAATTAGTAGGGGGAACAAACTTCTGGGCTGATTATTATTCAAGATAGCAGAATAACAAACAGTGGTTGCAATTACTGCACCCTGCACCTGTCGATGTTTAGGACCATTATTTAATACGAGTATTGTGATACACACACATATATATAAGTCAATGAAGCAAAATGAGGTGGAGACAAGGTGCATTGTTACAGTGAAAACAAAAAACAGTCACTGCCCAGACTTTTATACAGTGTATAAATCACTTTTGTTTTTCTTTTGTGTGTGTGTTTCTCACATGATAAAGAAAAGTGTTGTGTTAAATATATAAATAATACATAAATAATAAGCTCAAGAGAAGGCTCAGTAATCTTCACTGAATCCTTGGCAGTGTTTTCCCTTTCCAAACAGTGTCTCGTTAAAAGCCAAGTACATGGGGGTTTTTTTCTCTGAAGAACATATTAAAAAAGAAATGTTTGTTTGTTTGTGTGTTTATTTATTTATTTATTTATCTATCTTGTATACTGGCATATCATCTGTCTCATCTCAGGACAAAATACAGAACAGCTGGAAGTTTTTACATCATTCGTCTTACCTTTTGGTTGATTCTGACATTTTTACCCATGACAGAAATATCTTAACAATTGAAATGAAGACTTTTCTATTTTAATGGTCTCGTGCTTGTTTACAAGATTAATTTCAACTGCTAAATGGTTCTCATAAAACAGTCAGTGCTGGGTATTACCAAGATAATTAATCATTAAAAATAATTTCAATACTACAGTGATTGTCTTACTGTGCAGTTTCAGTATCTGATTAATGACAATCATTTTTGTTGATTAATCATCACAGGAAATAACATATCTTCTGCATTTGATAAGGGGAGATAACTAATTTTAACTGTAAGCCATATGTATTTGTAAATTACACCGTTAATAAAATTTTAAATTATTTTCTGAATTTTAGACTGAAGACAGAGACTTTTTTTAAAATTATTTTATTTATTTACAAAGAATGAAATATTATGGATTTATAGTCAACATGAATCACTCTCAGCTGTATGACTGTTCAGACCTATAATATTTAATATAACTATAAACTGACAAATATAGGCAATATTT
The DNA here is from genome assembly GCA_012295275.1 of Chrysomallon squamiferum. Lineage (NCBI taxonomy): Eukaryota > Metazoa > Mollusca > Gastropoda > Neomphalida > Peltospiridae > Chrysomallon > Chrysomallon squamiferum. Next base: position 16,030,051 of record CM022670.1, read on the forward strand.
ATTATTACTCCTATATTTAACATAACATAATTATCTATCAATTTAGAAAACAGACAAAAGTGATATTTCTTCTTGGTGTATGATAATATCTTATTTTGTGAGGAGATGTTATTTATTTTGTATTTAATACATAATCTACTTCTTATGCTTTAATGTTCAAGCAGTCATCTACACTGGTTGTTCACTTGTTAATTCTGTTCATAAATCCAAAAAACCAACTCTCACAAAAATCCCCTTGTCCATTATGCTTTAACAAGTAAACTGCAAATCAAACAAGGACTGAGTTGCTCATTTTGAGCAGTGTTTGATCCGTCGGCAAATAATTCATATCCTTTAACTTTTTACGTGAGTGAGATGAAACGGGACGAGCTGTCGTGGACATGATCTTCAACAAAAGATTCTGCCAACGTCCTTCCTCTGACAGCCTCATCTACATGCCGTTTCAGTTGTTACTGTGCACATACATGCCCCAAGTCTGAATTACTCTGCTCGGGGGATCAACCTGAGTGGTAGATTGTGCTTGTGGTCTGCAGGTAAAACCAGCTTTCTGGCTGATCACTCTCCATTAGAGATATGAAAGCTGCAGTCAGGGCTATCACTTTAATTTACTCGTCTGAAGCTGCATAATACCCAGTCCGTAATTACATGCATTGGCTTTGCTCAGATGTAAAATGAAAATGGCACATAAGCATGTCCAGTGGAATTAATAGAAATAATTCAGAATTTTCCCCAGTACGTGATCAATAGATGGGAATTCAGCAGTGTGTCAGTGAATTATTATCGTTACTTCTGACTTCTTGTTTGTTTTTCTCAATATTATTTATTTTATTTTCATTATTATTTTTTATTTATCTGTGTGTTCTTTGTGAACTGATAAAGAAAAGTGTTGTATTAAATATATATAACTAATAAATATGTGTTTTTGACAACATTTGGATTTTTTTTTACATTATTATTATTAAATATTATTAAATTATTTTTATTTATACTACTTACTATATGACTAATTCACAGAAATCAGCAACACACAAAAGACATGATTTCAAAAACAGTTTATTTATTATTTATGGCCTGTTTATCTTAATAAAGTTAATTGAAACATTTTTTTTCTATTTAAAAAAAAAAAAAAAATTATAATTCTTTTGTTTACAGACTTGTCCATTTCAATTTTAAAAAAAAAAATTAATTTCATGTCAGAAAATAAAATTATTTACGAGACTTGATAATTATGAATTAATTTGGGTTTGAAATACTCCTTACTTCATAAACAATGACAGTTTTATGAAAGATATTTTACTGATAATGAAATTCACAGACAACCCGATTTATTTTCTTTTGGCATGTGTTTTCTAACAAGACAGTTAATTGTTGCTTCTGTCCTTTTTATTGACTGAATGGTTAGATGATTATCATTTATGATCAGAAAACTCAGTTTATAGTTATTATTAATCAGTGTCAAATCTGATCTCAAACTTCACTGATACAGTTTTCATCATTTTTACAGGAAAAACATTAAACCATTAAAACTGATTATAGAGGAAATTAATGTGTTATACATTTATTTTTCAAACGTTAATATTTTTATTTATTTAATTTTATTTTACTTTAATTATTTATTTATTCATTCATTTGTTTGTTTGTTTTTGTTATTATTATTATTATTATTATTATTATTATTATTATTATTATTATTATTATTATTATTATTATTATTATTATTTTGTTTTGTTATATATATTTAATTTAATTATTTTATTTTATTTTATTTTATTTTTGTTTGCTTAAAGATTTAATTAATAAAATTAAAATAGTGATCTCATTTTAATTTAATTTTTATTTGGAAAACCCACAAATATTTTATCACATCTATATCGCTACCATTATTAATTCAAAAAGAATAAATAAACAAACTCGAAAAAGAATGCACAATAAATGTATCTTAATAATATTTACAGAAATAATTAAATTTCCATTAAACCTGATATTAAATAAGGAAACCATTAACCTCGATTAGATTTTTAATTATAATATCAGTCACCAATCAAAAAACAATTTTTTAACATATACAATTCAGGACAGTATTGTTCATATCTGAAGAAGAAAAAATAAAGTTAAAGAATCCTCTGAGATGCATCAGTCTATAGATAGAACAGAGCGGAGAAGACTATTTTTTATTCAAATCCTTTCAGTATCACTTTGTCGAGATAATAAAAAACCATGTATACATTATACTTAACACACAATACATGTGTATGTTATTATCACTAATATTCCTCTATACTTGGAGGAAATGAAACCCTCTCTCAGCTCTACATGATTCCATGCTTTGGAATTTTTCTTCTAATCTAGAAGATAGAGGTTTCCTCTAGGGAATTAAGCTGTTGGCATAGGTCTTCCATTTTGTAAACATTTTGCAGACATCTCATATTTGATATATTTCATTCCACAGCTTACAGCAGAAGATAAAAATTTTAATATTTCAGGATTGGATTTCACCTTAAAAGAAAAATTTGTTGTTTTGTATGGGGGTAAAAAATGAGTTTTTTCTTTCGTTTTTTTTCTCATTCACATTTATTTTTGTGATGCAAGAAGAAAAATTGTATAGATATGATAAGTAGGTTTTGTTTTTTGTGAAGTATTTCTGAAAATAAAAATATAATTTAACAACATCAAAACATTTTTATATTAAATTGTTTTTCTTTGTATAATGAAAATATCTGATAAAACCTACAACTGCCAGTTCAAGGTCTACTTTACTGATTAGCAATAATTGATAACTACCCAAAACCAGGAAAACGTATAGCACAGTCATATAAATAAATAAAAATATAATATAAGAGAATGTAACAACAATAACATAATAATAATAATATTAAAGTAAGATACACAATCAGTTTATAGGGAGCATACAAAAACATCAAGTTCACCAAATACTGACTCAAACAATATTATGTAGAAAGAAAAAATTAAATATATATTTATTATCGCACATTTTTAACATAATTTAACATTAAACTAAATTAGTCCATCAATTATTAGAGTTAATTGTTCATACCAGTGGTCCAGACTTGACTGGTTCATGGTCACTTGTTATGCTAATGACATGCTTACTGAATCCATGATTAAATTAATCGTCTTTCTAACAGTTCCCATAAATTGTGGAATTAACATCCGTGTGAATAGGGAATATATATATAAAATTATTAAATTAATTTTAACAATGAATATTCTTTTGATTTCTAATTCCTTGATCAATGATTAAAAAATTATATTTTTTTTATAAAGATTTTCTGTAATAAAACATACATCAGTGTTATTTTTAAAGTGCTGGCGGATTTTAGCAGAGGTGTGAATTCTTTCAGTCAAAATTAATGTGTTCTTGTTAACATGTTATTGCTTGGATGTGCCAGTAAACTTGACATTATCTAATACTAAATTATATTCCACACTCTGTCAGAAGTCACACCCTGATAAAAGAACACATATAACTGATATCACAGAATCTTTATGTGTTTCCTGATTTCCTACTTTATCAGCTAAAAGATGTGTTTTCTCAGGTACACTTTTTGACAAACATGTTTCAAATAATAAAAATCATTGTTAATAGAAAAAAAAAATATATAGTAATAAATGAAGTGAAATTTAATATTTTAGTAAATTATAAAGTCTCACCCAAGTCCCTGTTTTCTTCGATTATTAGACTATCTGTTGTTTCAACATTATTCACATATCTAAAGCTACGATACAAGTTCCCCTGTAAATGGAAAGACAAACACTATGATGAGCCTCTCATATATTTAATTTTTAATTTTTATTTTTTCAAATATTTATTTCACACACACACACACACACACACTAGGGTTTAAAGACAAAATTAAAATAACATGAAATACATATAATCTGAAATGACACATACAGATACAGATACAAATATACACATACACATACACATGCAAGCACACACACACACACACATTTATTTATGTGATCTGTAGACACAACAAGGTGGTCTTCCTCTGTTACAAACAGTAAAATAATAAATGTGTTGTTTTTTTGTTTTCTACATCACAGTGAGTTATCAGTGGTAGCTCACAGATGGATGTGTAATTAATTATCAACAGTGTTCTTTTAGTGCCACTGCTGCAAGGATAAACATAATAAAAACCAAATAAACCAACTTGTTAGCATGCAAGATGGATGTTAAAAAAGTCAGTCTGTGTTTGTAAAGATTACAGTTTCCTCACATCAGAGCCAAAATACTTTTTTTTCCACATTATTTACTTTAGTTTGTTTTTTGTCACTTTTTTGTTTTGGGTTTTTCAGAAATTGTTGTTTTGTTGGGTTTTTTTTTTTTTTTTGTTGTTGTTGTTTTTGGTTTTTGGTTTTGTTTTTATTTTTTATTTATTTATTTATTTATTTATCTTTCTTTTTTTTCTTTTTGTTATTTTTGTCTTGTCAGATGGGAAAATAGAAAATATTTTATTTTCATTGTTTCAATGTCATTTCAAAATATATCTTTTTTTGTTATTTTAATTTAATTTTAAATTTATGTTTCAAAAAATTTGAAGATAATTTTAATGTTTAATTTTTCTGTTGTTTTTTTTTTCTACTTTTTTTTAATGTTTAATATTTAATGAAAATTACTTTAGTCTATGTTTAACAGTAATAAAATAGAATTGCAAAGTTTTGTACATCTATTTAATAATAAGATGTTAAATTAGGGAAAATTTTGTTGTTTTGGTTCAAAGATTAGTTTGTTGAACCAAACATCTGAAACTGAAATTTGTTTGGAGTTTAGCAATGTACAGAATTTGTTTTTTGATATTCTTCGTTGTAATTATCCTACTTAGACATTTAACAGACATTTAACAGAAAGTATTTACAGAATTAAAGATTTAAATAACTAATAATTTAATGTAAGTTCGAGCAAGCTTTATTGTACTTTATTTATTTTATTTTATTTTATTTTTTTTGATTTAATCATGTTATTTTTGTTGTTGTTTCCTTTTATTCATATTTTTAAAAATGTTTTCATTTACTTTTTTTTTTTTTTCCTGTGCTTCAGGACTTTGTCTTGTAGAAAACAAAAACCTTTAAATTCAGTTATGGATATTCTGAAGAAAAAAACCCATAAATAAAATATTATCTCTTTTGTTCATTCTAAGAAAGAATGTTTCCAACCAGGTAACAAAATAAAAAGTATTTTTAAGATTTTGTTTTATTTATGAGAGTAGGAAAAAAGAGAAGCATATGGGGAAGGTCTTAGATTAATACTTAATCATTACGCAACACTTGTTGAAACTAAAGCCCGATTACATCACACAAATTAGGAGATATCAACACAATATCAACCTGGTTGGTGGTATCACGGAAACATCACATAAAACTGAGAAACACGGACTGTAACCTGGTCACTATCTTGTTGTCTGTCACGGTGGATACCAGTCTATTCACAGATCAGATGAGTTATGTGCCTGGATACCCACACCCTGCTACAGCCTAGGTGGAGCTGTTTTTGTGCCTAATCCAAGCCCAACACAATTAGTTCAGATTTATGTTATTTACACATTTCTCCCCTTGCAGTTAACTTGTAATTCATGATGAGATATTTGCAGTATTATCAGACTGGTAAACTTGTAAAGATAATACATTCTGTCTGCGTTTCTTCTTTTCCTGAGAAACAAAAACAGAATTAACTTGTACTTTCAGTCCAAGATCTGCTTACTTTCAGTGCACTTCAGCTTCTCACATAAATAAAACTCACACTTGTAAGTTTGTAACGATCCTCATTGGACCAATCACCAAAACACATGCAAATCTGGAAATCATATTCTAGGATAATGTCTGTACTTAGCTGTAATCAGTGTAAACAATATTATATCAGTATATCACATTTATTTTATTTAAAAAAAAAAAAAAAAATCTTAAAAAATAAAAATAAAATCACTGAATACAAAATTTTACTGCTCAAAGTATTATTATTATTTTTATTTTTATTATAATATTATAACTTTTTGTTGTTTTTTTTACTATTTTTTTTTTTTATTATTTATTTTTTATTTTTTTATTTTTATTATTATTTTATTCATTTTATTTATTCATTTATTTATAATTATAACTATTATGATTTTAAATTATCATCTTATTCAATTATAATGATATTTAAACTCAGAAAATGAAAAAACAATTTATTTTTTTTATCCTTAGAATATAAATGAAAATTTTTCTATCAGTTGCAGATGTATACTTTATTCAGAACTTTTGAATATGAAACTTAAATAAATATATGTAAATGATTTCATGAAGATAGTACATGTCTAAGGAATAATTATCAGATATTATATAGAACTGAGAGGTAAATCATAGCAAGGACAAAATCAAATGGCTTGTCAGAGAGGTTCCCACTGAACAGCTTTGTGATGAAAACACACTGAAAATGACACAGGCCCTCTGACAGTTACACCATAGACTCACCATTACATGAATCCTGTAGTCCTGTTTGCAGAATATTTTAAGACAAGCAAGCACACAGGTGCAGCTGTACATATAGAGAATTATCTTCAGATTACATTCTGTGATAACAGAACCTTTGTGTTTAGTTCACTTGAACCATTGTTGTCCACTTCAGTTTCTATTTAAATTCTTCACACTTATCTGGCTTGTCCTTCACCTCAGTTCTTTTCACTACGTTATACAACCAATAAAATCAGTTTGTCTACAGCCATTTTGGTTTCAAGTGCAGTCTGATTGTTTCAAAATGCATTGAGTTAAATCATTCTGATGGAGAGAACATTTGTAAAGTATTTCAGGTTTTTACTCAGGCAGTCTGAAAATTAATAAAATAATTAATGCTTTAATTGCTGGTTGAAAATTAGCAAAATATTTAGGTTTTTAATTGTAATCCTTCCAAAAAAAAAAAAAAAAAAAAAAAAAAAAAAACCACCCATTTATTTTGAAATTTAAAAACAAACAAAAAAAATACTTGTCTGTTTCATCATGCTGAAACAAGGCAATGATTGGCTATTTTCCCAGCATGCATTATTTTCCAACAGTTGTTAAATACTATAGAATGAAAATTCAGATAATTTGATGAATGTTTCTAGTAACCATTCCATTGTGTGTGTACATGTATCATTATGACATTACACTATTATGTTGTTATACTGCTATCATTATTTCATGTATTAGCTTACTGGTATCATTGCACTGACATAGTCTAATATATTTTCATATTAAATCCAATCAAGATAGGTTTTTTTTTCTGCAGAATAATATGTTTGCACTGTGCAAGCCCCAAGCACTGTCACAAATGGTTGAGCTAATTCCTTCATCATTACTCAATTAATGCTATTATTGCTTGCTCATGGTGTTTTTGGCAGGAGGTCCTTCATAATCATAAGATGACAAAAATCATCTGGTTCTTTGAGGTTATCTGGGACAGAAATTTTCAAAAATGCCCAGACTAAAATAGTTTTGTATCTTCAGTGGCCAGCCACAAATGGTTTCAGAGCGGGAATTATTCAAGCCTGATTACAAGATGGTTTGCCTCTTCAAGATTAATGTCTTAATCATGACATGACTCATTTGAGCATATTTCTTATGTCCCTGGGTTCCACATAAAACTAAATGTTTGGATCTGGACTTCAAAATAACAACAATAGTCACTTGTATAAACATGTTTCAATATCTTTACAGCAACATTTACTGTCTTTGCAGTAAACTAGAAACATTTTCAAAATTATAATTGTACAGGATTGACATTAATTTATAGCAATGTTTGATACCTTCCAGTCACACAGGATTAAAGCAATGTTTACTACCTTCATAATAAACTAGAATTAATTTTTAAAATGGCATTTTTACTTGATTGACTGTAATTTATTGCAACTTTTACAGTCTTGAAGATAAAACTAGAATGAAATTTTTAAAAGAATTTATACAAGAATGACATGAATTTACATATTTTGAAACTGAACTGAAAACTTGGATTCAGTGGTTGACGTGATGAACTGACCAGTGAGGTGTGTGGCAGGTATGTGTTAGTGTTGGACTGTTACAGTGTCTCTCTAATGACCAGTAATGAGACCCACCACTGACCTGTTCAACTTGGCTGCTGAAATAATCTTGAGTGTTTCCAGCAGAATGTCCTCCTCCTGTAGTTACACTTTCACATTCACTTTCTTTCACAGTGTTTCGTCTGACAGAGAAAATGCAGCGTTAATTCAACAAGACTGGAATATGATAAATATTCTACTCATTGCTATTTTAATTTCAGTTTTAATACCTTTTACAATAAATTTTAAAAAAATAAATAAAAAAAAAAAACAACAAAAAAACGACCTAAAGAATTAAAATTAAATATGTTTCTAATAAAATGTAAACCAAAAATAAATACAAAAATACATTATCTAAAATCTGGCCTTCCTTAATGCACTGAAACACAAGACTGGATGCAGCAGATAAAAGCAGAGTGTTTTGAGTGTATCAGGGTAAGTGTGAAGTGTTTACACCGTGAAAAACAAACTGATGACAGGGAGAGGATGGGGACAGATTTGTCATCCAGAGAGTGCAACAATCACAATGTTCTGTTACTGGAGGAATCCGTCAACACCACACTCAGAGTCAGCACCACTCTTAGATAACTTCTTGTGAAGTTTCTTCTGCACAAGTGACAAATTGCTGCAGTGTTTAGTCTTCGCCAGACCTGGCGCCAATGGTTTAATCACTTTCGAAGAACTCATTAATTTCCTTGTTCCTTATCTTTGGGAAGCCTTTATTGGACATAATTCAACACCCTGAGCCTTGGCCCTGTGGCTCCAGTGTTAATCTGGGAGTGCAGATTTGTTAATGATGACACCCTCTCCAATATTAGCTGTTGTGTTTCCTATTCGGTTTTCAGTTAGTTGCCCTCCAGACTCAGTCTTTGGATTCCTCTGCCAGAACAAGACAAATCACACTGACCAGCCAGTGTACAGGTTAAACTGACAGACTTTATTTTCTTATCTCCTCACTTGTTTTTAATTATCTTCTTACTCTTGCTTTTCTTATTGAAAGTCTGATGAAAATTACAGTAAATAAATGTAATCTGTTATTGTGTTTCCTGCTAATTAATTTGACTTGATTGTTGAAAGGTTATTTGTGACAAATTAATAATTTGTAAATTATAATTTTCTACTAGTGTATTTTCTTATATATATATATATATATATATGAATTACTTCCAATAGAATTGCACCATTAAATTTTTCTTTGTAAAAATGATGATTAATAACACCATATGACAATAGCAGAAGAAAAGATATAAATCAATATTAATAAACCTAATATTTTTTAAATTGGAAAATGAACTTAATTTTTTTTTTTTATACTCTCACATATACAGACACAGACAGACAGACAGACACACACACACACACACACACACACACACACACACACACACACTAACAGCTGTTAAATGCACGTTAAATCAGATAACACAAAGCATTGTCAGACAATTTCAATTACTCAGAATATTGGTCCCTTGGTGGAAGCCTTCAATAAACCTGCTGTGAAGTCATTTGTTAATGGCAGTTCAGGTAAAAGAGACCCTCTTTAATGAGATAATCTCACACAAATGTCTCAATAAATCTACCTGTCTACACAACCTGTCCACTCGCAGGTCCATATCTTCTCTCAGTTATGGCCCTTGATGGGATGTTGGGAGTAAGTGTAATCACTTTGTTCCTGATTTTATTTTCACAGTGAATACTTAAAAGTGACATCACAGTTTCACTAGATAAATGAGCTTGTTTAATTAGGATTCTATCAAACTGATCTGATAGGAAGGTTTATTTATATTAAGTGGGGGAGACTTTTTTAATGATATTAAATTAAACCTGTTTTGTTTTTTTTTCTGGTTTTTTTCACTTTTTTCTGTTTGAGTTAATATTTAGTTATAATGCTGAGATTTTATTTTATTTGTACACCCATTCATTCAACTATCAAAGCATTAATCACCTGATCAGCTGCATAACATTTGTTTTTTTTTTTCAACATGAAACAAAACACACTAAGGAAATGATATAAAAAGATTTATCACAAATCTTTATTGTGGGGATGACTGCAAATAAAAAATTAAAACTCAAAATTTCTATTTTAAGTTGTTATTAATGTTTATTTTTCCTTTCAGATTAAAATGCTAATTTATTTAATAATATCAGCTCGCAGTATTGCTGTAACATGCTCATTTAATAAATTAACTGTTGTTATCCAAAGTCCATTTGGGAATTGTTTCATTTCTAATGGAAGAATAAAGAGCATATTAGATTTTGGTGTCTTTCTCTTCTTCTTTTTTTCTTTAATTTATTTGTTTATTTATTGTTTATTTTTTATTTTTTATTATTATTTTATTTCCCCCCCCAAGCAATTTCATTGACATTAGTAGTAATTGCTTGGTTCTGATCTATTTTTAAAGTGTGTTATTTGTTTCATGTTAACGATGTTATCACCTGTCTCAGTTTTACGAGAACCTCACCTGTGATGTGCACATTAATAATGAAATACGCAGACTTCATGACACTCTCTATCTTCATAATGACTCACTGTGTAATTAATTTAAGTAGCAGCTCATCATATCAGCAGTGGCTTTGTTTTACAAAAGATTAGTTTTCATTGATAAACGGTTAAAAATCATTAGTCTGTTTCTCTCACATTTTACTCATTGTTTCTAGTAGCAGGTTAAATGTGAACCACTGTTACTCAGTGTTAGAGTTTAGGTGACTAACCTCTGTTACAATTCATTAATAACTGACTCATATGAATTTATAAAATTTAAAGTCTTAAATGAACAGAAATAACGCTTACACTTATCAAAAAACTGTATGTGTTACAGATCTCCAAAAAAGTATCCTAAAGTATGAAATGGACTATTTTCTTTGTGAAAAAATAGTAATATATAAATGGTGAAATGTACCCAGGAAATCAATTTTGAAAATCATGGAAATATATCATTTCAGTATTCTTCTGCCTTTGAACAAGTAATAAGCAAAACATCTAAAACTATTTCACAAAAATGGTCATTCTCCATTGCATTGTTCCTGTATTGGTTAACTCTGCATTCAACAGATGGCAGCACTTACAAAATAGAAAATGGCTGTACTTATGAAAAATATCTTTTGATATTTCACTTATAACTCATTAAAACAACGACAGATAGGTATTTGAAATGTTTTATTAGATTTTCAGTGTATTCTAAACTGACTTCACAGGTTCATATAATAACAAAAAATATATATCATGTGTTTATTTTATTTTAACTTGTATTTAAAAACAATGTTTTCAATTCCTATGTTAATTAATCAGAGTTTTAAATGTACTTGAAATAGTCAAATCAGTTGTATAGAAGATATCATGTGTTAACTATCACACCTTCATCAAATGTCCAGTTGTTTGGTCAAAGACAACATGGTCAACTCGTTTTCTGGCTTCAGTCTGCGGCCAGCAACTTTGATCAAAAGTCCAGTTGTTTGGACAAGACCAATATGGTGGTCATTGCTTGACTTTGATTTGCTAGTCTCGTGCTTCACACCAAGTTATGAAAATCTCATCCATCTTAGCGTCGTGTATGTTTTACAGTGGAGTTCTTTGATCTGGTGTTGAGTGTTGTCAGAAATCTACCACAGCACACTTATTAACCTCCTTCCAGCTCTCTGTGTGTCACATCTGTAATCAGTGAAACAACCTTTCCTGTCTTTTCATCCATATGTTAAAGCTCATATATTTCATTATTCACATAATTGTTTTGCATACAGTATAATACACGAGCAAGATTTCATCATGGTTTTTCTTTTGCGTTTTTTCTCTTTTTATTTTTATTATTAGTAGTAGTATTTGTTTTTGTTTTGTTTTTTTTAGATAAAAAAAATAATAAATAGAAAATAAGAATTTGTGATAAATGTCTGTGTTCTAATTTTCTAAACATAGCCTATCTGCCCTGAAAATATTTTAACTAAAGCCACATTTTCAATGGTATTTGACATCATTATCCCATAATGAAGGAATTTACAGACCACCTTGAAACTATATTGGCCTACATCAAAAAGCCTATATATATATCTATGAATTACTTCCAATATCTGGGACTCATTTCTGCACAACACACCCACAAGATTTACTTGTGTGACATTTGTCAGTGAAATGTAGCAAGCAGGTTACTGTTGATGTTGTGTGTATCAGCAAGCCAGGCTCAGATCAAAGAGACACTTTTCTGTATTGAGTTTCTAACACTCAATTCTCCAGTGCAGGTGCCGTCTGAACTTTTCTCTCTTCACTACAAGAGAGCTCTCTGCCAATGTACCGAGTATGTGCTGCTTGCTTGTACCTGCACTGTCTTGATCTATCATGGTTTCCATATGATTCTCTTTTACTGGAAGCAGTAGCAACCACATCTACTATATGCAAGTGTGTCTAAATAATCTATAAAATGACTATGATAATCACATTTTGATTTATAGTATTTATAATGATACAAGATGCATTGTGTGTGTTCGTTTTAGAAAACTGCAGGCATTACTGATAAGAAACAAACCATGTCTGTATTACAAAAATATCTTCAGTCATGAAAATCTTAATTCATATATGTGTGTGTGTGTGTGTGTGTGTGTGTGTGCATGTGTGCATGAGTACATGTGTGTTTTTGTGTGTGTATGTTTTAAAACATTTAAAAAAACATTACTTTGTCTTATTAGTATTTGAAATCTTAGCAGACAAAAGATACTGAAAGGTTTTACATAGGCTATGCTTATTGACCAGTTTCATCTGCTAATACAAACTGAAATAAATATTGTTAAAAATGAAAGATTATTTTTCTCCAGTGTGAAGGTTTTCAAGTTACTTGCTTCACATTTATAGTCCCTCCACCATATATATATATATATTATAATTTAAAATTATTTTTTTATCCTTGATCTTTTAAAAAAGAAAAAGGTTTTTGATGTTTTCAGTTTAAATTTAAATTATTATCCCTGTCTCTCCTGCTGTGTATTTTTAATATTTTTTTAAAGTGAGTTAAAATTTCAAAGCAGAAATGATTTTTATAGATATTGAAATAAGACATTCATAGAATATTTGTGAAGTTTGTGTCACTTGTACATGATACTTGTGAGATCCAACTCCAAATGTACTCGAAACACTGTATTAAAAATAATTTTTTATGAAGATATTTTTATTAAAAAAACGTTTTTTTTAAATGTGTTTCTTCTTCTTCTTCTTCTTCTTCTAATTATTATTATTATCATCATTATTTTTGTTTTCTCTTGTTATTTTGAAGGATGTTTTGGAATGTTTATGAATTCATTTTAGGATTCAGCATATTTCATTCTTTTCAAAACGTGCTTAATCTTAGCTTCATATTGAGAAACACCATCACTGTCATTTAAAAAGATATGCATAATTATATTTCAACAAAAACATTTTACTGTTGACAGTGTATCATTATTTCAATTATTATTTTTATTTATTTATTTATTTATTTATTCTTTTTCTCTTTGTTTATTTTATTTATTTACTTATTTGTTTATTTATTTATTTATTTATTTATTCTTTTTCTTTTTATTTGTTTATTTATTTATTTGTTTATTTGTTTATTTTCAGATGGAACTGGGTATGTCCACCTGGATGTGGCTATGAAAATGTCACCAAGTACAAAGGACAGAGTGTGCGCCTCAGGTGTGAAATCACAGGTAGTCCGTTACCTACATACACCTGGTTCAAAAACGACTCACCTATTGATGGCAATGATGAAAGTGGAAGATTCAGTGTCAAAAGTGTTGCATGGGGATCCAAGTAAGTTTTTATTTCTTTGTTCTGAATTATTAATATTTAGTAGTTTAGGAAACAGGAGTGTAAATTATTAATACTTGGTACCGAATTTTTCTTAACTTCTTACAAGAAGTAACTGTGTTGTTTATTATATTTTTGTGTAATATATTAATATTATATTTTATATTATAATCATTATATTATATTTATTATGTTATATTATATCATATTATATTTCATTATATCATACTATATTATGTTATATCATTTGATTACATTACATTACATTACATCATTATAATTATTTTTAAAAACAAATTTTTATCATTATTTCTTATATATAATTAGATAAAAAAAAAATGAGTAAAATATCTGCAAGGTAAACAAATTGAAGCACTGAGGGGGAAAAATACCACTAAGGAAAAGATAACAATGTTGATTATCTTTTGTATACAAGTATAAAACATATGGCTTCCCTCCATTAGGTAGATTAAACACATTGTGAAGCTAACTGTAAGAGTTCCCTGTTAGAAACAGTCTTAATTTGTGATAACAGCTTTTTTATGGTTTGTTTAAAGATTCACTCTATATTCAGATACGTGGTGTCTCAGTAAATAAAAAGTAATGTCTGTACAAGAACACAGGTTTTTGTTAATGTTTTTCTTTTTTTTTGTACAAGTTTACTTATTTCCAAAAAGCTTTTTTTTTTTTCTTTTTTTTTTTTTTTTTTTAATTATTTCAGTTGTTGTTGATTCTATTGTATGTGTATTGTTTTTTGGTTAAATGTTTTTATTTTGAGAGTATATACATGTTTGATTGTGTGTGTGTGTGTGTGTGTGTGTGTGTGTATGGGTGTATGTATGTCTGTGTGTGTGTGTGTGTGTGGGAGTGTGAATATATGTGACATTGTGTGTGTTTTTATGTTTGTAGATAACAAAAAATAAAATGAATTTTTAAAAAACGTAAATAGAAAAGAAAAATTTAAATTTTAATTAATTATGAATTTAATTGTGTAGACATATAGGTATATCTTTTCTTTCTTTTTTTTTAAATTTTATTATTATTATTTATTACTTATTTATTACTTATTTATTTTTTATTGTTTTGTTGTTGTTATTTTTGCCAAAGTAAGTATTTATAAATTCGCAAACTGTTAAGTCCATCAAAGGGTCATCACGACTGGTTCTGTTACAGACTGAGATTCCCAGTGTCCAGAAACACTTAGTTCCACTTCTCTGCTAACAGCCTTCCCTCTCGCAAGCATTCATCTAACAAAACAGCAATGTTAACCACTTGGTTAGTAGTACAGGTTATGTGTATTGTTTGCAGTTCCAGCCTTGTCAGCACCATTTGCTTTAGGAGCAGGGCAAAGCTTGTAATTACAAACAACACACACAGCCCATCATACCTGCGCCAATTAGCCCCAGGTGTAAGGATCATGAAAAAATAACTTTCTTTTTTCCTGTTTACTCTGCCTCTAGACCAGGTCCTCGTAAATTGTTTAAAATCGATGATGTTGGCACCAAGTGTTTACCTGAGGGAGGGGTTCTAAGATCTGCGCTGTTTGCAAAAGATTGTAGTTTTTTTTTTTTTTTGTGGTAAAGTTAAACATAATGGTTATGGCTTTGATTTACAAAACTAAATTTTTTTTTTTTTTTTTTTTTTTTTTTTTGTTGCCTGAGGATTACATTGACTTCTTTTATAGACAACCTGCAGGTGCCTCCTTTTAAGTGTGATCCTGAAGAACAGTAAAACGTGTTTTATGAGAAACGGTTAATCTAGTTTTATATCAAATAACCTGTAGAGCATAAATTACATAAAATATAAAGTAAAGTTGTTTTTTTGTTTAAAAGATAAATGATATATTTATCCAAAGAGTTTCAATGCCATAATAATACTAAACTGTCTGGGTTTTATTTTTTTTTTTAGTAATATTTTTAAATGTTTATATTTGTGACTGTGTGAGAGGGAGAGGGAGAGGGAGAGGAGAGAGAGGAGAGGAGAGAGAGAGAGAGAGAGAGAGAGAGAGAGAGAGAGAGAGAGAGAGAGAGAGAGAGAGAGAGAGAGAGAGAGAGAGAGAGAGAGAGAGAGAGAGGAGAGAGGGAGAGAGGGAGATGAGAGAGGAGAGAGAGAGAGAGAGGAGAGGGAGATGAGAGAGGGAGATGAGAGAGGGAGAGGGAGATGAGAGAGGAGGAGAGAGAGGAGAGAGATGAGAGATATATATAGAGAGAGATTTTGGTTAAAATTCAGATATTTCTTAGTTATTTTTTAGTTACAATCGCTGTGGGCAGTTGTTTTTTTAAAACTGTTTTCATCACAGAACTATTCAAGTTTTCCTTTTGTGGACACAACCTCCTACTACTGAGTTATCCCCAGAGACAGGATATACATCTTGATTTCTACTACCGGCTCAAGAGAAATCGTCTCTACTTGAAAATCCATTTCTGTCAGCTAACTATCCACACATGCTGAATTGCCGTGACAGCTTCTTACCATGTTCTTGAAACCTATTATCTGATCCATTTGTTTTTCAAGCCTAATTAGATTCAGTTAACAGAGTGTCACTGAAATACTCTGCATGCATTGTGATACCCGATTTCTTTCAGACCCTGAACTGTTATCTTACCTTACGTATTTCTTGCATGATACAGTTAAGAGATTAACTCTCTAACTTCAGGTATTGCTTACTTTTCTTCATTATTAACTTTGTTATCGGAGGTACGGGTTAACCTTGTTGTTATGTTTTATGGTGCCGGATCATAAGAGTAATGTTTCTTTGGACTTTTTTTTTTTTTTACATTTGTTCAGAAGAAACAGTAGATGTGGTTAGGTTGTTTGTTTATGTTGTGGGTTGGTGTGGAGTTTGATTCTTGTTAAAGCCTGTGTATGTGATTGCAGTGTGTTTTTAAGAGACTTGACAAATCTGAAAGAGAACAAACAAGAAAACCAGTGAAAAGAAACAGCACTGGATTCAGCTTCCACAACACAGCATGTTGTTACCTATTTTTTTTACATTTTCTTTTGTTCTTAAATATAAGATTTCTTCTTTGATTTGCTAATTTTATTTCTTTCCCCCTTTTTCTTTCCAATAAAATGAAATATTCACAGTCACTTTTCTTCAACATACAGGCCAAATTATTTCTCCTTAATCAGTGGAATAAAAAATGTTTTTATTGAGAAGGTGATTTTCTATTTTTAAGAATTCATAATGAAAATTCGAGATCAACTACAGCAGCACCTGAAAGATAATTTTCAAATTTGGATCGGCTGATAAAAATGAAGATGCGCGAGGCAGTCACTCACACTTGATATTAACATCCCATTTTTGCAAGATTAACTTTATTTTGATTAGCTAGTTAAAATATTTATGATTTTTTGGTTTCGTGTATCAGCGTGCAGGTTGGGGTGTTGACACCGAGAGAAGATAGCTGTTGTTGCAGTCGCTGCTCGACTGGTGGTCTCAGATCAGAGCAGAGCCAGTCTGGATGCATGTGTTTATTTATGAGATAGGAATTTAATTTTACACCCAATTTCACATGTTCCTTGCTTTGGCTTACATGTTTTTTCCTCTTGTTATTTCATTACTTACACCATCATTTGGAACAATAAAAAAAAAAAAAAAAAAAAAAAAAGTGGATTTTTAAGAAGAAAAAAAAAATGTGTGTTTATGTCAGTTGATTTTTAAGAAAAAAAACTATTTTGTAATGTTATACTGCAGTTAATTAATTTTGTTTACAGATTATTTATAAGATGTATAAAATGGATTTAAAATATACAAGAGGAATATTTGTATATTATTATTCAACATGGTGTAAAATGGTTGAATTTTGTTTGCTCATATGTCAATCAAAAATCAGTCCTTTAGTATTTTTATGTGAAAAACAACTGAATAATTTCCTCAAACTCGACCATGATACACTATGTTAGTCAAATTTTATTCATTATTTTCACTCATGTATTTAAAACAAATATGTACAACAGCAAACAAGAAGTCACCTGATTTTTAATCGACAGTTTACAGGTAGTGATCACTTGGAAATGATTGGGAAAAACATTTTTACACATACAAACATACATTCTTACATATGTATTTCATATTTTTTAAATGTAATGCAGCAACATGAATTCATAATTTAATTCTTAGTAAAAACTAAAAATTACAAAATAAAAATGAACAAGAGTTGTGTCCCTTGGTGCTTTAATTTGCTGTTTTGATAGTTTACTTACTAATATGTTTATTTTTACCAACCACTTTACACCATTTTTAAATTATTTAATTGTCAGTATGCTTTAAATAGTTGGGTACACTTGTTCTTATGTGTTTTAAAAATATGTGCTGTCAGAAATATCTTAAAATAAATTCAATACTGATATTTTTTAAAAGGATTCTAATTTTTTATTGTATAAAGCACTTAAAGAAGAAAACTTTATTATTTATTTCTTACTAAAAAAAAAAAAAAGAAACAAAAAAAAAGTTTGCATCAGTAAACAAATGCTAACAGAATCCATAACTCATGCCAAAATCCCCATAGGGAATCTAGTATGGTGGCAAGACAAGGGAGACAATTTTGAGATAACACATGATAATGTAAGATCCTGTTTCCTCATTGATTTAGCTAGGGTTTCGTATCAGGAGACACACAGTCTGTGCAGAGACAGAGCTGTGATGTATGTTAGATGTATGTTCTTATCTTCAAGCAAGTCGGCCTGACACTCACACATTACACTAGTTACCTCCCTTGATATGTCACATACGTTCTTTTTAAACAGTTTGTTTTATTATTCCCTCTTGTGTATGAGAAAATTCACAAATTATTTATTTCACTAATTTGTTGAAAATCAGGTCAGCTGTTTTTTACATCTTGCTTTGCTACATTCGGAGATAACAGATTAGGATGTACGCTCATATTTTCAGGTCGTAACTTCGTTACTAATCTTTATGGACTGATTGAGAAAAAATGCCAACAAATGTTTGTTTTTTATATAAATATCTTGAGAAATCATGACTGCAGTTGAATAAAAGATCAGTGACCAGTAGAAACATACACAAAACACACAAAGTACCCACACATCCACATACATGTATTTATACATACTGAGATATACTCACAGTGACATACATTCACAGAGTAACAGACACATAAATTAAACACACACTCAGATAGAAAACATATGTAATTAATATACTACAGTAGCACATAATGTACTAGATTCACATATATAAAGACACATACCACATAGGCACATACACATATGCACAAACATACATACATAACCACTAACACTCCCACATTTCAATTACAGTGTACACATACACACACATTTGCCTGAATGCTACAAAATGCTTCAGTCCCTGTGTTAATTTTATGAAAATTAAAACATATAAGGAAAACATAAAGAGATATTTAAGATGAAATAACAAGCCATGTGTCAGACAGTTAGTTCTCCGACACCGAGGCTGCCATGTGTTTTGTTTATCATACAGACTTCAAGGGAATGTTGCAAATAGAATTCATCTGCTACATTAATAGTTTGCTATTTCTTAAAGGAAACCACAGGTTCACACCAAAGTAAATGTCAGAGATAAGAAAATAATTGATTTTTAAAAACTTTCTTCACTTTTCTGCTAGGTTAACACCAGCTACATTTACTCTTTCTGGCTGCCATGTTTGATAGACATTTTCACCCACATGTTCAAATAATGATATGTGCCCATCCTGATGTCTTGTACTGGAGATAGAAGGTTGATTTATATTGTGTAAGGTGTCTTCTTATGTGATACGGTTTTGAAATTTTGGTTTATTAGTTTGTTGTTGAGTTTTTCGTTGTTTTCAGGAAGTTTGTTTAACCTTCTTATCCTGTTTCTTTCAGTAACAAATTTAATTTAAAACATCTGTTTTTATTTTTTTAAATGTTAAAAATATAACAGTTGGTATTTGTGAGTGTAAACCCCCCTGACAGACACACATATGTGAGCAGTAGAAACACACACACGTACATAGAAACACAGACACACAGACACACAGACATATATACACACATGCATATACATCTGATGAATACATCTTACACATATACATGTGTGTGTGTGTGTGTGTGTGAGTGTGTGTTTAAGAGTTTGTAAATAATTCTTTCATATATATAACAAAAATTTATTTTACCAACAACTGTTTATAAGAATTTTATTTGTTTCTTGTATTCACACATAAATATTTTTTATTATCTTTTTGCACCGACTGGCAATCATTCAATCAGAACGTGCAAAAATAAAATTATTTTTAATCAGAACTATTCCATAACAGAATTAATCGGGTCATATCTCGACAGGTAATTCATCAAGCAGATAAGTGGCACCTGCTTTTCTAAAATATGCTGCACAAAAGTTCTACTACCTTTAAAACTTCAAAGATATCTTCATAACAACCAATGATAAGCCTTTCCTTGGTACCAAGATGAATCACAATTTGGAACTGTTGTTGCCAAGGTGCAGAATGTTTAGATCATTTTTAATTACATTTACTTTGACATTAAATAAACAGAAAAAAGAAATTTTTATCTCTCTCTGATATAATGGGTTTCGCTAATAATTGATGTTTTGATAAAAATAATAGCAGTCGACATCAGAACTCCAGGTATTTCAAGTAGAATTTTTTTACTTCAGAAGTATTGATTTCAACAAAGCAAGGTATAAGTAATAAGAAAAAGGCTTAAGTTATTAGTTTATTTCAGAATTATAATTTTAAATTACTTATTTTTATTAAAAAAAAAAAAAAAAAAAAAGCTCCTTAAGATGAAGGCCATACATTGGTCTCACAGTCTAACCCAATTTTTTTTTTTTTTTTAAATTCTATGAATATTAAACTGATAAATTTTTTAAGAAGTTTAAAAGTAATCCAATTGTTGTTTTCTTAACTTTAAAATCCAGGTGATAATAAAATAAATTATTCCAATTCTTATAAAAAAAACAAAAAACAACAAAGATTTTTGCAAATTTCCTCATCATAACCTCATTTTAGTTTTGTTGACCTTAACATTGTATAATAGTGACTTCCCTTGATTGGATACTTTCAAGCAGGGATTGTTTTTTCACCTGTGCGTAGTTTGCCGTCTATTAACAGTGTGTGTGGGCAACACATTTCTGTACCTTTCCTACTTTCCACCCTTGTCTTCCTGCAGCATTTCACTAATGAGAGATTTGAAAGCTACACTGAACTTATCCTTCATTTCATAAAAACCCATGTGCAGCTCATCCCATTGGAAGGAAACCACCAAAATACCTCATGATTCTGTTTTCCAAAATACAGAATGCCAGCTTATTCTGCAAATACCAGCATCAAAGGAATAGGGGGAAACAATTGGGGGTGGGGGTGTCAGTTTTCATTCCAGCATTAGCTTGAAACGTGGTGAATTATCCTTGCTGATACAAATGTATTCTGTTTTATTTATTCACTGTCATGTTGCAGCTTGGCTCCTGGGGCTGGAACATCTGTGTGGAGTGTTCCTGCAGTGTGTTACTTATCACACATTACTTTCACTGGGTTACAAACATGAGAACATTGATATCTCTCTCTCTGGCTTTCTCTCTATCTCTCTCTTGCTCTCACTCTGTCTCTCTATCTCTATCTCTATCTCTATCTCTATCTATCTATCTATCTATCTCAATCTCTGTCTCTCTGAATAGCCATATTAAATTGCATTGTCATCTCTATATCCAAGGGGAAAACAAACAATATTAAATCTAAAGTGGATTATAATGAAGTGGTTAAAATGATAGTGTGTAAAAAAAAATGACATGATGATTAAAATGATATAATAAGGAATTGTATTGTGTATAGAATATTAGTTAAAATGATATAGTGTATGAAATGATACTGTGATTAGAATGATGGTTTGAATGATATAATATATAGAATTATATAGTGTATAAAATGAATGATATATATAAAAACACATGTAGTTGTTAAAATGATATAGTGTTTAATTGATATATCTGTTAGAATGATATAATGTATAAAATGTATAAAATTCTCAAATTAATACAGTGCTATTAAGCATCAATCTTGGAACAAAACCCATTATTTTATTATCAAACTTTATCAATGGCAAAGATTAGTTGCCAGTGGATACAAAATAACCATTCTGAAGTATCTAATTAGCTGTGCCATCAAATGTATATTTTATAAAAGAAATAATTAAATAATATCACTTAACATTTTTTTTTTTTTTTTTTTTTTTTTACTAAAGAGAGTATTTTGTGTTTTCAGACTTCGGATCACTGAACTGGATACATATGACACTGGATACTACACTTGCAGAGCCAAAAACAACTATGGCATGGAAGAAACTACAGGGATACTCTTTGTCAAAAATGGTAGATATGATTTTACATGACTTATGAAATGAGAAAGACGAAATTCCGCTAAAAATGTAAATTAAGAGGAATTTATTTTTGTTTTTTTAACAATATTGTACTATATTATATTATATTATATTATATTACATTACATTAAATTGAGAAATAAAAATATCTGATTTTTGTTTTAGATTTGCCACCTGAAACTGATCGAAGTAATCAGCTAAAACCTGATGATGTAGAGTTTGAACCTGACATACCTGGAGAAACAGATATCAATGGGCAAGTTCATTAAACATATAGCATAAAAATAATATTATTGACAGTAGCAATAATAGCAATAATAATAATAGCAATAATAACAATAATGATACTGGTAATAGTAATGATCATAAGATATAATGCCAATGATTAAAATTATAAAATTTAAATGAGTCACATTATATACACAAATGCATCCATTTACTACAACCATTGTTCTAACAGTCTGAGCTGTCTGTATGTATCACTGTGCCCCACTAAGTTGGCCAGTGTAAACTGTCTGGTTAGCACTGCCATAAGAGTAAGATGTTTGACTAAACATTCAGTTGTTTATAGCATTCTTTGGTCAGATACATTACATTAGTCACCACTAACCATAAAGATAGCCTCTTAGAACTCATTATTCTTTCACTAATCTATGGTCATAAACAGTAAAAAAAAAAACAACGTCAGGACCAACCATGAAGGGGGTATTTGCAGAGAATCTGATCCTTTTCTTTCAGTAGTTTATAATAATCTGTGATCATAAACTCTACGAGGTAACCAGGAAGGGGGCCTCGGAGAGCCCATTTTTCTAGTTGCTGGTGATAAGCTGAGACTGGAATGTGATGAGGCTGCTAGACAATAAAGCTGTGATATACTCAGTGTCAGATAAGCCGGGGGTATGGAAGGTGTATGTGATAGAATGTGTTTTACTCTGGAATGTTTTCAAACAGCTGAAGTCTGTAAAATAACCACACTGTTATTTATGGTTGTACCTTTTTTTCTTATCACTGTTTACTTCATCACGTGGGTTTATATAGAAATAAATTTGTCCTTTGGTGTTTTTATTCAGTATATGCTCATCCATTTTTTTTTTTTTTTTTTTTTTTTTTTGTGATGCACAATAATCTGGTTTTGTAGATACAGATTTTCTTTTGTGTTTTTTTTATGTCTACTGATAAAACTTAAATAAATAAATTTTCTTTAAAAAATGCATAAATATTTCATAAGATAATTTCCAATGCTTTCATCTTTTTTTTTTTTTTTTTTTTTTTTTTTTTAAAGTTGTAAAGATAAGTGAAGTAGAAAATAATTATAGAAATTTTATTAGAAAAATCACACTTTCACACCTGCTCTATGTTTGGAGTAACTTCTCTTTTTTTTAAAGTTATGCAAGAGATAAGAACCAATTTTATTAATTAATCACAGGCAGTAACTGTGACACTGACAAAGATCTATGAAGCTGTCGCTATAAAGAAGTCAACAGACTGATTAAATCTGGGTTAGAATGGGAAATGTAATTTACTGGAAATGGTGGGGGGAAAAAAAAAATTATGTTTTTGGTCTGGCATAAGAAATGAAGTGATTTACCACATAGTTAAAATATCATCCAATTTGTCACCAAAGGGTGATGTGTAACACTCTCAAATCACAGCAGATCATCGTGTAATTACATGCTTCTTTAAGGCATATTTGTATTTGCCAAATTAAAACCTCCAGCTATGTGAATTTTTGGATTTTTTTTTTTTTTTATTCTCTGACTTTATCTTAATTGAGTGATTTATGTGAACAGATGTGTTAGATTGTGGTTGAACTATATCTTTTATAATCACAGCTCCCTTCAGAATCATTTAACACTTCTATCAAGGTAGTCAGCGACTTTTTTTTTTTCTACCTGTTTTAAAAATTTAAAGATAAAATTTACTACCTTTCCCAATACTTTACATACTGTTATTTGTCACAAACAGCAAACCACCTGAAATAAATTATCTAGTGTAGTCTAAATTCTGTGATTCAAAAATATGTATTTACATTTTTTTTTAAATATATTTTTAATTTATTTATATAGAGATACACAGGGTTCATAAAACGTTGCTGAATTTGCTGTTCTTTGTGTGTGTTAATTGAAACAGTAATCTTTGTTAGTTATAAACTTTCCTCTGAAGCAGACTTTCACTGTTTCCTTTCATGTTGACAGTGTTGCAGCAATAAATTGCAATACACCATTTAATGTTAAAAGCATTATTTATTATTAATGTATTGTTCGGTTTTTATATTTGTGTGTTTTCACACATAAGATTTCACACTTACTGCAATGCAAGTCTGTTATTCAAAAATAAGAACACATTTATATATTAATCAGTAACTTATTTGTTTTCTTTGAATTTAAAAAAAAAAAATAAAAAATAATAATTGTGTATAACTAGTAATTTCAACAGTGGAATATCTTTTTAAGTGAGATGTTTATGTTCTCTGGTTAAAAACATTTTATTGTCATTTCTGGCCTAACTACCAATAACTAACAACAAAAATCCGGATTGTTGTATCGAACAGTAAAAGATGGATTAGCTTCAATAAATGAAAGTGGATTTTTGCTCCTTGTTTATTTTGTTTTTCTTTTTTAATATTTTTTTTCATAAAAAATATATATATATATATATATAGACTTAATTTTGTTTTTCTTTTTTTTTTTTTTTTTTTTTTGTGTATATATGTTTATATTTATTCCCAGTTATTCCTTTATTATTCTTGATTATGATTTTTTATTTATTGATTTTTTTTTTTTTAAATAAAATAATTCTTACTGTTGGATAATAATGTGTGTGATACAGCTGCTATGTATATTACACAGGTGTGTTAAATAATGTATTTGTTTTATTTACAGGTTTAATGGTAGATATGATTCAGAACTGCTACCTGGAAAGTAAGTCATACACTTTAATGTCATCATTCTTCTCTTTCTCCTCTTTCTCTCTTCTCTCTCTCTCTCTCTCTCTCTCTCTCTCTCTCTCTCTCTCTCTCTCAACCTTTCAACCTACTATTCTGTTTTATTATGTTATATTCTCTTTTATTTTAATATTCTATCGTATTAAACTTTGTTAGGTTTTATTACATTGTGTTATACCTATACATCTTTTTCTTAATCTGTCCTCCTGTCTGTCTGTTTGTCTGTCTGTCCTATTCCCTGTTAAATGCTCTTAAATTCTTCTGTTGGTCTTTATCACATTCCATCCAGTCTCTGCAACTAAAGTACATAAAACATCCAGTTTTCCTATCTATCTAACAGTACAGATAAAAGATTACTTGCTGGCAAATGATTCCAATCATGCAGCAGATTACATTTTTCAAATTACTAGAATAAAATTTTAAAAATACCTCATAATATTTTTGAAAAATTCAGATAATGGTGCCTCCTAAACATTTAAAAAAATATATATATAAAAAATATAAAATCTCAAAATTCATTTGAATGGCACCTTTTAAACATTTAAAAATCAAAATATATATATTCAAAAATTCAGATGAATGGTGCCTTCTGAACATTTTAAAAATAAAAATAAAAAATAAAATTTGTTCTGCATCAGAGATAAACACACATTATACAACAAGTGATATGTGAAGCTGACCAGTTTAGCTTCGTAGATGTAAACATGTTAAAAATTTTAATGTTAAAATTTACTAGTGTTGTTTATAAAGAAACACTATCAGCAGAAATCAGGATGTCAACAAACTGTATGACTTTGTTTTCAGTCATGGCAGAGAATTAATTCCATGTGTGTGACAGTTAATAAAGAGAACACCCAGTCAGTCAAAATTAAACAAATGTTTGTGTTAAATCTGTACTCATTTAGTGTGTATGTGTGTGTGTGTATGTTTTATATTAACTGTTAATGTAATATGAACACATTCGACATTAACCTTTTAATCTTGGTACATATTTTTTATAAACCTTTTGTACATTTATATATTTAAAAATTTCATGTTAGCTGTATATATATTTTAAAAAAATCAAAATGCCAAAAAAAATCTGTTTTTCATATGTATCCCAGTTTTTTTTTTTTTTTTATTATTTTTTGTTAACCTAAAAAATACCAAGTATTATTGGCATTAGTATTTTATGCCTTTCAAGTTTACATAAATATTTTATTCTGCCATAATCTCTTTTTAAACTCATTTGACCTTCTATTTATCACTCTTTTTTTTTTTAATCTTTACTATTTTTTAAACTCTTGTTTTCTCCATTTTAAATAATTTTAAAATATTGTGTGTAGATTTTTTTGTTGGTATAAACTGTTTTCCAGAAAAGAAATTTTATCTTTCTCTTTTGTAGCTTTTTTCTCTGTGTGTTGCCTAATCTTTCTCTTCCTTTTCATTTCTTTTTCACTATCTACACATAGATACTCTCTCTCTCTCTCTCTCTCTCTCTCTCTCTCTCTCAGATACATATTTAAAATTCAATCTCTTATAATTAAATAATCTGCTAAATCAATTATAATTAAAAAAATGAAGATATCTCTCTTACTCAGTCTATCAATAAAAACTGCCTTAATTAGCTGTTTATTTCTCTCTCTTAAAACTACTTAAATGTAAACAGCCTTTTTACGAATTCTATTTCTGTGTGTAGTGACTTTATTATATTAATTTAATTTGATTATTTCTGAATAAGTTTATTATTATACTATTTCTATAAATAATAAATTTATGATTTTACTATTTCTATACATAATAAGTTTATTATTTCACTATTTCTATATGTAATAAGATTATTTTTATGATATTTCTAAACATAATAAGATTATTATTATTATACTATTTCTGTATATGTAATAATTTTATCATTTCACTATTTCTGTGTATGTAATAAGATTATTATTATTATACTATTTCTGTGTATGTAATAAGATTATTATCATTTCACTATTTCTGTGTATGTAATAAGATTATTATTATACTATTTCTGTATATGTAATAATTTTATCATTTCACTATTTCTATATGTAATAAACTTTTGATTTCACAGAGATGACGACAAGGCTGACTCATCTGGTTTCTGTCAGGTGTACAGAGGAAGC
This sequence comes from Chrysomallon squamiferum, assembly GCA_012295275.1. Classification (NCBI taxonomy): domain Eukaryota; kingdom Metazoa; phylum Mollusca; class Gastropoda; order Neomphalida; family Peltospiridae; genus Chrysomallon; species Chrysomallon squamiferum. The sequence continues at coordinate 16,057,300 of CM022670.1, forward strand.
ACCTGCTCTAAATTTGTGGGTAACATGAGCATCTACGTCACATCGAAATTCACCCAGAGTCGCAGAGAGGAGCGATTTATAGGTAATTATCAGCTTTTTAATTGCATCTAGTCGCGTAATCAGTGTGTGTTTGCGCAGACCTCTTCCTGTCAGGGCGTGTTTGTACAAGGTCCCGTGAAGACAGATTTATGGCAAATTACAAAACTCTTAATAGCTTCATGATGCAATTGCAATCACTGTGAGTTCAGTGCAGAGGATGCCATAGGGGATGAATTACAGTCAAAGTGGAAGGTTTCTTTATGTAAAGGTTGAGTCCAGTTACTTGTTAATGGAATAATGTTTTATTTGAAAAATAAATTATTGGTTTTGTTGTTGTTGAAAGCTGTTTGATTGTGTTGAAGTTAGATTTTTTTTTTTTTTTTTTTTTTTTTGTGTGTTTGTCTCATTTGTGGCAAGAATTTCCTTTTTTTTAATTTTTTTTATTAACAATGTTTCTTGAATTTAAAATATTTTTGATGAAAACTTCTTTTTTTCTTTTTGTTTTTGTAATTAAATGATATAAAATATAAAAAAAAAAAAAAAAAAAATTATATTCACTGCTTGACACATTACCTCTATTCTTTTTACCTGAATTCTAATTGCTTTATAATTTTAACATATTGTTTGTTTATTTACATCATTATTAAAAATTGTATATTTTTATTTACAATGGATTACTCCCATTGTCGCTGATCTGCTTTGATTTGTTTATTAAACATCACAGTATGTGTGCTCCTGTTTATGAGAAGGTTTATATAAAACCAAATTTAATATTTTTTTTTTTTTTTTTTTTTTTTTTGCAGCTGCTTTTGCTGTGATTGGCTCATCAAGTCACCTGTCCCCCCAGTGTCAGAAGTTTGCCATCCCTTCCCTGTGTTTCCACGCCTTCCCCCTGTGTGAGGAGGGAGTAGACCCTGCTGAACCAAGACAGATCTGTAAGGACGAGTGCGAGGTGCTGGAAAATGAAATGTGCAGAACAGAATACGTGCTGGCGAAAAGACATCCACTGATTGGTCAGTATTGCATACAGCTGCAGTTAATACTGTTCAGACTTGTTTACAATTAATACTGTTAGAATATTGTATTCAGTTATTAGTATTGTAATCAGTTATTAGTATTGTATACAGTTATATCTACTGTTATTTAATTACAATTAATATTGTATACAGTTATAATTAACATTGTTCTACAGAGTTATTTGTACTGTATAAAGTTATAACTGGTCTGTTGGTATTATCAGTATTAAATAAAAGGCTGGTCAATAAATCAATCAATCATTCTATATTGTTTATAATGTAGAGAACTAAAATATAGAAAAACAGTAAATATTCATATTTTATCCCCATTAAATGAAATAAATATTAAAAAAAGAGGATATTTTGCTGCTGAACTGTTCACCTGTAGCTGAAAATAGCTGATTTAAACTTTAGAACATTCACACTTTGCCAGTGGTTGCCATGCACTGTTGTCATTACACATCCCAGGACAACATGCACCCTGCAGACAAATGGCCGCCACTAACATACTATTTACTATACCACTAATCTTCGTTACTATTCACTTTACCATTGTCAGTAGTGATGTGTCCATCAGTGCATCAGTGTGGTAAATCTCTGGTTTGTCTGTCAGTTTGTGTCCACTCTGAATGATGACTGCTCTCACTGGGATGGTCACTTTTGTTTGGTCAAAATGTATTTATTACCATAAAAAGCTGTGGGAATTTAGTTGTTTCAGTTTTTCTTGTTTTATAGCAACGTTTTGTTTACTCGTTGTTGTTCACTGTTTGTGGACATTATTGGGGGTTTTTTTAAGGGATAAAGTACTATGGTAAAAACTAAATTTCGTATTGTTGTCTGTTCATTGGTTAGGTTAAACTTAAAGGACCACTACTATCTCAGACATATCAGTTTTAGAGGGAAAAAAACCAATGCCAGAAATGTTTTTATCACATAATTTTGAAATGAGTAAAAAAAAAAAAAAAATTACAAAAAAAAAAAAATAAAAATAAAAAACAAACAAAACAAGATAAAATTAAAAAAGAAAAGAAATAAATCAAAACACAAAAAAGATAAATAAATAAAACATAAAAATATTTATTATTTTGGAAACTGATAAAAACCTGTATACATCAAATGATGGTTTAAAAAAATGAAAATAACAGATCTTTCATTATTTTCTGAATTATGGATATTTTCTAAATGTTTTATTGCTTTCTTTGATATTACATATTTTCTTTTATCAATGGGTACATTATTAAAAAAAAATCAACAGCAGCAGAAACACTGGCTGGTCTAAGATGCTGATTTCTGTTATTGCAGGCCTATTTCATGCTTAACAAACTACACAGGAACATTTAACTACTGCTGTACATAGCTTGAGTTCCACCACACAGACTTTTGTGTTAGGAAAAAATATGGCTCAGTCTGGCATGTTCAATTTCATGGATATTTTCATTTCTTTCTTCTGCCACATCAAAAAGATGAAAATAAATGTTTTTACTTATCAATTCATTATCCTAATAGAATCAGTTTTAAAAAAAATAAAAAATTTGAAAAATCTTTTTAACACATCTGTTTAGTTTTCATAAAGCACATTCATTCATATAGCTCTTTGAAGTCCATTACTGTAAAATGTAATAATAATATTTTTATTTTTTGATTATTTATTTGTTTGTTTACTTGAGTTTTTCTTTATTTCTACAGGGAATTCTCTGTTACCAAATTGCGAGAAGCTTGCAGAACCAGGCACACCAAAGGGTGACAACTGTATTAGAATTGGAATTCCCATACCAGAAAGTGAGCTGAAATTTTAATATAACATTTATAATTACATATCAAAATTCAAACAATACATTTATAGAATGAGAAAAAAAAAAATTTAATGAGATTAAATCTAATAAAGTAAAAGATAATGATATTAATTTGATACAGAAATGTATATTAACATCTTGGTCGTTATTAATAATATTATTATTATTTTTAAATACTGATTCCTTCAAAATGTTTCTGTTAGCCTAAATATATGTGTATTGGTGTATTAGTGTTTGTATGTATCTGTGTGTGCATATATATATATATATATATTTTTGAAGGTTTTTTTTTAAAATGAATAATCTAAAGATTTAAATATGATTTTTATAAATGCATAGGTGTATGTATATATGTATGTATGTATAGATGTATGTATGTATGTATATTGATTTTTTTTCATTAATATTTGAATATATTTGATTTTTTTGTATTAATATTTGATGACAAAGACAGTTTAAAGTTTAATTTATATATTTGTATATTTATAAATGTGTGTGTTACAGAAGACAAGTGCTACAACAACACCGGACAACAGTACCGTGGTCGCGTGAGTCGCACAAAGTCAGGCTACACCTGTCAGAGCTGGAACTCAGACAAACCCCACAAACACAACTTCAAAAGTTCTAAATACCCTGAACTCAGTGAGTACAAGTTCTGGAATTCTTTAATATATATATATATATATATCAATATAAGTAAGTACAAGTTCTAGAATTCTTTAATATATATCACTGAACTAAGTAAGTACAAGTTCTAGCACTCTTTACAGTATTCTGAATGCTGAATAAGTACAAGTTCTAGCATTCTTTACAGTATTCTGAATGCTGAATAAGTACAAGTTCTAGCATTCTTTACAGTATTCTGAATGCTGAATAAGTACAAGTTCTAGGATTCTTGAAAAGTAATTAAATATTCTGAGCTGTTTGAAAAGGAATTATAGGAGTGCTCATAATATCCAGAACTGAGTTCTATTATTTTTTTCTATATCCTGAAAATTCCATTAAAAAATCAGTTACTGCAATATTCATTACATCCTCAAACCCTGTCTAAATATCCTGAAATAAGTAAGTTGTAACAATTTTTTTCCCCTATATTCTGAAATGTTACAATAACAGAGTAAAAAAAAACAAAAAACATATAAGACAATTTTATAAATACATTCAATATGACAGATATTTTAAACTCAAAAACGGATATTGCAGTTTTGAAAGAGGCTGTTTTTAAGATAATTAATTATTTTTTTAAACTGTGTGTTTGTTTTTGCAGCAAGTAACTACTGCAGAAATCCTGGGGGACTGGAAGAGGGGCCCTGGTGTTTCACCACACAAAGTAATGTGCAGAAAGAATTGTGTGATGTTCCTAAATGTCGTAAGTGAATTTTAAATTATCTTTTAGATATATACATATATATTTTAAAACGTCTATTATTTAAATATTAGATAAATAAAACTACTCTCAAATGTTTTTGAATTCAAGCTTATACAGCAAGGCATTATCATGTATCATAAAAAAGAGAGAGAGAGAGAGAGAGAGAGAGAGAGAGCTGTGATATTTATAACTGAGGTTTATGTGTGATGTTAACAAATGCTGTGATATTTATAACTGAGGTTTATGTGTGATAACTAATGTAGTGATATTTATAACTGAGGTATATGTGTGATAACAAATGTAGTGATATTTATAACTGAAGTATGTCTGATAACAAATGTAGTGATATTTATAACTGAGGTTTATGTGTGATAACAAATGTAGTGATATTTATAACTGAGATATATGTGTGATAACAAATGTAGTGATATTTATAACTGAAGTATGTGTGATAACAAATGTAGTGATATTTATAACTGAGGTATATGTGATGTTAACAAATGTAGTGATATTTATAACTGAGGTATATGTGTGATAACAAATGTAGTGATATTTATAACTGAGATATATGTGTGATAACAAATGTAGTGATATTTATAACTGAGGTATATGTGTGATAACAAATGTAGTGATATTTATAACTGAGATATATGTGTGATAACAAATGTAGTGATATTTATAACTGAGGTATGTGTGATGTTAACAAATGTAGTGATATTTATAACTGAAGTATGTGTGATGTTAACAAATGCTGTGATATTTATAACTGAAGTATGTGTGATGTTAACAAATGCTGTGATATTTATAACTGAAGTATATGTGATGTTAACAAATGTAGTGATATTTATAACTGAAGTATATGTGTGATAACAAATGTAGTGATATTTATAACTGAGGTATATGTGTTATAACAAATGTAGTGATATTTATAACTGAGATATATGTGTGATAACAAATGTAGTGATATTTATAACTGAGGTATGTGTGATGTTAACAAATGTAGTGATATTTATAACTGAGGTATATGTGATAACAAATGTAGTGATATTTATAACTGAGGTATATGTGTGATAACAAATGTAGTGATATTTATAACTGAGGTATATGTGTGATAACAAATGTAGTGATATTTATAACTGAAGTATATGTGATGTTAACAAATGTAGTGATATTTATAACTGAGATATATGTGTGATAACAAATGTAGTGATATTTATAACTGAGGTTTATGTGTGTTAACTAATGTAGTGATATTTATAACTGAGGTATGTGTGATGTTAACAAATGTTGTAATATCTATAACTTCATTCGATGCCAAATATTTTGATAATTAATAATAAAAACACTTTTTTTATCCTATTTCATTTTTTTTAATAATCCAATCATTGTTTAAAAGTTAATCTTATCCATTTTTGTGAGAAAAAAAAAAAAAAAAAACCCTTTATTTATTTACATACATACATTTTTGGGGGGGCTTTAATGTTTTTAATAATCAGCTGTCATTTTTTATTTTTCCAATCATAAATCAAGAAGAAAACATTTTCGTCCAAGCTATTAATAAAATAATAAAAAGTTGAATATTTCACCAAACAAATCTACATCTGCTCTGATTTATAACTGTGATTGCACACTGCAGGTAGATCTGTGCAGTGTTTAAAGGCTATCCCCTGAAGTAGTGTGAGTGATATTGTTTGTGACAGTAGTTGAAAGCTACACAGATTAAGGCAGTTTATCTGCCAGTGAGATGGAACCCCATGATGCACCTGTCTTCGTCTGTAGTCTGGTGTATATACAAACTGTGTCTCACACCAGACTGTTTTAGAAAGAAAAAAAAAAAACCTCTGTTTTGTTTCTTAAGTCTTCTTTTTATTTATTTTTTTTTTTTCTGTTCTTCTTCTTTTTTAAAAGGAATTTGTTTTATTTATATGTTTTTTTTTTTTTTGTTATTTCTTTCTTTAATAATTTATTTGGTTATTTTATTTATATATTTTTACTTGCATTTTTTTTTTTTTTTTTTTTTTAATAATTTATTTGGTTATTTTATTTATATATTCTTGGTTGTATTATTTCTTTCTTTAATAATTTATTTGGCTGTTTAGTTTTGGCAGGGTAAATTTATTGTTTTTATATTTTCTTGTATTTTTAAATACTTACTTATAACTTTTAATTGTGTGTGTGTGTGTTTGTGTGTTTATTTTTGAACAAAACATTTTTTGACTGATATACAGTATTGGTTAAAATTTCAAAAATTGGTATATTCTATTTATCAACATCCTTATAAAATTTTATCTTTAAATATTCTGAGATCTGATTTTCTTAAAAGTAATTTAACTTCTTTTTCATCCATGATTCCAGTTTGTCTTTCCAATCATGAAAATGACATTTTTTTACATCATTTCTATTTCTTTGCACTTTTGTATTGTGATATGTTAATAAAAATTGCTTCAACAACAAAATAAAATTCAGAAAGATAAAACTTGCATCAATCTTGTCATTTTGACATTCAGCTAAAATGGTATTTAAAATGTCACAATCAAATAAAACATAATTTATGATAATTCTTTCTTTTTTTTTTTTTAAAAAAGGACAAGTAATAATATGAAAGATTAATGTACAGGAAGTGACTTAATGAAAGAGATACTATCAAGAAAACAACTAATCATGGTTTAAATTTTTTTTAAAAGGTTCAACATCCTGTGATTTAAATTTATGATAACAGTGCAAAATCATTAACAAAATAGAAATGTTCATCTCAACAAAAGAGTGAATGAGAGAGTTATTGGCCCTGACGCAAATGATCGCAAGATTAATATGAACGGTTGACTGAAGGGCAGCATATTTTTCATTACCATTTTTTCCAAGGGATCAGTTTATTAATGTCAGACTTTTTATCAGCCTCATTATTACTCTGCAGTTTTGAGTTATGGAATGTTTTGTTGCATGAGAAACACACATTTGTCATTAATATGTTACTGCAAATTGTGTGACTGTTAATGACACACAATGTAAATGAAGATGGGTGACCAAAATCTGAATCGTTTACTGTCAGTAATCTGCGTATTTCATTACAGACACCCAAACACTGGCCTTTGTTTAATTTCTCGGAATTCTCGTTTGTAGTAATTAATTGAAAGGAAATTGCTAAATGAGTTAGTGGATTAAAGAACTGTACTGACAGACACTTGAAGAGAAAAACTTTATTATTGTTGTTTTGTTCTTTACCATGTTGTTGTTATTGTTATTATTATTATTATTATTATTATTATGTTATTTTCATTATTATTATATTTCAGTTATATTATTCTTTATATGTATTGTTATACATCAGCTATAAATAATAAGAATGTCACTAAATAGTTTTCTTATTCTCTGTAGGCCTAACAGTAGAAAGAAATTACTCAAAATTTTAATAATAAAAAAAATTGCCCAAAGTAAAGAAACCTGAAAAACTTAAATATTACAGTTCCAAGAGACTCAGTCAGTGTGGATTTTTTACAGTTCTTACTTTGTCACTGCAGAAAATCAGGATTTGTTTCTGTACACATTTTGCTAATGTGCAGCAACTTAAAAGCAAAATTACTGAGAAACAAAAATGTTACTAGTGCCTAATGCCTCAGTCACTGTAGAATTTTTATAATTCCTGTTTTGTCAGTGCAGAAAATCATATTTTGTTATAAACCTATTTTCTGTATTATATATTTGATATCTAGTTCTTATTAACTTACAGCATTTTAAAAAAAAAATGTAATAGTAAATTACTAAATTTTATTTCACGTTTCTGAAGGTTAGACTATGTTTAATGTAATTTTTAGTTTTTGTTTCAGTGGGAACAAAAGGCAGTGAAGACAAACTGATGTTCATTCTCATCCCAGGCATCACTGTTCCCCTGGCTCTCACTGCTGCTGCTGGCTCTTGTGTGTTTCTGTCAGTCGCGCAACAAGCGCAACGGAGTGAAAGGAAAGTCAGGAAACAGACAAGGAGGCCAACCAGTTGAAATGAGTCCTCTCAATCCAAAACCAAACTCACGGGCGCGAGAGTTTGCCATGTCGAACATCAGATTTCTCCAAGAGCTGGGTGAGGGAGCATTTGGGAAGGTGTACAAAGGTGAACTGATTGGGCTGTATGCGGAGAACTCGGTCACCAAGGTTGCTATAAAGACTCTGAAGGAAAACGCTCAGCCCAAGATCCAGAACGACTTCCGACGTGAGGTTGACATGATGTCAGAGCTGAGACATCCGAACATCGTGTGTTTGTTAGGCGTGTGTATGAAGCAGGATCCTATGTGTATGTTGTTTGAGTACATGACTCACGGTGACTTGCACGAGTATCTGCTGGTGCATTCACCGCATTCTGACATAACTGGCAAAGATGACGAGGGAGGAGGTAAAATATTAGAGTATCCAGAGATGCTGCTCATTTCACAGCAGATTGCTGCTGGTATGGAGTATCTCGCCAGCCACCATTTTGTTCACCGTGATCTTGCTGCCCGCAATGTTCTGGTTGGAGACAACCTGACAGTGAAGATATCTGACTTTGGTCTTTCTCGCGATGTCTACTCGTCTGATTACTACAGAGTCCAGAGCAAGTCCTTGCTGCCAGTCCGGTGGATGCCTCCTGAATCCATCATGTATGGAAAGTTCACAACAGACAGTGACGTCTGGGCCTTTGGTGTGGTGCTGTGGGAGATATTCAGTTATGGTCTACAGCCCTATTTTGGTTACTCCAATCAAGAAGTAATTGAGATGATTCGGTCCCGACAGATTTTAGCTTGTCCAGAAGAGTGTCCTGCCCGAATCTACGGCTTGATGGTCGAATGCTGGCACGAGACGCCGTCACGACGTCCATCTTTCCGAGAGATAAACTCGCGTCTACGAGTGTGGAAAGGTGAGATGATGTCGGGTCAGAATCATCACTGGAGCATCTCACAGAGCCAGTCTGCGCATTCAAGCAGCACACACCAAAGTGCCCAGAGCCAGCCCAGCCACCACAGCAGCACGGGCCCCAGCAACACCACAGCAGTCACTGGCCTCACTGGTAGCAGCAACACATCTGATCCCCTCCAGTCGTATCCACCTCCAACACAGCCGATGCCAAACTACACCATGGCTAGCCATGGTTACTCAACCAACCAACAGCCGCCAGTCGTTCCCATGCCGATCCTGGGAATACAGAGACAGCACGGGCTGATGGCACCACCACCCTACAATAATCACAACAGCCATTTAAACGGTCCATCCAAAAATTCACCTGCAGGGTCGGTAGCCAGTTCGAAATCATCAAACAGTGCCACATCTCAGAGTTCTTCTGGCATTGGGCCGCTGCCTGTCATTAAGAATGTGCCAGGGAATCACCACGTGCCTCAGACCCAGCAGAGTCACCAGTACAATGTGAACAGTAATAGCAATGGTATGCCTACAGTGGCAGAGTGCAATCGTTTCAATAACTTTATGTCACAAAATGCTTACATTCCTGAACCGAGGACTTCAGAAATCTGAGCTGTTGACATAGCAAAAAAAAAAAAAAAATTAAATAACAAAGAAATCAAATGTTGCCATACTTATAACAAGTGGGGAAAACTGTGAGACTGATTGCAGAACAAAAATCATTAAATGCATGTCCTTCTGTTAATATCCATGTTCATATTTCTGTATTGCCTTCTAAAACAATGTGGTGAATCTGATATCTGCCAAAATATATATATGTAGACAGCTTATTATGAAACATGTTGACAACTGGCTGCTTGTCAAGTAGTAGACTAAATCACTGTGATCACTGACTTGTTCAAGCCAGTAAGGACTTCTTGTTACTGTTTTGTTGACACTGATTAAAATACAGTTGTGTATTATTACGCTTTTATAAGCAAAGGTGTATTAAAGTTATCAGAAACATCTCATGTATGTTAGTGGCTGTGAACAGTACAAATGAAGGAGGAATGTACTCAAGAAAGATCTGTCATGGAGTTCATTTTTATGTAAACATGCACACAAAAACAAAACAAGAACAAGTAACTATGAGAAACCCCCAGTGAATTAAAGATGATGTGTGCAAAAACTGGTTTTTGCAGAACTAAAATATATAAAAACTGATATACAAACTTTATACTTGTGTTATTAACTTGGTATCATTACAGACGCTTGCTGCACTAGTGATTGAAGACTTTGCCAAAATTACCTTTTTATTTCTTTAATTCATTCTTGATCTTTATAAAATGAGGGGGGGGGAATCATGAAATTATTATTATTATTGTGGACAGCTTTATCTTTCTTTTATTTTATTTTTTAAAATTTGTTTAATGTTTCTGTTCTGTCATATTAAGGTGAAGAAATGACAGAGAATGAAGTAGGTATTGAATTATAGAGATACTCTGGAACTGTTTGATGTAGTTATGGTATGTGTGGCATTTATTTAAAGTGATATGTTACAACACTGTAGTGCTTGCAATGTGATACCGTTATGAACATGATGCTAAGTAAACAGTATCAGTATTTGAGAATATATTACTATTTACACAGGTCAGCAGCCTTCGACAGGCTTTTGTATTATTACTGAAAAATCATTTTGTTTAAAATATTTAGTATTATTACAGTTCTGTTGTAACCATTTAAAGAACTTGTCATTATTCCTGTTAGGTCACATGACAGAGTACCATGACTACCAGTTAGTGCCTGTATATATAAATTAATCTCAAATGTTAATAAGAAAATTAGAAAACTGTTTCAACAACAGTAACAAATAAATAAAAACATATGAATAATTGTATTGAATTATTAAGTTACACTAAAATATAAAATAATCAATTTATAAAAATTAAATAATGTATTGGATATCTCAAAATGTTTATCAAATCCATTTAAAAATGATTAAAGAAAAAAAATCTTTTTCAGACAGTTTACTTAAGCTTGTGATAAAAATGTGCAAAGTTGTCGTAAGTTTATAAATATAACTGTTATGTTAAAATCTGTACATTAAAGATGAAAGTTTTGTTATTTGTATAATATCTTCAATGTTTAGAGTCATTAGTCACGTCACAGTACAATTTATTATCTAATGAAAAGACTAAATAAATACAATATATATTTAAGAAATTTTTAAACAGGCATCATTTTGAATTTTTCTACTGAACACGTTTTTATCTTAAAAAGTTTTTAACAAAAAGAAAATGTCTGTTTAACAAATCACACTGAAATGAGAAGTTTACAGTTGGTTCAAGGGTAGTAATATCTGTATTGATGTACTGTTAAGAAGCTGCCACACTGTATTGTTGAATTGTGATAAAAAAAAACAGAAAACTGTTGTCTGCATTATGCACTGTGTTGTGTCTTTATATTTGTTGTCTATTTATTCTTATTCAAGTTAAACTTGAGTGCCTCGGAGCATAATACATGCATTTTGTAGCCATGCTCCTTAGTGTTTTACACTTGTGTATTGCTTACATTTTTGTTCTGTTTAAGATTTGAAAAAATATATATATACATAAAAAATGTACAATAATAGATTTTAGATGTTTTTCGTTTCATCATATTATACATGACAATCATTCAGACGTTATTAAATCATTCTTTTTTTCATCAAGTTTTCAGTTTTTACAAAAATCACTAGCTAATAGTTCAGTGACATTCATGTTTAAAATCTCTCAGAAACTAAAGTAGATCTAGTTATTAACAATGTAACTTCCTATTTTGTTATGATCTGTATGCACACAAATGTTATAATGGGTACAAACTGAGGTAATTATAAAAAAATATATATTTAAAATCTGTACATCAAATTTTACAATAAACAAGAACATTTAAAAATCTAAATATATTTGGCACATCTCATAACACTAAGATTTACATTAATAATCTTGACAAAATGAACAAAAGATTTTCAATTTGATTATTTATCTGTTTTTGTTATAAACAGACATTTTTAACATGTTTAATAATTTCATCTGACATGCAAACACACACACATATTAAAGGGAATATTTATTATTAGTGAAACACATGGTAATATAAGAAGATTTACATTTACTAATTAAGTGCCAAAAGAGAAATAAACACATAAGACTGAGTTAATAGCTTATTTTATAATTGGCCTAATTTGAAAGATAATGTGCTTTGTTTTACTGAAAATGTCAATATCAGTAAATATCATTATTTCATGTATATAGTTTAATAATGTGGCTATCTTTATCATTGAATGTTAATTATCTTCATGTGTACAATAAAAAAAATAATAATAATAAAATAATAAAATAATATTTTGTATGGTATATTATTATTATTTATTAAACTGAGATTATTATAGAAATCAGTTTTAATTTGATATATTTTGAAATCAACAAACCAATGGCATATTGCATTTGTGCCTTTTTTCTTTTTTTCTTTTTCTTTCTTCTTTTTTTTTACATGTTGATAATTTGTTGATTTGTAAGTAGATGAAAAAGTGCCTATGTCAACATTAACATTTGAGTCTTATTTATTTTATTTTTTCATTTATTTTTCTTTCTTTTTCTCTGTCTGTCTCTCTCTCTCTTTTCTTTTCTTTATTTTAAGTCAATAATACATTACTTTCTCTTTTTAAAATGTAAATCAGAAACCTGTTGTTTTTAATAAAAATGCAAATGCAGGAATAATGACACTGGTTTAGATAAGAGGGATTGATATACAAAGTGAAATGAAATACACTAATATTTAAGCCAGTTTACAAGTTTAGATACAGGAACTATGAGTTTACACTGAATTATATTAGTTAACAAAATTTAAAATTAAAATCTTATTTCTGTATTTCTGTGAAAAATGTAAAAAATATACATTAATATTTTTTTTTTTTTTATATATATATATAAATTACACAAATGTGTATCCTTTATCATCTAAACAACAAAGGTGTATATACATAAATATTTAATTTTCTTGTAAATTATTTTTAATTTTTTTTAGAAAAACCATATAACAAAGATTGATTAATTTAGCAAGTTGACATGTCTTATTTTTTTTTTTTAAATATGTAAATAGTAAATTATTTGTTAATTAACACTATGCATCATCTCACTGTGATTAATAAATTAGTTTCAAACCAGTCTTTAATTTCCTCTGAATAAAAAAAAATTAAAAATTTTTTTTTTTTTTTTTTTAAATTAAATTAATATTTATTTTACTGCAAATTAATATAACTTAAATTCAACTGTTTTACTCTTTTTATATTATTTATTTATTTACTTGTTTAAAATTAAACATACAATGGAAAATGACAAAATTAAAATAAAATGATTTTTTACAGTATTTATAAAAACAACACTTATAATTCTTTTCAGTAAGATGTACTTATAATAACATTAAAAAAGACAAGATTTAATATTTTTATAAATTATCAAATACCTAACTGGTGATATAATTTGAAAATATTATTTAAGTACATTCCATGTTAAAGAATCAAATATAATGATTTAAGAAAAAAAAAAAAAAAAAACATCTTTATTACATTTTTTAATTTATGAATTTATATTTTGAACAAAATATCTATACCTTTTTGCTGTAACTACTTCTTTTATTTTTTATTATTATTATTTTTTTTAATAATAATCTAGTAATACAGAGAATCTTTTCATTATTTATTTGAATTTATTCATTTTAAATCTGCATCTAAAATATCTCACATTCTGTAGTCTTGAAATAACCAGAAAGAAAATATTTCAGAGATTACCAAAATTACATTAAGATATTTTAAAATTTGTGCATGCAGAAAGTTCAGAAATTGTTCATATTACTCGAAACAAATCATGAAATCTTCGATGATGTTGGATTTATCTGTTGGTTTAGGAATGTCAGGAGTATAAAATCAGATGAAATATAAACAGTATTGTATTTAAATATGTACATGTATGTAAATAATAAAATTTACTTTTCAATAACTGAAAATCACTGATATATATATATATATAAAACTTATAAACTTTACTTAATTTCTTTAAGTCATTTTTAAAATCCTTTTATTATTTTTTTTCTTGTAATAAAAGAAATCATTGTAACATAATCAGAAAACATAACTGGAAACTAAAACCTACAATTCCTTTGTTAAATTAATTATACAGCATGTTTATTCAATTTTAATTTTTGTTGAAGAAAAACCAATTTATTTTCATTAAACTTGAACATTTAAGCCTTTTTTTTTTTTAAATTTTTGGATGCATTTTGCTTCTTTCTTGCTCTCATACAGGACAAAGTAGTGTATAAATTTTGTGAGGAATGATCCCACTAGTTGTATTTGTAAAATAAGTTTGTACAGTACTGGTGCTATATCTTGTTATTGCTTTGTCGACATATACGTCTGTGAACTGCATGTAAAGTATGATATTTATGTATCGCAGTCTATCAGAGCAAACTGTGGCATTGAATACCTTGCTGATATTGTCAATAAAAACATGGAAAACACTTTCTCAAGATTTATTTATCTGTTCATTCTTGCAGACTCGTAACAGTTTGCTTTATTCTTCAGTTTAAGAAAATAAGTTTTGTTTATTTCTCAAAGATTTGTTTATTTATTTATTCTTGCAGACTCATAAAAGTACATTATATTCTTCCATGTAAGATACTTTCTTATTTTGTATGACTTGATAGTTCTTTCAGTATTTAGATTTTATCTAAGGTAAAAATTCTTGTTTTTTATTATTACTTTATATTATTTATTTAAAAAAGAAAAGAAAATCATTTTCTAGCTTCTGCTTGATAGCCTGCAAGTTTTAGAAAACAGTTGTATGTTTGGTATTTTAATTAAAATATTCCGTTTTAAATTTACATTTTAAAATATCTTATTTGCTATAAATATATAAATTTGTTTTAGTGTCAGTGTACAAACAGTTTATATTATAACAAGAACTGAGATTGATGTTGAGAACAACAGTCAAAAGTAATTTAGTTTTATTTAACAGTGTATATTTTAAAATGTTCTCATAAAAGAATAACATGTTGAAAATCATGAAAACGAAATGAAAAACAAAAAAGCAGAAGAAAACAACAGTAATTTAGTTTTAGTTTTAAATTTTCCTGAAAGAGTTTAGTCAATAAATAATTAACAATTCACTAACAACAACACTGAATGATATACATCAAGTTTACTATAGAGCAAATCTATTTTTAAAGAAAAGAGCAGATATTAGGTAATTAAAATAAAAAAGTGGACATTTTTGTAAAAGTAAATAATAATACAAACAATAATAAAAAATCAATGTTAATAACATGAACAACAATTATAACAAACACAGTAGTTAATAATTAATTGGGTTTTTTTAAATTTAAACAACATGAAATAATGATATTTATAATACTGTAGAAAAAGATTAATTTATTTAAACCAAAAAAAATGTATAAGACAATATCTTCATACTTGACTAAAACTACTGTCTTTGTCTCATTTTGGTGTTCTAACAGAAAAAAGCAAAAACAATTTATACCATTTAGCAATCATTAAAACTTTTATCTTTATAACTGAAAAAAAACAAACAACAGTTAACAATAATTTAAATAATCTAATTGCACAAAGAAATGAAATTATAAAAACATATTAATTGGTAAATTTTAAATTAAGTACTAAAAAGCAGCAAATTTTGAAATCAATTTTGTCCCCTGCTAGTTGGAAGTACAAAGTCTTGCAGAAATGAAACCAGGTCATCATGTTCTGTGTCAAGTTGAAGAAACTTGGATGTGATCATTTCACATCTGTAACAACAACAACACTGTAGTGTCAAAATATTTAATTACACAAACTCCAGTGTAAATTCCAGCTAAGTGTAATAATATACAAAATCTTTCTCTTTGGATGTTTCATGAAATTTAGTTTTTAATTTAAAAGATTCAGCTAAATCCAACAAATCATTAAAAATATAAAAGCTTTTGTTTTGTAATAAAGACTTTTTTTTTTACAGTTTCTTATATCATTAGGTGTTTCAAATAATAAGCAGAAATAAACTGCATTTTATATATGAAAATATTGCATGGCAAGACAAATTATTCCAAAAGAAGAATTTGGTATTTAAATGCATCATCTGGCTTTGATTAATCCTGTACCTGGTTTTACCTTGTTTGTGATACCAAAATGTAAATTTACCTTTTGTACTGTGTTTCTGCACTATCAGAGTCTATCCTGAGAATAGGTTTGTTGTGTCGATATAACTCCATTACCTACACAGGTAAATCAAACATTCTAATTAATATCAAAATAAATTAAACAATCAAAATAAATGAATAAAGAATAGGTTTGTTATGTTGATGTAACTCCATTACCTAAACATGTAAAACAATCATTATCTCTTCTAATTAATATCAAAATAAATAAGTAAAGAATAGTTTGTTGTGTCAGTATAACTCCATTACCTAAACATGTAATATAAACATTATCTCTTCTAATTAATATCAAAATAAATTAAATAATCAAAATAAATAAAGAAAGAATAGGTTTGTTGTGTTGATATAATTCTATTACCTACATAGGTGAAACAAACATTCTAATTAATATCAAAATAAATAAAATATTGATAATAATATTTTTAAAAAGAATGAAAGATAATAAGTAAAATATTTAAAATAAAGATATTTTTTTTACACATACACACACCATGTTAATTTATATAAGTGTAGTTCTATATTGCAGTTCAGTATATTTTCTGTAATAAAAACTGTGTTGTTTCCAGTGATTAATTAATATTATCTAAATTAATGATATAGAAAATGATGTATTATTAACAAAAATCTATGTTTTATTTTCTAACACTGTCACATATAGTTTTTTTTGGTTCAGATTCTATAAACGTCATCAAAAGTAATAAAAATATTTTTTATTACAGAAATAAACATTCATACATATCATCATGCAAAAGTTAATGAATGTTTAATAATAAATAAACAAAAAACACAAAAGAAATACATTTATAACTTGATGTTAAATTAAAAAAATTAAGTATTTTATGTTGTGAACTTGATGTCTATTTTAAACTGATGTTATTTTGTATATGAATTTTAAATTCTCGTCAGTAATTTTCATGACTTGTAATCTTTAAAAAAATATATCTTACATTATTTCAGTTTATCAATAAATAATCCTAATTTTATTATTACAGTTTGAGAATCTCTTATCCAACATTTTTGGGACTAGACAAGTTTTAGATTTTGAAATTTTTATGATTTTTGGGATATAAGGAGATAGCCTGTGGATAGGATCTAAGTCTAAATACAGAATCTATTTATATTTCATACAGGGCTTATACCCTGCAGACGTTTTTACATAAAAATTTATATAAGCAAAACAATCTGAAAACTTTAAGATATCAGAAGTTTTGGATTTTCAAGCTTTTCAGATTTCAGAATTTAAGATAAGGGATCCTTAACCGGTATTAATAACTTTTATTATTATTATTATTATATTAGATATATGAATTCTGCAAATGTTTCTGCTATAGACCGAAATACAGACCTTCTCACTTCTCTCAATAATGGTTTTTGGTAAACCAGCTTGTTCTGCAACATGCAAAGCATAACTGGATGTTGTGTGACCTTCAACCAGCTGATACAAAAATATCAGTTCTTTACCATTATGCATACTCTCCATTGTCTAAAATTAAAAAAAATTAAAAATGTTAAATCAAAAATAATTTCTTTAACAAAAACAATTTAAATAAAAAATATATTCAAATCTTGTATAAACAATAACAAATTATTTTTTTTTTAAATTAAAAATTAGAATAAACAAATCTCAGGATTTATTAGTGAAACATCTATCTTTTAAGACAATAGTTAAATTGAGATATCTGAGTGACAAACTGATTTAATTGTAGTGTGTTATCTTCACCAGGTATTTCAGCTGGTTTATTTGAGTCACAAACTGATATAGTTACAGTGTGTTGTTTTTACCAGATATTTCAGTGACAAACTGATATAATTGTAGTGTGTTGTTTTTACCAGGTATTTCAGTGATAAACTGATATAATTGTAGTGTGTTGTTTTTACCAGGTATTTCAGCAGGTTTATTTGAGTGAGATGACAAACCAGGATATGACAAACTTGTAATTGTAGTTATTTTTACCTGGTATTTGAGTGACAAACTGATGTAATTGTAGTTATTTTTACCTGGTATTTGAGTGACAAACTGATGTAATTGTAGTTATTTTTACCAGGTATTTCAGCTGGTTTGACTCAGGTAGCAGACTCTGGTGGATGATACTGTGGAAATGAGTACACACAAGAACATGTGGACAGACATCTCCTAGCAACAGCCAGTGTTTTAAACACGAAGTCAGCAGAGAAAGTCCATCAACCTGTATTTATTATGACATAAACAAATTATAGCAAGTTTCAACCACATCCTGAAAACTAAAACCAAACATAATTTGAAAACATACAATTTACGAAAATATTATTTAAACAATATCTACTAAAAGGAAATGTACTGTCTTATAAATGTGATTTAAATATTTAAAAATACAGAAATATGTACAAAAAAAAAAGAAAGAAATACTAAATACAAATAAAATTAATTATTTATGAATAGAATTTAAATATTTATAAAAAAGAGATTTGTAAATGGATATAAAGAAAAAGTATAAAAAACAAAAAACAAAAAAGAAAAAAAAGAAATTTCAATAGAAATAAACATAATTATTTATAAGTGTAATTTAAATATTTGTAAAAAGGGAGATTTGTAAATGGATATAAAGAAAAAGTAAAAAAATCAAGATGGAAAATAACAGTAAACAATTATTAATAAATAAAATTTAAATATTTCTAAACAAGGAGATTTGTAAATGGATATAAAGAAAAAGTATAAAATTTTCAAAACACAATTAAAAAACCCAACTTATTAATTTATAAATATAATTTAAATTTCTACAAACAGTAAAAATATATAATGAAAAAGTATAAAATTTTCAAAAACTATGAAGGAAAAATAAATGCAAAAGATAATTACTGTTTCAGTTCCCTTTCCAAATTCATCCACAACCACCAGAGACTGACTGGTGGCATTTCTTAGTGCATCTGACATCTGAATAAATAAATGTTTAATACTTTTATATCAGTAACTAAGAGAAAAAAGAAGACATTATTACTGAATAATTATTATCTCTTTAAAACCAAAATAAATACAAGTAAATGCAAGCAAATTAAAACAATATGGAGTAAACAGGTATGTCTAAATTAAAACAAATATGAAATGGGAATAATTAGGTACGGAAATTAATTCTTGTTTTAATACTTATATTTAAAGAAGCAAAGAATACCTTTAAAATGTGTTGGAATGATTTAATAACGTCAGAATGATACAAAAAATGGAGGCAAAGGTTAGAAAAACAAGTTGAGAAAACAGAGACCTGGTTTATGTCCAGCATGAACGTTGACAAGCCAACAGACACACTATCCAAAGACTTGATTCGAGTGAAGATTCTGTCCACAGGGCCAATGGTTGCCTTTTCTGCAGGAACAAAGCTGCCAATGTGAGCCATGTACGTTATCATAGCAACCTGTGTGATAAAGCAATTATTTCAGATCATTACAAGTATAATGATTCATCGTTGATGATTAAAGGAATAAAATTTGTTAGAAAGACCGAGGATCAAAGACTTATCTGTGAAGCTAATCCTGTACAGATATATATACCTGTTTCAGGTAACAGCTTTTCCCACAAGCATTTGGTCCAGTCATTACTTTGATTTTACTGTGATTCTTTCCAGACTGAACATCATTTGGTACGTACGGACTGCAGCAGAGCTCTTGAAGAGGATGTCTGTGAAATAATTATGCAGATGTTTTATAGATAACCTGTTTGCTGTAAATTTTAGCAAAATGTCTATAACAACTTACACTATGTAACCAATGACATAATCCAGAGTTAACATTAATCACAAATCTGAATATCTTGTGGATTTCCCTTCCCAACACCACCCTAATACAAAAATCAAGTTTTAATGGCCACACTCCATTTTATCCCCAAAATGTCAAATTTCAAACAGCCATATTTCCAAAACTGCTGGTCCTACAGAGGTAAAATTTTATACTGTGACATTTCAGACTAAAACAAATAGGTTTCCCTATCAAAATTCAAATCAAATTACTATTTTCCATTTTATTGGGTGATCTAAGAAGGATCCTATTTAAAAAAATAATCACAATGTTAATAAATACATGTTTTAAACAAAATAATATGTTTTGGTTCAAGTTTAACAATTAAATCTAGGAAATTAGACAGTTATGACTTATATTTATCAATGTTTTAAATCTACATTATAAAATATATTAGTTAACTGTTTAAAATATTTGTCAGCTTCCAGTGAGACAGAGACTTACCGACCTGCATGTACGTCTATCACTGAATCTGTTACCAGCTCTGGACGGACATAACTGAATTCTTGTGCACATGTTGCAAGTGCAGTCAAACTGAGAAGCAAGTAATTTAGTGACAACAAAACTTTAAAATATGCACATACATACAGACATACACACACAGAGATGTATTAAATAACACAAATACTAAAGATTTAAACAACGTTAAATGTCTACTTAAAGAAACCACACTTTCTTACTAATAATGTTATTAAAGAATGCTGAAAAAGTTCTATCAGCCTGAGCCACCACATTTTATTGTCATAAAATTATAGATTTTACAGAATGGATAGTAATTGAAAAAACTAATTCATTTTATCCAAGATTCAATAAATAAAGACTTATTTTATGTCACTTGTTAAATACATGTTAAATTAAAAAACATATATAAAAAAAAAAAAAAAAAACATAAAATAAATAATAAATAATAAATCAAAAGCAATATCATTAATTTATCATTTTAAAAAATTTGTCTAAAATTATATTCATATTTTAAAACAACTAGAACCGAAATAACAACTTAAAGAAACATTCATATAATTCTGATGTAATGTTTAGTGTTGAATCCATCTTTTGTTTTAATCATTAAAAAATATCTTTCAAAATCTTGTTTACAAAAACAATGCATAATCAACTAGATTAATCATTATGATAATTATAATTTAAAAATAATAAAAAGATTATAATAAAATAATAAGAGTATTAATAATAATAAAATACAAAATAAATCAAACCATCATTTTATTTTTAATTTTTTTAATTTCAAAAATATACAGTAATTTTAGAACTTAATCAAGAATGACCAGAATTTACAAATTATATTATTAACAGATGGCAAATTAATAAAATCAAGCAGGAAAACAAGTATTTTTAGAATTTGTTTTTTAAAAAAGAGTATTTTAGATTTTGCTCTCACCAGTCAAGTTCAGCTACATACTTCATCACATCAAGAATGACTTTGGAATGTTCAAGAATTATATTTTGTAACCTGTGCATAATACTTGTTTCCATATCTTTTAAAAAAAAAAAAATTTTGCAAAGGGAGAACACATAATATATATAATAAATCATTAACATAAAATTATTAATTTGAAATTTAAAAACAAAATAAAAAATGATTAAAAACTTAGCAATAAATTTTCAAAAATATAAAACTACATTTTCATTAAAAAATGAAACATCATATAATCATTATTATATACGTGTGTGTGTGTAAGAAGATTTCTAGATTAAATATTTGTTTCAGAAATACTCACCTGTAATCTCACACAGTGTATCCCCAAACAGACTATCAAGTTCTGAAAACAAAATTTTACATTAATTTATACATAAAATAATAATAATAAATAAATAAAGTGATGCAATATATATATATATTGTTGTCATTTTTTAAATCACAGTTTTGTTATTTTTGTTATTTGATCATTTTTTATTTTTTTTATTCTGAATAACAATGTAAGATTTAAGTAATGATTAATATTTTGATATATTTCATGTTTGAAACGTTCTAAACTACACAATAAATTTTAAAAAACAACACAATAAAACAAGCAAAATTATTCTGATGCAATTTTTAATATTGAAATCTTCATACAGATTAAGAACAAAAAGCTGTCTATCAAAATTAAAACATAGATGTAATAATATAAAATCAACTAAATAACAACAACAATGATAAAAATATGATGATACATGAACAAAGGAGAAATTTATGATAATAATAATAATATGATGATGATGATGCTGATGATGATAATTGAATTAAAATTTAAATAAATAAATAAACAAAAAACAAAAAAAAACACAATTAAGTAAAAGATTCAATAAAATATAAACAAACCATAGCACAAACTGTTAATTAAAACAGTTAATTTTAACAAAAGGTGGCTGACTCAAAGTTAAATAAAACTTCATCTAAAAAGGTAAACTGTAAATACCTCTTGTTCTGGCATTTCTATAGTGCATCATGCCATTGGAACAAAACTTTAAAAATAATATTTATTTATTTTATTTTATTTTATTTATTATTTGGATTTTGTTTTCTTCATCTTTTTCATATTATTATTTTATTATTAAATTAAAACATAGGGTTTTTTTTATTTTTTATATAAAGTAATAATATACATTATATAATTTGATAAAAATCCTGCTTTACTTGTTATGAGTTATGAAAATGAAATAAGTTTAATCAAAAACAGAAATCTAATTAAAAAAATATTCTTGTGTGCATTATGTAATTGTATTTTTACTTTTCTTTGTTTGTTTTTATACATGTTCTAAATTACATAAAACTGATCATCTTCATTAATAACATATAAAATATTACATAAACCTTTTGATCTTTTATTGAAAAAAAAAATAAAAAATAATAATAATAATAAATATCTGTTATCATAAGCTTGAAAAATAATATTAGACTGAATATGAAATTTCCTTTTGATGAAAATCATGTTACAACAAAAATTCATGAAAGACTAAGGACATGGCAACTTTGCAGTAAAATATCCAGTTTACAAGGGAATTTTGTTTCCATAATATAATAATGTAGAAAAATGTAAACATCCATCAATCGCCACGAGTTTGTTAATTTACAGTCTGGCTAAATCAACAGCAAAGACTAGGTGTTAATAAAAACAATTAACATTCATACTGACCTAAGGTCATCATATATATATATATATATATATATAGTGACTGTAGTTCATTATGTACATTTATTTATTTTATTAGCACCTAGTCTTTGCTGTTAATTCACACACACACACACACACACACACACACAGAGTAATTTTGATGTCTTAATTAGAGAAATCACAATTTTTTTCTCTCATACTCACAATAAATTCCATGTCTGGAAGGTCAAAATCTTCTTCAGTTTTGTCCTTTGCAGGAACTGCCAAAAGATAACCTATCTAAAAAAGAGAGAAAGTCATTCTGCTGGAAAGATCTCGAAATGTCTTTCATTTATGAGATATTAGAACTGAGGAGGGGGGGAAAAAACATTGTCTATTTTTGTAAAAAGGAATTATATACATTATATAATTTGACAAAAAGAAATTAAAAAAAGAAAAGAAATTGAATATTATATTTTTATATAAAAGAGTAAAACAAAATGGATATATTTTTATAAAATGAAATTTTAAAATTGTATACATTTCAGAAAAAGGAATTTTAAAATATCTGTATATTTTAATAAAAAGAAATTTAGTAAATGTTTATTTTTATAATACATTTTAAAAATTCTTTTTTATTTTTATTAATAATGCAATATAGATTAATTAATAATTCATCACCTTATTAAGAAAAAGGTCATAAATGACTGTTTCATCCAAAACTCTTTTTTTTCTTCTTTAGAATGATCAGTGATATTATACAATTTCTCATCTCTCTCAATCAACATGTTTCTTTATTTTGTTTGCCTAATTTGTGAAAAATTGCTATAAGGCTTTTCACCTACTTTCTGAAAACTCTTGAAATGTCATTCAAAACATTTTCTTAATAAGATAACAAAAAGTAAGATAAGGTTGTTTCTTTTTGAGGTTTACTTGAGGTAGGTATGTTATGTTACATTCAGTGATTTCCTCACTCAATTTGTTCAGTTCTTCTCTGGCTACTTTAGACATGAAGTCTGGTAATCCATTATAAAATCTTTTCTCTGCAGAATATAATTCTCACAGTTAATTTTTAAAAAAAAAAAAATGATAATAATAGTGTTATAGATCAAATAACAGCTGCAATATAAAATTTGTAAATTACTTAGTATATAATAATAAGTTTATTCTTCATGATACCCAATCTGTCTCAAATCAAATTTATCTTAATAAATTCATGTTGTAAAAAATATCTATAAATATTTAAAAAACTGAAAATAATGTTATAGACCAAATTTTTTTTATAACAGTTTTATAACAATATAAAATAAAATTTAAAAATGTGTATATTATTTACTATGATTTAACAGGTTCATTCCTCAGGATACACAATTAGTCTAAAACATAATTTATCTTAATAAATTTCTTTTTGTAAAAAATATGTATAAAATAAATATATAATAAATTAAAAATAATGTTACAGAATAGTCCAAAATTTACATTAATAGTAACTATATGAAATGAAATTTTAAAATATGTAAATTATTTAGTGAATTCATTCCTCCAGACACACAATCTATCTCAAATATAATTTATCTTAATAAACTTATTTGGTAAAATAAACTCAAAATATCAATGAAAAGTTTTTATTAATAAAAAAAAATACTAACTTTTGTCCAGTTCAGAATCCACATTTGGCTTGACAACAAATCTGTTTTGTGAAACTGACTCTTCAAAGTCAACCTGTTAAAATATATCTCAGCTTTAACATCAACTCATAAAAATATAGATATTCTTATAGCATCTTGAGCCACTAAAATATGCATTAAAAGAAAGAATTATCAAAAATAACTAGAGACATGAAGTAATAACAAAGAAAACAAAATATATATTAATATCATATCATGAAAGTCTGAAAAATCATAGCTATAATTATTTTAACAGATAACCTAAATCATACGTTGATTATTAAATACTTACAATTTTAGTAATCAAAGAGACAATACGATAAAGATCTGAAGTAAAAGTCTCACTTATCTACAAGTAAAAAATAATAAAAGTTTATCTCTCATCTGCAAGAAAACCATAAACTCAGATTATACACTAACGTTATTAAATAAACTAGCTCAACAGAGAAAATAATTAAAACAAAACTAGTTATCTGAAAAACAAAATCTTTGTTAATTCACATACACAATCATAATTTCTTAATATTAATTTAAATAATGATTAATATTTAAATGTATGCATGTTTGAAACAAATCTAAATTATACACATATAGTATAAAAATAATAATAATAGAATTACATGCAAATTATTCTGATTTTGAAATCTTCCTTTATTTTACAGATGTATTTATTTTATTTTATTTATTTTTTTAATATGTGGTTTTGTGTCGTTTTTTATTATTATTATTATTTATTTTAGCTTTATTAAAAATATATAATATTCCAAAGTGGAATTATTATAAAATATGATAAGATGCAGTTGCATAAAATATTTATGTTTATTTTCTTACTACCTTCTTGAAGATTTCAATATTCTGTGGCAAAGATCTACAAGTATCCCCAATACATATTGCATGGTAAACAGTCTGCAAAACACATTATTATTATTAACATAACAAAACAAAAGGAATATATGTTGCAAATTTAGGAAACCATACATTAAATGAAAATAAAAATACTGCACAAATTGTAAATAAAATCTATAAATATTCAAACAAAAAATTTAAATTTAATCTTTGTGCAAAAAAGGACTGTATTTGTTTATCTTTAAAAAACATTAAGTAAGATAAATAATATATTAATATTTTTGAAAAAAATGCAACATTTTACTTCATTTGACAAAACCATGTGAACATAAGAATGTTTCTGTTTTGCCACTTCTTTAGTTCTTGTGTAACAATTTTTAAATTTTTTTAAATGGATATTAACTGAGATATTAAATAATTCATCAAACATAAAACTAAAACAAACAAATATTATTAAAAAAAATTAAAAAACGAAAATCAGAACAGACCTTATACATTGTCTGCCAGTCTCCAGTACTGGCCTGGGACTGCAACATTCGAGAAAGTATCCTCTAAAATTAAAACCAATAATTATTATTATTATTATATATTTATCTTTCCTCTTTTCAGTCAGATAAATGTCTAAGAATTATTTTTTTTTTTTTAAATTTAAAAAAAAGAAAAAGAAAGAAACATTCAAGAACATAGAAACAAAAATATTTAGTTTAGCAATCCAGGGGAAGCAACTGCTAGATATTCAATTAAACAGAGAAATTTTGAGATACTATTTTCATTATTTGGTAGATTAATTTTTAATAAAGAATTTGTGGATGAGTGCCATTAATGAATATGGTAATATTTCAGACTGGGATAACAGAATATTTATACTTTTTTTTTTTTTCAATTTATGAAATTAAGTAAAACTGCAAATACTTGTTAATGTAGTGACTTACTGGCACATTTTTTATAAATTTAATGCAGTCTGACAGATTTGAAAAAACCTCCATGTTGTGGGAATTAATGAAGAAGCTGATAGCATCATGCCTCTGTTTTAGTATTTTGTGATTTTTCAGAGGTCGAAGAAACCACAGCCTGATTGTGAAGAATTAAATAAAATATATACAGACTAGAATCACATTAATAGCATATATACGAGAATCAATGTTACAAAAATAAAACAAAAATTAATTTAAAATTTTTGTCAGTTATACCATGAATTTCTTTCTTGACAAAGTATTATTTTAATTTTATTTATTAATTAAAAATGATTGAGGTGTCATAAAATGAAAATTTCTTATTTTAATATTTTGTAGTTTACCTTTGGTTCCTTTCTTGACAAAGTATTTTTTTTTTTTTTTTTAAATAAATGTTAATTAAAAATTACCTAGCTGTTGTAAAATAAATATTTCTTATTTAAATGTGCGTATTGTTACCTCAGCATTCTGCTACCTATCTGTGACTTGCAACAGTTCAAAATTCCTGAGACATAAATTTAAATAGAAATAAAATTCAGTCACATCATAATTAATTAATGATATTTATATTATAGTCAGTTCTTGGTTATTTAATCTTCTAGGTGTTCTGAACTGTTATAACATTCTGCAGCATTTATTCAGTAAGAATATGGACTGAACATCCAAGAAAAACCTTTTTGATTCATCAATTTAGCTGTTTATTTCTGAACACAAAATTTACATTATATTACAAAAAAGTTAAATTAAATATGATTTATATTCAGCTGTAACATGAATAACATTATCCTGCTGTTACAAGTTTTTTTTTATTTATGTTTTTTTTTATAAGTAACAAATATATTACCAAATATTAGTATTATAAAATAATTATACAACATAATTATATTGTTACCAAAAAGACTGAGTCCTTCTTTTGCACTGTTGTGGCAGCCTGCTTTGTAAACTGAAGGGTGTGCCTCTCTGTGAAATATCTGCAGAGCACTAGAAAAACACTTTTTAATTATAACTTTTAAATAACAATAATGATAATCTTAAAAAGATGGCAGATAAAATACAAAAGTTTTAAGAATACAAGTTGAAAATATAAACATGATCATTCTTTAAATATGAGTATTATTTAAAAAAATAAAAAAATAAAAAACCAATAAAAGAAAATTAAAATAAATAACTAAATAAATAACAAAAAAACATAGACTATCTATCTAAAGTAAGTATACTGCTGAATTTAAAAAATACAAAAAATAACAAATATATTTTTTTTTTTATGTCACATAATATTTAGTGAAATAATTTATGTCATGTTATTAATGAAAACAAATAAAGATTTATAAAAACCTGTAAGCTGTATCATCCAGAATCATGTGATCATCTCTGAAAACAAAAGGGAGATAATACGTAATAAAGATGAAAATGTTTATAGGTGATAAATGTACATAAGTATTAAAAATTAAGTGACTTTCAATATAAATTTAATAAATTACAAGATTACATTACAACAGACAACTCACAGTGAAAAGATGGAAAGTTCTAAGACTGGAACTCTTGTTTCAGCATCTTCCAGTTCAATTCCAACTCTCATTTTCTCCAGGTACTTAATTAACCCACCTGCAGCTCTGACCTGGTTTACAGGTAAAGTTTAAAAAGTACTTTTGTATAAAGAATTCCTATTTAGAGCTAAAAGCATCAGTGTATTTCAAGGACAGGTGTTTTTTAGTAATAAGATGAGTAAAGTTATTTTTTAATGCTGTGTTTTTCACTAACACTGATCATAAAAAATATATATCTACTTTATATAAATTATATAAACAAATTCAAATTAATCAGCTCATAAGTTAAAACAATTATTAAAACAAATAAGATTATAAATCATCTGACTAATAAGAATAAGACTGTGAGATGTAAGGGGTTTTTTGTTTGTTTTGTTTTGAATATAGTATCCCTTTTTTTTTTTTTTTTTGCAGTGTTATTGTTTTTCTTTTTGTTGTTGTTGAGGTTTTTTGCCTATCTTTCTGATAAGAGTTTTCTTATGTCAGAATACAAACACTTATTTTCATTCAACCTGAACTTTGACTCCTCTTGTTTCCTGTTGATATATTTTTGTGATGGCATCTATAATAGAACACCGACTGAAATAATAAACTCCGAGAGGAAATAAAGTTACCATGCATGAGCATTCAAATGGCACGAGAGACGACATGTAGAGAGTTCTCTCTGAATCATTGTAATGAGCGGGAAGAGAGGGCAAGCTGAGAGACAGGATACGTCTTTTGCAGATCTCCACAGCTGTAAAATGAAACTTCACTGAGAAACACTTCTGAAATTTGTTAAAATGTCACTGCTTTGTTTCATGAAAGAAGTCATTTTTCAGTTCCATGCATACATCTGAACATTCCCACCTGCAGCTTATTACGTGATCATTCATTTAAAATTTTCTGCCTGGTTTGCATGAACTCAAATCACTGTATTTAGTAATTACAGAAATTACTCAGATAGCTTACCCCTTATAAAGAATTGTGTTTTTTTTTTTTTTTTTTTTTTTTTTAATTAAAATAAATGAAAAATGTGAGCTGATGATCTTTTTATTGGTTGAAGGAATTTCTTGAACTTGTCACAACTTAAAAAACTAAAAACATGACCATTTCATTAAAATAAATGATTAAATTTAGAAGATTATTTTTCTTTTATACACATGTTTGTCAAATAATCATAGTTAATTGACTATTATTATTCAGTGCATCAAGGGTAATATTTGCTATAATTAATGTAAGCACTACATCATGGCTAACATTTGCTATAACTAGTGTGAAGACTACATCAAGGGTAATATTTGCTATAATTAGTGAAGGACTACATCAAGGGTAATATTTGCTATAATTAGTGAAGAACTACATCAAGGGTAATATTTGCTATAATTAGTGAAGGACTACATCAAGGGTAATATTTGCTATAATTAGTGAAGGACTACATCAAGGGTAATATTTACTATAATTAGCATATGGAACTACATGAAATGTAATCTTTGCTACAATTATACAGTGTATGACTGCATGAAGGTTAATATATGCTATAATTACAGTTTATGGAGTACATCAAGAGTAATATATGATATAATTACAAAATGATTGGACTTCATCTCGAGTAATCGTCTAGCTACTGACTGTTGATAGAACTCTGTTTTTAAGTAAACAAGTCAGATTCTGTGTCATTAACTGTAACATGCACACACTGACATACACACAAAACATTATATATTCCATTATCTAGAAGAAAAGAAAAGAAAAAAAGGAAAGGAAATGTTATACAGAAAAATATTTTAAAAATTAAAGATTTTGTTTCAGCTGAAAAAAAGCAAAAACAAAAGTCATGAAGTACTGCACAAAAGTATCACTTACAAAACTGAATACTTGGTAGAAACTGTAACACTTCCGAGTCTTTACTATCACCAGAGGGCGTTTCATACACTGCTGAAACTACAGTATCAAGCTGTACATTAAATCATGTTTTCTAATTGGAACAAATACTTTCAACATTCCAGCATTGAATTAAAGTTAATATATAGAAAAAGGCAATACTATACAATACCATTCAATAAAATAAAATAGTGCTTCTCTTTTTTTTTTTCTTGCACATTAACTCAAATGAGTTTTTACTTTGACATAATTTAATAAAATAATATTAAAATGAAGTATAACAAATCACATTTTTTAATGAAAAAGCACATAGTATCACCTATTTTATTTATGAAAAACATAAATTTAAAACACTTTCTAATAAAAATAGTTCTATTTTCAAACAGTGGTAGAAAATAAAATAGAAAATTTACCAAATTCTTTCAAAGTTTTTATTAGTCGCTCATCTTGTTTGGAACTGACAATTAGTTTATTTGGCTCAAGCTGCACAAGTGCTGAATAAAAAATTAATTATCCAAAAAAGTTTAAATATGAAAATTATATACACAATAACATTTTTAGAATTATCTTTCCATTATTACAATTATCACAATTCTTTGAAAATAACTTTCCAAACTTTACAGTCATTTGTTATATTGTTTCTCAAGAAAGAGAGAAATATAATAAGAATATAACATTCTTATGAATATTTTTATAACCTCTGTTTACATCCCTTATAACCTAAAAAAATAAATACTAAGAGAATTAAATTAATAAATCAAAATTTCAAAACCGATATTTTCTTTTAAACTAAACATTTTACTGAAAACTTAATCAGAATTTATTTAGTTGGTTTGAGGATACAAACCTCTCTTCAGCAGACTAAAGTCATCTGTTTCCATGGTGTCCATCATCAGATAGATCTGAAGACTGTCAAGGTCATAGTAAGCCATTCCAAGTTGACCTGACTGCCAAACAACACTGAGATACAGCTGGGGAAAAAAAAAAAAATTTAATTTTACATTCAACTGTTTGAATGGAATACTGTCCATTGTCTTCAAAAATATATTTTTGTTTTGTTTTGTTTTTTTGCTTGTTTCTTGCACATAATGAGTTTTTGAGACAAACTTTTTTTATTTTTAAATTGAAGGTTGATACTATAAATGTTGGTTTTTTTCTCTTTTTTTTAACTCTACTTAATTTCATTTATTGTGTTTTAGGGATGTACTTTTTTATTATTTATATTAAAGGCCAACAGATGATTTTATAAAAAGAGGGATGAGAGAAATAAAATAATATATTTTTGTTCATGATTAATGACTAACATTAATGATTTAGCAAATATAGCTTTATTAAGTTTATTTTAATTAATTTAAATAATAATAATAATAATAAATGGTTTCTAAGCATAAACAAGCTGTAGAAAACTAAAAATTAATTGGAAGTTTTATAAAATTAAGGAAAAAAGTTAAATTTCATATGGCAAGTTTGGATATAATATATGATTACATTACAAAATAAAATAATTGTAACATCATACTAAACATCTCAGAAGTGTGGAGAAACCTATTACAAATAATACAAATATCAGTTTAAAAAACCCCAATAATTTGCATCTCACTTATTTAAATATTTTAAATTTTATTTATGACTGAAAAAAAATATATATTTCAAATTTTAACAAAGCTTACTTTTAATAAATAATTAATGTAATATGGGTTAAAAATAAATTTTATTGGAATTAGTTTCAAAGCAGATCAAGAAACAAACTGGATTATAATTTGTTGTAATTAATATTTTGCATTTAAAATGCATACAGAGTGTAATTCTCTGAATTATGAAAGTAAAATAATATATTGTTATATCTATATTCTAGTGAATAGAAACAAAAGATCTAATAAATTTAAACTGCTGATCTCTAATACACTTATCAGAGGAAAATATGCATCATGTTTTAAATCTTCAACAGGAATTTTAAAAGGAAAATAATAAATAAATAAATAAATAAAGCAAAAGCTAATCAAAAAATAATAATATAAATACTGTATTTGTTAATCATATATGGCTGAACACTGGAACATATGATAAAGATTATTTTACAAAACAAATACTCTATGAATTCCTTTTTTAACTTTTCTTATATTTTTGTTTTTAAACTGTTATTTATTTTAAAAAAATGAGTTAAAGTATATTTTATTTTATTTATCCTTTTTATTTTGCTTTCTTTCTTTTTTCTACATCACATAATTTGTCTGTTACATATTACATTTTATATAAATAAGCAGGAATACATGCATTTTGTATAATATAATTATGTGTATTATTATTTTTATTTAACAATTACAACCTACACTGTTTTTCTTGCTTTTCAATTAGATTAAATGTAGAAGACTTTAGACATAAACAAGAACAGGATGTATGTGTGAAGGCGATGGAAAGATGAGATAGACAGAAAACAAAATCAGGAAATGTCTGCTTCCTCCAGATCTGTATGTGACAGGAGTTCACAGGGTAAACATGTGACAGGTATTTTATGTTTGAATTCTAATAAATTGTCTTCTTCTCTGAAGAGGTCATTTACAAAACAGCCCTTAATGATTATTCACTCTGTGAATTTTGTTTTATAAACAAATATATATATATTTTAAATAATGTATTAAGAAACTAAAAATTAGTTTCATAATACCAATCTGGTAATTATTTTGGAGACTTTAACAAGAAAAACTTATTGCACAGAAAAAAAAAATAATAATTAAAAAAATATAATGAATACTTACTGTTAAATATACTTTAATTTTTCTATTAATAAAATGTGATGATTTTATTTCATTCTCTTTTCTTTTTAATCTTATTATTTTGTTTTTTTATTTATTTTTTTTAGTAATTTGATGCTAACCAAAATATAACTGATTTATATTTTTTTAATAACTTTTACAATTGTAGTGTTAAAAAATATTAAACTTACTAAATTTTTTATTTTTATTTTTTCAATGAAGCAATAAAAAGATTAAGTTTTTCTTACTTCTGACTTGACATCAGATGAATCAGTAGTCAGACCATCTCTCACTCTCTGGATGTCACTAACTTTTACATTATCCTCATCCATACTTTCTTCTAAAACAGATTTGTTAATAGACTGTGGAACTGATGGTATTGATTCTGTTTGTCTTTGTATTAATGAGACTGGAGATGATAAAGACATGGTCTGTGAAGTCACATTTCCAAGTGATAATAATGTTTTTGAACTGTGAGGAGTCCATCCAGGAAGGTCAGAAGTCATGCTGTTTTTTCTGTGTTTTGTTTTTTTCAAAAATCTGAAGTCAAGAAAATGTATATTTTAACCCAACTTTCTGTATGATAGTAAAGATTTAAAATAATTTATAAAGGATAAATTTACACCATCTTTGGATTTCTGTTTTCTTTTAATACAAATAAAATATTTTTTAGCATTATATTCTTAGACATGAGGTCTTTATAGACATTTCTAATTTATTTTTTAAGTAGCTAAAGACAGTCAACTGAATGTGAAGTATCTATTTGTAATACTGAATGTTTATTTAAATGAACTTTATTGCTAATTTTTCATGGAGTACATTTTGTACAAGCATTTAGAATAAACACTCAATAACACAATACAGATTAAAAATACAAATTCATTGTGCCAAATTATAGTTGGTCCTTTTCCAATTTGAAAGAAAAGTTTTAGTAATGTCTATGTGTGATAGGAAAACATCACTGAATATTTGTTACATCATTAAAGTCACTCTGCTGATGTAATGGTTCTTTGTAACAAGCATTATGTAAAGTTGTAATTTTTATTCTTTAATTCCAACTATCTGAATTAAAACAAGATTTTACATTGGATACTTGTATCATACTTAATAATCACTTAATTTATTACTGTTAAGTAGCATTTCTTTTTCTCTTTATATAATTTACTTTTCTCCAAAATGTTTTTGTTTTCTCTTTTAATCTATGGTACGGTTTTATGTTAATTTATAATATTATTTAGGAACATATAAAATCATGTTATTATATACAAGAACATCTCAACTGTTTGCTGCTAAAAAAGAAAATAAATCTGGTTTATTATATTTCTTTTGTTTGGAATCTGCATGCCTTTAAAATGAAGAAAGAAGTCTAAACATTTGTAAACATTTCCTAACAAGTTATCGCATACTAAACCAGATAAAAACCACTCAAGAAAGACAACTCTTCGTTGCTTGTACCTTTATAATTATTTAAAAAATATATTTCTTGTTTGTAGGAAAACATTACGCATTTATGAATTTTTACAAACAGTTATTAACGATTAGTTAATTTTGTTCAAATAATTCGTGACTATACTAATGCTTCTTTATTTTATTATTTGATTTCCAAAATTTTGATGTTTCCCGCCAAACGGAACGAACAGGTTTATATCAGTACAAGTTCAGCACATGACATTTATTTTTATATCAAGTTATTTTACACACATACATATATATATTTTTATTTTATTTTATTATTTGGTCATATTATAAATAGCGAAAAATAAAAATATATATAAGTGAATATCCAAATATGAAAAAAATAATAATAATTCTCAAAGATAGAAATAATCTATTTTTAGAGGGAATCCCATTCCATATTTGGAAAGAATAAAATGGTACGTTTTTAATACGTCAGATGATTTAGCATATCCCACAATTCAATGCAGCCGTCTATTTCTGTTACAACCAATAGTAAATTTTGTATTGCCGAATGCTCACGTGGTACATGATATCATCAAGAACCAATGGGTGTGCGTAGACATGATGTCATTATATTTTTAGCTCAGTGACTCATCTATTAAACAGGCGCAAGTCGACTTTTGTTCAGAATTTAACCACGTTGTGGAAACGATAACACGGATACCTAGGTGCATTAAAAGTGGTGTAACGTCGATATACTTGTCAAAAGTGACTCATCTGTCAGAGGAATCACTTATAGTTTGAAAAATATTAACTATATTGTGAATGAGCAGTGCTTCAAAATGGAAATGTCTTTCTATGACAGCAGACCCATTAAAGACGAACAACGGGATTTACGAGGAAATTTAAAACGAAAAATGGAATCTCCTTTCGAAGTTGAACCTAATGGAGAAAGAGACGCTGTTGATAGACTGAAGAAAAATATGAAACTGGATTTTAATTCAGCTGGAAATAAGAAGACGAAACTAAGTCTCCTTCAGTCACCTGATTTGAATCTCTTAAAGTTAGCATCGCCAGAACTTGAAAAAATGATCATTCAAGCCAATGGGATGGTCACCACAACTCCGACACCAACCCAGTTTATATTTCCAAAACATGTCACCGACGAACAAGAAGCCTATGCAAGAGGTTTCGTGGATGCTTTGGCGGAACTTCACGACAGTACTCAATCGCAGTCTCAATCCCAACTTGTAGCAAAACAAACTAAAGTTTCTACAAGCGTATCACAAACTGTTAATAAATTTATCACAACAAATGGAAACATGACCTACTCGACCGTCCCCACTGTTTCGCAGACATTGACAACAACAACATCTCTTCCAGGAGGTCTTCTCAATGTTGACATTTCCAGCACGGTTCCAAAAACAGTTGAGCATGTGAACAATTTCAATTTGTCGAAATTTCAAGTGAAAGAAGAACCGCAGTGTGTCCCCAGTTTGGATTGCACCCCACCCCTTTCGCCAATTAATATGGACAATCAGGAAATCATTAAGCTAGAAAGGAAGAGGGCCAGAAATAGGGTAGCAGCGAGAAAGTGTAGAACAAGGAAGCTGGAACGAATCTCACGACTTGAAGAGAAAGTAGCAGATTTAAAAGGACAAAATACTGAACTGTCAACGACGGCGTCCAACCTCAGGGACCAAGTGTGTAAATTAAAAAAACAAATTATTGACCATGTGAACAGTGGATGTCAGATAATGATGTCGCCAAATTTCACGTTTTGAAAATGAGGAAAAGACAGTATTTCAAAAACTGAAAGTGCTATAATACAGAATGTTTTAATTTGAGGTCAAGTTTTCTTGTCTTTCAGATTTACGTTATGTTTGAATATCATATGTACATATTATAATATATTACTAAATATCAGAAGTCAAATTTGGGAACTTAAAATGTTTTGTTTTATATATCTATATTAACAAAACGGTAAAATTTAGCTTGAACTGTAGGTTTAAGTTGGTCCATTTTTGTTTATTAACTTTTAGCCAGTTAAGACTTACAGTGTTGGCTGTTAGTGGACAGTGTCTGTGATGCAACGTTGCTGTTGATCAGCTTTTAGTAATATGCAGAATGTTTTAAACAAAAATCTGGACTTGTTTCTGAAGTTTATTTTTGTACATGCAAACATGTATGGATATGAAGATCATTTTGGTGCTTTTTTTTTGTAAGTTCTTTTCTTTTGTATATCACCTTTACAGACTCATTTCAGATTGTATGTATTGAAGCCACAATCATTAAATTACAAATTTAATATATACTTCTTGTTTGTTTTTTATTTCTATAAATTGCCTTTGACTTTGGACTTTGGATTTATATATATGCTCTGATTAAGGACATTTTAGTAACAACATGACTATCATAGTATCTATGTATATAAAATGAAGAAATAATGCTTCATACTAAATTTTAAATTCTTCTTTATGTAAGACATGTTTTTAATTCGTATCACATATGTTGATGAAATCTAATGAGGTGATATTTAAAGCTGAAAGTGTCATTTGTTATTTTTGCATCTGGATGTACACAATATAAACACCACATTTAATTTATACAGGCAATATAGCCTGGAATTAACAAATGTTCAGTGTTGGTTATGTTTATTTCAAAATAAATGTAGTTGAACTTCAAGATCATAATATTAGTTGGATTAAGAACTGTAAAGCAAATTTAAAAAAAATGTGCTACTCAGTTATGGTTGTTAAATGCTGCAAATTAATTCAGTTAAAATATTTAATGGTATCATAACAATCTAATATTAATTATCAGTTTTTGTCAGATGTCACTAAGTGACCATAGATGGCAAAACACTTACCACTGTGTTTGAAACACCAGTTATATAAATAAAATACAGAAGAGACCAATATATGGATTAAGGAGGATTTATCATCAAACAGTGAAAACGTGTTAGTGTCTTCTAATTGCTGAACTTTAGCATATACTAAATCATTTTAGTGTACATAAACAAAAGTGACAGCTTCTTATATATTCAGTAAAGAGAAGCAATGAATATTGAATCACAACTCAGCAAATGACAGCTTATTCTCAAGAGCTTTTGTGTACATAAGTGATCATTTCATAAATATTTGATAAAGTGAAGCAATAAATATTTAATTACACTTAAATAGTTTTTATTATTAAAAATTACTAGGAGTGTTTTTTAATAGTGATTGCTGCAAACATACCAGTGATATAATCTAATTGTAATTTTTCAAGTTTTAAGACTGAACAAATCCCTTGTTATACAATAAAATGGTTTGTGTGGATACCTTAGCTAGACTGGGAAATAATTATGTAATGGATGCAACCTGCTTAAATGTAATCGAGATCAGTCCATTAATCAGTTTGTACAAGATGTTATATTATTAATAAGAAATACAAAAAAGAACATAAACTGAGAAATTTTAGAGCTATAACGAAGAAGATGGGACAGTTAAAAGTTTTTAAGTCTTAGCACCAAATAGAATGAATGAACAAACTAATAAAAATGATGTTTCCTAATTCATAATAATTAACAAAATTGTTCTTTTAAAACATATATAATAACAAAAAGCAGCTTGAAATAAAAAATTTAGATTTAATAACAACAATATATTTTCCAATATATAAAACACTTAAAATATTAATGTGTACTAACAGTGTATTTTTTAAAATTATATTTAAAAAAAAACATTTGTGTGACTGGTTCCTGGATCAATAATGTTCCATTTTACATTTTTCATTTCCTTTAAAACATGTTTTATGTTTTTAATAAATATTTATAAAGCAAAGATCCTTTCAAATAACTATTAAATACAAAAAGTATGGTCTCAAAAACACCTACTTTCAAAGACATTGTCTTGCGATCCTGTCTATTACATTTCTAAAGAAACATTTTATAATGTATCTATCTCACATTACCATTTTTAATATGAGTATCAATTACAGCATGTGTTCATATAAAAAATATAAAACAATTTTGTTGCTTTCCAACAAATGAAAAGTCTTTCTAAAAAATTTACCTTAAATTTTAGGGTTCCAGAAAGCAAAATACGTATGCTGTGCCAAAAACAATTAAAGAGAGCTGCATCAGAAACAAGTTGTAGGTTGGACCACACAGAATTAATTTCAGTTTTTTTGGTATTGTCAGTTTCAAACAGTAATATCCTGTTGTTGTTTTTTTAAATTTTTATCTCAGTTAATTTTTGTAAAAAAGCAGTTTATAGTAATCATTTAGAAAAT
Source organism: Chrysomallon squamiferum (assembly GCA_012295275.1). NCBI lineage: Eukaryota > Metazoa > Mollusca > Gastropoda > Neomphalida > Peltospiridae > Chrysomallon > Chrysomallon squamiferum. Next base: position 16,095,783 of record CM022670.1, read on the forward strand.
GTTAATGTCAAGGAAACAGAATAATATGTTTTATCTGAAAGCAAATAATAACAGTTGTGGAAATATTTAATTATAATTATTTTTGAATATTATTATTATTAATTTTTTTCTTTTTCTTTTAAAGATGGGAGTTAAAGATTATTTTTTCTGCAATAACCAAAATATTTTAAAAAATAATTATAGTGAAATATTTTTTTTTTTTTTTGTTTTTGTTTACATTGATATGAAAGTTTCATGAGAGAGAAAGTATTTAAAACTTGTATCATCTGTAACATATAATTAGTAAATATATATTCAAAAATATGTGTGTTTTTAAAAAAAAAAATCTAATTTTTAATTAATATATTTTTTTTTAAATTTGTTCGTTTTTCTGTTTATTTAAACATTGTTGTAATGATTTTATTTTGAAATGGTGTAACAGGGAGTCTTGTCCTCTTAACTACCATAATTTTATTATTTATATCTGACCGCTTCAAACGTATAATTTCATAAAATATAGTACATTGTACAAAGAGAGAGAGAAAGCTCCCCCATTTTAGATCCTACATGTCAATCCTTGATGTTAAAAATAGCTTAAATCTGCTGACATGACGTCAGTATAAACAAATGTTGAATCTCCTGATCGTGAGTCATCCATCTATTTATAGTTCAATTGGGAAATCCTAATCACGTGGCTTAGTAGGTGTGCTGGCATTTGGCCGCTTGCCAAAATAGCAGACGATACAATAATATTTTGATTAAGTGCCAGGAAACAGAAAATAATAGTACACGTGGAAAACAGTGAATTTCTGTTTATTGTCTTAAAATGTTCTCTTTATTTGTTATTACTTTAAATTTTAGTTATTGTTTATTTTATTATTACTGATTAATTGAAAGTTGAAAAAAAAAATTAATTGATAATAACTCAGTGAGCAAGCAGAACATAATGATTTTTTTTTTTTCTTTTTTAAATAATGTACCAGACATGTTATCAGCAGTCTTACATATGCGTATTATGGGGAATTCCCTCCTTTCCCCCCTCCTCTCTCTCTCTCTCTCTCTCTCTCTCTCTCTCTCTCTCTCTCCAATGAAAAGTGTACCTATTCCAATCTTTTAATGCTAAAGACTAAGTAAGGAAAATATGAAAATTCGTTTTAATGATAAGATGCTTGTCACGTGTTTTCATATATCATCACTGCATAATAATGAAAGTAAACACTAAGAAACAGGTTGCAAATGCTGTGTACATTTTTGACCATTTAAAAGATACATTTCATTTATCATTTTATTTATTTATTTATTGTTGTTGTTGTTGTTATGTTACGTTAAATAAAGAATTATATACATTCCACTTCATTTCTGGGAGTTAAGGTGGACACTTAAAGCTGTAACATAAAATTATACACTGTGCATGAACAAGAGGTTTAAATGTTTGAAAACCTCTTTAACACAAACAAAAATTTCAAAAAAATACAATTCAATTTACACCTATTTTCAGCTGTTACTACTTTTATGTACGTATGTATATATATACAGAGATATAGATTTTATTTTTTATTTATTTTTTTAACTTAGTGAATTTTTATAATTAAGCATGTTACATGTTAAGTTAGAGATGGCAAGTAAATGGGGTAGTAAATTCTGAGATAAAAAAATTAAAGAATTATGTTAGCATACTGTGTTATTTTATTTTTATTACTCACTTATTTGAAGATATACACTAATTCTGAAAATATACCAAACTTGGTTCTGTACAGATATATTATTTGTATAACTAACAGTTTTCTATTTTATAACAGACTATTATGATTTGCTTAAAAAAAAAAAATAAAAAGAAGTAAAAGCATTTAAAATGAAAAACCACCCAAAACCCTGATAATCAATCCCTGAACTTTTGCACTTGAAACAGACTTGAACCAATAGAAATTAAAATAACTTTAATGAACATGTATATATATATGTAGACAATATATGCATATTTGTGTATATGTGTATGTTTGTATATATGGATGTTTGTGTATGTATGCATTTGTGTGTGTGTGTGTGTGTGTGTTGTATGTATGTATGGATGTTTGTAACTGTTAATGATAATATAATATGTATAATATATAACCATAATGTGTGTGTATGAATATATTTTTTACTGAAAACATTATGGTAATTAACTTTGAGTGTAAACTTGAAATACACACTTCAACTAGTGATGGATTAATATTGTAATAAGAGATGTTATTTTAATATCTGACATGCACTTGACCTTTAAAGAAAGACAAGTTGAGTTGATATTTTTAGAAGACCTAACTGAAAATGATATTAAATTTTTGACTAATGAAAAGTTTTCAATTAAATGTTCTCTAGCAGTCTAGAATACTAGAAAATTAAAAAAAAATAAAAATTGACTTAATGAAAATTATTTATTCTTTAGATGTCAAAATGATGAAAATTTTACATTTATATTTTCTTCTTTTTCTTAAAAAAAACAAAAACCCACAAAAGTTTAATAAATAAATTTGAAGTTGCATCAGATTATGAAAACTGTAGAAACACACACCCTGAGAGAGAGAGAGAGAGAGAGAGAGAGAGAGAGAGAGAGAGAGAGAGAGAGAGAGAAGAAAACAACACTGGAACAAATTAACAAATATATTTATTTTTCTTTTAGAAATTCACAATTAAACTTTTTACAGGTCAGTATATGTTTACAAATAGTCCAGTCTTTTGATGTGCAAATTTTGACATCACAGCACAATCATGAACATACTTGGAGTTTTAACAGACAATGTAAATTTATTATCCATAGGCAAACAGTAGGCAGTGCATACATAAGGTCATTAAGTGCAAATCACAGCAACCTTTCTGAACTTGATTCTTTGATTCAGTAAGTGCAGCATAATTACACACAGGCCACACAGAATGTCCATAAGATAGCAGCATTGGGGATTTTTTAATATTAATTTTTATTGTTACTTAATTTTATTTACATTGTTTCTTTATAACTGAATCACCATAAATCAATTTTATTTTCGTATTTTTACAATAAAAAATTAATGTATTTTTTAATAATTATATTCTTTGAATTTAAATGAAACTTTATTGCATACAAGTAATAGATATTACGTATATTTGTTTAAAAAGATTAATGGTTATTAATCTTATGTTAATTATAACTGTTATATTGTATTGCAAAAAATAACAAAAATCAATTTTTGTATTTTAATGGCAAATTGAAATAATAATAATTAAGCCAACAAATATTTAAACTTAACTAGTGATGCAAAATTTATTTATCTCAGTAACTTTTATTTATATGACCTTTTTAATGTCTTATAATTATCATCATCATTATTTTTAATGAACCAAAAAATTTTAAAAAATTGAACCATTAAAAAAAATTTGAACCAAAAAAAAATTTGATATATATAAAGATTAATGACAAAGAAGTGTACTTTTGATGAATTTCATTGTTGTTACTGTTGTTTATGAAAAATGAATAGTGATAAAATAACATTAAATAAAATAATAATAATAATAATAATATAACTTTAGTTATGACAAGCTCAAAATCTGAGTAAATAAAATATGGTTTACAAAAATATTTATTAATACAAAAATTTGTATCAAACCACATTTGACAATTTAATCTTGAGGATTTCCAGAATTCTATAAAGTTTTAATAAAAAATAGAAATAATACATTTACAGTCCTACTTATCTGGACTAATTAAAGATCAGAAAATCTTTGAAAGGAATAATTATTTTCTGCTATCTTCCATACTGTTTCAATTCAACCATACAACTTTTTTTTTTACAGGCCATGCTTTCCATCTGTGGGAAAGTGTGTATCAAAAAAAGTTATTGCTGCAGTCAATAAAATTAGCCTGTAGGCTGGTATTAGCCTATTTCCTTACTTATATCATAACTGTATAACAAAACTGGTAACAATAACAGTTAGAAATACAAATATGTCAAATACCATTTCTTATATTCCTTTAACTACAAAAAGCATAAAATGGTAAGAAATTAAATTTTTAATAGGCAGTTTACAATTTTTTTAAAAACATTTAACAGGCAGCTTTCAATTAAAAAAAAAAAGAAGAATATATTCATTTTACTTTAATGAAAGACAGATAAAATGAAATTATCATTCTGATGAGTAGTGACCTCATGAACGAAGTATCAGTGTCAGTAAGTCAAACAATGAATGGAAAATAACTTCTAAATCAAGTTCAGATTCTATTTGCATGAACCTGACGACCACAAAACAAAAGTTCTTTTCTAACAATGGGGGTGATTTTTTAAGCATGTTTACCTCTGTGTGACATTGTTCTGTTCACAACAGAAGCCATTGACAGTGTGTTTATAAAGAAATTCTTAGCTCTGTGCTTTACTTGGGGATAAATAAGTAAATACATTACAGAATTAGCACACTAGGTTGGATTGATCAAAAGTGTTTTGTGTTAAAAAATAATCCTGCCTCAACAGTAACAAGTGTTGTCGATTCCAGTACATACAATATACATACATACATACTTATAACTCATGTAATTACTTACACACATGCATACATGTATACATATATGTACAAATATAAATACACACTCATTTATATCATTAAAGATTAAATTGTTCAGTTTATTAAGTTTTGTATGTTATTAATATTAACTAACAAACAGTTTATAAATGTATGCAAAACTGAAGTTATTTTGAAATTTATATTCTTGTAGAGTTCTGATAAAAAAAAGTTTTCAAAAATGTATAAAGTTTTATAGCTATGGTTTATATATTCAAATTATTATTGTAATATTTAATTTATTTTTTTAAATAGTTATTTAGCAGCATGTTAAGCATATTTATACTAAAATTCTTTTAATATAGAATATTTCTAATCTACATTTTACAGTCATATATCAATTAAGTTAAACTGGTATAAAATCGTTCTAAATTAATTTGATAAGAGAAGACAAATTCTTAACATAAATGTATGTCAAGGTTACATTCATTTGGCATGTCTCAACTATAATACTAAACGAAAGTAATAATTTATTAATATTTTAATTATTATATAAAAACCTAGGTATTTGAAAATAACACCGATTAAGAAAGGAATCTAAATAATTTCTGTTACAGTTATTAAAACGAGTTGTGGACTTGTATCCAGGAAGAATGAAGGAAACAGAACAACACTTTGGGTGGGACCTACTTCTAACAACACAATTAAATCAGTTAAACATTTCCTCTATTTTTTCTCAAACTGTAAATCTGTCTAAAAAAATTACTGATAAACGACTGAGTCATTGGATGTACTTTCATACTGTTACCAAACTTCTTGGAAATTCTTTGACTATTAGACCATAGCAAAAGCATATATTATGAATATGATACAAGCTGTCAATGCACAGGTGATGACTCACCGCTATGGTATACCACCCACACGACCTAGAAAATACCCACCACCACTGTGTATACAGCAGTAACTTGTGAACAGTGAAGGCCAACACCAAATGACTGTACCACACATAATTGACTAATCTCATAAATAACACAAAGAATGTTAAGGACGAATATCAGCCTTAAAAAAAAAAAAAAAAAAAAAAAATAAAAAAAATAAAAATAAAAGTCTTAAGGATTATTTAAAAAAGAAACTATGAGAAACTTTCAGAACACACTTTAAAGTTTTTACATTGTACTTTTGATGTCAGGGAAAAAAAGTCTTTCTCCAGTGTTAACATTATGAATTATTTTGCCACATACATGTTTTTGAAGAAGAAAAATTGATAATTTCGTTTCATATTTTAGTACAATTTGTTGTCATATGCTTGATTGGATATTTAGTACTAAAGAGATTTTCAGAATTAATGAGAATCATTTTTTTTTTTAATTTCTAGTCTGGCAAGTAGGATGTTAATAACTATTAATTGACCTATATAGTAATCATGTTTGGAGTATTGAATGTCCTCATAGCCAGTTAACATTCAGTAATTAGACTGTACTTGATCAAAAATGTGTCCTTAACAACATAAGTGAACCGTATTATGAAGTTCAGTAAACTTGTGTAATTTTTAGTTTTATGAATGAAAATTACATATTTGTTGTGTATTTATTCAGTCACTTCAAAGAGAATAGTCTTAATTATTTTAGACATAAAATGGAATTAATAGGAAATAATTAATTTAGTATGAATCTAGGACAAAACTGAAATTGTATCTGTTATATTAGTAATAATGTGTTTGTTACCTAATACTGACTAAAAACAAATAATACAGAATATTATAAAAATGAGTTCTTACATTAATGCAAACCTTAGATTTTTAATTATGATGTCCATAAGTTATAATTATCTTGTGTTATAACTGGCTAAATGTTTGTATTCAAGGCTTAAAATGTTTTGTTTTTGTAACTTCTGTCATATGCAAATCCTGACAATCTTCCAGTCACAAACAACACATCATTTTTCATTTCAATCAGTATACTGTTTGTGTGAAGAAAAAATTAGAGGTGTTTTGATGATTTAATAGTCACATATATCACCAGACCAGACAGGAAAAAAAAAGGAACTGAGTCATGGGAATTCCCCCAGCTGATCATTTCCTAATGATACAGTTGATGAGGAAATACTTTTTTTAACTTTTTTTTTCTTCTTCAGATTGTTGGTATTATCTTGACATTAAATCAGTACAACCTCTTATCTTTTTACAAACTGAGATAGTTATTTAAATTCAAGTTTTTCTAAAAGGCAAAAGACTATTTTATTAATTAAAATGAATGTTTCTCTGATTGAATTGAATGGAACTGATGATTTTACATTTACATTTCTCTAACACAGGATAACTAATATCATGTTCTTTGATAGCAGCCATGATTTTATTTAATATTACATGTCAGTTTTAAAGAAGTTGTCTTTCTCATCTCCGTGTGCTGGTTTCCCATCTCTATTTTACAGTTCACTGTTACTTCATATTTACTGCATTATGAAAACATTTCTTTATAAAATGTAGTTGTTAAGGCATACCCTCGGTATCACAAAGAAATATATTTTGTCACATTTTCAAATGATTATATATGTTGTAATTGGACACCAAACTTTAAGAATAAAGTACAGTTTGAATATATTATATATATATATATATATATATAAGAATGTTTGGAAGCTGGTTGTATACAAAATAGGTTGATATTATTTTCTTCACATAACCCAGGGCATTCTTTAAATTTGATTTTATCAGCACAGCTGGATTAATATTATCACAAATATGCTTGCACATGCACCGATATTCAAATACTCTTATCACACTAATCACTTTCAGTAACTTGAGTAAGGCTATAATTTAAAATGGAATTAAAAGGAGACAATTATGCTGTAATTCCAATTCCAGTATGAACAAATTTTTTGTTTATCTTTTCAATGTTTTTGATGCTTTTATAAAGTATCCAACACACTATTTCTGTGGTTGCAAGCTGATAAACATTCATTATTTATATATGTAATATAAAAGAAACAACACATTTCTTCGTTTGGAATGCCACAATTTATTATTTCATTACTTTATAACAAATGTGTATTCCAATCTTTTTTTAAATAACATATTTACATATCTACAAAAGGAAAAAATTCTGTTTTGTATAAAAAAATAATAAAATCCCTGATAAAAAGTTTCAATATTGTTAGAAATAATTTAGTACAATCTGAGCAGTGCCTAGGAGGGGAGATAATCCACTGGCATCTGTTGACGTTAAATTCACAACATTAACAATTTTATAAAGATATATTTAGTCCATTTGTGTTAATAAAAAGTTGTAGAAAAATAAAGTTAAAAAATATTTCAGTAATATTCCCCAAATAGTTAAATCACAGTGGTATTTATTTCCAATTTAATGTTCATAATTTTCACATTATTCTTTTCAGTGAACTGTGATTTTAAAAACAAAATAATATATTTTAAACATTAAGCTGTTTGATTTTATAATTACAAAATAACAAAATATAAATGTTTGCTTTCACATCTGTGCAATAAAATCATCAAAATGGTGATGGATACCAATGTAAGTTGCATTAACATCCATAGCAAAATGTTCAAATTTATTCCTCAGAGAGTCCCATTCAAAAGCTGAAAGAATGCCAACATTGTTACCACTGATGTCAAGTTCTTGTAAAGTTGGTTTATGATTAGGATCTGCATGAAGAAGTCGATCTGCAAAAGCTCTAAGGTCTTCACCTCTAAGATAATTATATCTAAAAAGAAAGAAAATAATAAATATATATTAAAAAAAAAATGTTTAAGTCCTGTAATTGTTTTTAATCACTCCAATAATAAAAATCTGACTAAAATCTCAGCATATGTAATCTTCACTGATATTTTTTTCAAAGCTAATGCAAAACTAATATTGAAAATTATACATTTACTTTCTATAAAACACAAAACAAACATTGTCAAAGGATAAAATTATCACATTAAAGTCAAAACAACAAGAAAACTTTTGGCTTTTTAGCCAGTTTATCCAAAGATGGATTCATTCACTAGCTTCAGACAATGAGATAGCTAATGATTTTTAATTATCTTCCCTATTTATGACATACTATATCAAACAAACTAAAATTAGAGTTATTGTCAAGTTGTTAAAGCACACCTATATGTTTTCAGTGCTGAATTTTTAAAATAAAAACAACATACCCTACATTAAGCTTCTGCAGTTTGTTTTCAGTTGTAAAAATCTTCTCAAGAAATGGCAGCAAAAATATACCTGAAATAAAAAATATGTGATTACTAGTGGATATAACCAATATACTTTAGTGGGTATATGTGAAAAACAATATCTTAATGAAAATTACTTAAAAAATATTAACTGGATACATACATAAATACACATAACATTATATTATAATAGTTTTGAGTAAATTGTTTCAGCTCTCTTCATAAGGTTAAATATATTTACATTCAATCATATATTGATATTTTAAATTAAATTTATTATCAAATGCAGGTATAAATTTTTTTTTTAAATATATATTTAAGAATGGAATTCCTAAATATCACTAAAACAGTCTTCGTAATATTATGTGGCAAATAAAATATCAAGATAATCAGATGGAACTGGTAAAAAATGCAGTTCTTACCAAATCTGTTGTTACCCAAGTTGAGTGTATGAAGAACTGGGTGACTGACGACCGCTGAGATAAAGGAAGTATTCGTAACTGAAAATACAAATTTATTTAGTTAAAGGAATATTTGTTAACACTTTACTATGAATGTAAATTATTAGAGGGTACGTTTTTATGTGTATGATGATGGTGAGCTGCTGTTATTTACTTACGTCATGGGAGTTTTATATGTGCCTTCACACAGACAGTAGAAGATGCATTGACAAATTAGTCCTGCTTATTGCTGTGTGTAGTATACTGAAATGCACACATGCAGAAACACTCTAGTGTATTCATCCATGTGTGAAGTAATGTCAGGTGAAGTGTTGCACTGCATGATAATGTATAATGAAATAAAATCTACTCTGACAGTGTGTTCTAGTACACCAGAAACTATTTGTAGATGTTTTCATCATAATGTTCATAATTTTTATGAAGAAATATCCTTTCTCAAATGCTCTGAATTTGATTAAAAACTGTTGAATTTTTTTAAAGTGTTTCAATTTTTTTTGAAATAAATACTAAACTGAAGTTGCAAATTTAATTATATGGCATTTACTTGTTAAATATATTTTTCAGTACAAAGAAAAATAATTAAAATTTTCTATTCAAAACAAATACAAAGCCTTTTCATATCAGTAGATACCTTTTATGCTTTAATTGTATTTAAATCATATTACTTAATGTTTACTGAACAAATTTCACAATAAAATTCAGATAAATTAATAATTCCTGTTATTAGATGTAACTTTAGAATATTCTGCATTTGAAAAACAAGAGTAACAAGAAAAATATAAACTTTGTAAAAGTTACTCCATTTGTTAATAAACCTTCAACAGAACTGATAAAATTCTGATGCTAAGAATCTAATTATTGACTGTTACTATTTTTTTTTTCTCAGAAATATTTCACAAAGGCTAATACAAACCTAAAGATCCAGGAAGCCCACATCTAGACATGGACAGAATTTTCAGTGTTTTCATATTTAACACCAACATACAAACAACCTCATCAATGGTGGTGGCCACACCATCTCTGTTGTTGTCATCTAGATAAAGTTCATCTACGTTGTCACTGCCTGTATTAACAAAGAATATCATACGGTCAGATAATTTTTAAATTTTTTTTTTATTTAATATTCAGTTTTATTTATTTCAGTTGAATAATCATATCTATTTTCTTTTTAACAGTTTATAAGAACAGATGAAAGTATTCAAACAGCAAGTACTTTATCATCATTGATATCTAAATAGTTTTGTTTGTGGTCATTTCAGGTTGTTTCCTTGCTGTTACAGTACTGAGTTTTGTTTTTGGTAATGAAAGTAATTTTGTCTGTTTGACAACCAACCTCTGATTATGAGGGTTTCAAGCAGACTGACAACTTGGCCACCTGTGAGACCACAGTAGGCAAAATTCAAAATTCTCAGTGCTTTGTCCTTGCTGATGAAGTGAAGCACAGACTCAAATGAAGTTTGGCTAAATGTGTTTGATCCCAAATCAAGAGAAACAACAGCATAAAGATTTGCTGAAAAAAAAAAAAAAATAATAATAATAATAATTTTTTAAAATTCTTAAAATTAATAGCAAAATAAATATTAAAAATGATAATGATATCAACAGAACTAATTTAATGCATATTTAAAATCTATGTTTATTGAAATCCTTCAAAATATAAATATTAAAACTTACATTTTTTTAAATCCATTTTTTTTTGTTTTGTTGGAGGAAATGCAAAATTACTATTTCTTATAGGATATATAGCTAAATTCTTTTTTATTACTTTGAAAAACATCACTTGTATTTGAAATATCTATCATAGGAGAAATAAGATTTAAAACCCCCAGAAAAAACAACCATATTGATTATTACATACTATCATAACTACTATCATAACTATTACACAATACTAGTAGATTATTTAGCACTAAGAGATCACCTGTATACAGACTAGTTTAATACATTATTTAAAAGTGAGAGATTCTACCTGTAATGTTCAGTTCAAACAGCTCCACTGGTCTGGCCATGTTCAGAAGAAGTTGCTGCATTGGCTGAAACTCTGCTGATGATGATCCTGAAATTCTAAAGGAAAAAAAAAAATAATAATAAAAAAATATATTTTTTTTTAAAATAATAAAAATAAAATATATAATGAAAAAAAAATTCTAATGAAATTTATCCATTTCCTTTATGGATTAAATATGTATAACAATAATGATAACATTTTTCTAAAAAAAAAAAAAAAAAAAAAAAAAAAAATTATTTCCATGACAAACCATATCTGATACAAGAAAATTTTAATTATTCAGAGAAAAACAACAATAGCAAACAATGCAATTTCACATTAACTTTTTAAAACATAAAATATACTTTAAAAAATATTTAAAGTAAGAATAAGTCTGATAATTCCCAGATCATTTAATTAATTCAAATGATTTAAAACCACTGCGAGAAGGTTATATTTTATCTGTTCATGTAAAGACTCCAACATTAGCTTGTACCCATAAGTGTAGGCCAAAGCAAGGACTTGAAACAGTCTTCCAAATCCATCAATGCCTATATCAGCCATATCTAAAACTAGATGTGTTAGCTGATGCTGTTGAAGTAAAACCAGTATACACTCAAAAGCTTTGGACCAAACATCTGCAATTAAAAAAAATATATATGTATATATATATATTTATAAATAATTGCTTAATGAAGTTAGAAAACAACCTTTAACCCTCTGTATCCCAAATTTCCAAATGAAACATCAAAAATAATAACAACTGCCTTCAAATTGGGGGCCACTAATGTTTTTTTATTTTAACTGCTCCAAAATACAACTGATGTTTTAAATAAAATACATGCTTTGTCAAAAGGTAAAGAATAAAAAGAAATCTTGTTTTATTATTTTAAAAGATATTTTTACGATTCCACTGTTAAGACATGCTTACAAAGATATCTGTTAAAGAAACAAACCCATCACTGACACAAGAGCCAGTTTTCTTAAAGACTTCCACCCAGGCAGGAACTGAGACAGCATGTGACCGACATCAAGTCGATGAGTGGCATTCAGAGCAAACGCTTCTAACTTTGTCTCACACACCATTCTCTGAGCTGTACAGTGAGTTTTAAAATAATTATCAAACACAGTGAAACATACATGCACCTTTATACTAAAACAAACTAATATTGATATATATATTTACCTAGACTAATTACATTTCTGCCAGTGTTTAAACATTATACTGATACTTCAAACAAAAACAAAAATACTAAACAAACCTCAACTAATTAAAATAAATAAATAAATAAAAAATTACCTTTACAGTATTTTGGCAGAAATTTATCAAACTATTCCGAACTGTAAATAATGTGTCTATTATTGTTTATCATCAGATATATCTGATTTACATTAATTTAAATGATCCTTTGACTTTGGATTAAAAGAAATGTATAATATATATTTTATTTTTAAATATTAAAATTTTGAGAAGTAACAATATATTAGTAATATAAATTTTAGAGTATTAAAGCAAATTAAAGATATTTATCTAAGAATGAACAAAGAAAAGCATTTTAATAGGAATACATACTACAAATTGACTTTGTGAATTGATTGCACAAATTACACTGGCATTTAAAACTTCTGAAAGATCGTGACAAATCTGTACAAACACAAGGTGCTGATGACATCAGAGACAAGGGTGCAAGTATGGGTCTTCTTGGCATGGTAATGGCTTCATCGAAAAGATCAAATTCATCTGCACCAGTTTCTGTTCGAATGCGTTCCGATTCACTTGTCTGCAGTCTGACAGATGTAGAATGAGACTGACCTTCACTGCTGTTATCCTTATGTTCTGATCCTTCTCCTGGCTGTATATTTTTTAAACTAGATGTTTTAGGGGAATCTGTTGTGGATGATGTTGATGCTTCTGGAATAACATCCATTGATTTTCTTCGCTTGTTTTTGTCACCGTTGTTGCTACCTGACGGAGATACACTGTTGTCTCTGGTTACATCATTATCTGTTTTGTATGAAGATATGAGATTTAAACCAACAGTGCTTTGTGCAGAAGTATGTGACTGTCCCACAGCCCCGCAAATCAAACACATCAATTCTGTTAAACTCTCCTCGGAAACAAGAATGTTTTTCAGTGAAATATGCAGCAGACTTCCCACATTAATCACAGAACGAAGGAACGTAACAATATGAGGAAAACTAGAAATACTGATGGTCTGTATGGTTAAATTTTTTAAATGTTCTATAAAAATTTGTTGGAGTTCTTTGTTGGTGTTGACATATTCAAACTCACTGCCTTGTAAAGTTAGAGTGGTACAAAATGCAGCTGTTTTCAGAAGGTCCCGCTGCAGTTCTGATGGGTCCTCGACTGTCAAAAATCTGCCAGCCGCAATGTTTCTTAAAATCCACTGTTCCTGCTGTGAATGGAATGTAAGAACATCAAGCTGATTCGTAGGGATGTGATTTGTTGACCCATCTGAAATTTTTTTAAAAACATTATATATATATTATATTTAGCCTTTGTTTCAACTTTAAAAACAAAAATCTAATTCAAAATCTGCCAAAGGTTTGCCATGGTCAACAACATACCACAGATTTACATTCACAGATAAAGAACCATCTTGGCACACAGTAAAACTGTTTACAATAGTTTAATGTAATTTATTATAAAATATATTTTATTTATTTATATGTAATTACATGATTTACATTAAATCAGACAACTGATATTCTTAATTTTACTAACATGAATTTTACCTATCAATAACAGAGAAATCATATATAAAAATACAGAATGTATAACTATTCCATTTTCAGTGTGATTAATAACTTACATTTGAAATTTCTGACACAAGCACTTAGATTGAGTAAAAACTGGCGACTGTAGTAGAAGGTTTTGAAATCAGGGTAAATTCTCTGCTGAAACAAATCCACTGAAAGTGGCTGCAAAGTACCTAACAGGTTGCTCCATCTCAGAGAACACAATCTTTTCCATGCTAACTCCACATCAATTCCTAAACACAGAATTAAGTAAAAAAATTAAGTGCAAAATATTGTAACACTATATGGAAACATTAATAGTCATGCGCCTGAATTATTAATGTCACCTTATAACTTGTTCAAATTGAGAAGTGTGGGATTTTCAGTGACTTAAATAGACTGGAGGATTAATTCAGAATTAAATAAACAAAACAGAGAAATCATATTCAGATTAGAAAATATGTAACAGCATAGGGAAATATTATTATGTTGAATTATTAATGTCAAAACACAGCATGTCCAAACTGAGAACTGTGTAATTTCCAGTCTCTTGGAGAACATATAAAGTCATTCAGCCTGGAACAATATAAACTAATCATAATGGTAATTTGATTTTTAATAATTTCAGATGGCATTAATTATTTTAGCTTTATATAACAACACCATTAAATCTATCTATTTCATATACAAACATAAACACATTTCATTGTGTATAAATGTGTGTGTATTTAATATTCAAAACAACAGATTATACATCTAACATTTTAAAAACAGAATATTATTTCAGCTATAATAAATACAAGAATACATTCTTAAGAAAACACAAGCCGTAGTCTGTTCAAACAAAGTGAAATGAAAATTGCTTGTGTACCATGTTTAAGTAAAATTGATTCCAATCGATTGAGATCATCTGCTTGAAGATATTTGACTATCTGATGTAGAACTGGAAATGTCTGCTCTAAAATATAAAAAAAAGACAAAATTATGAAGAACATTTTTAAAGACAACATTATCCACTGTAATGATAAATAAACTTTCTGACCTGCATAAAAGTAACTTCTACATATAAAATGAAACAATTATTTCTCATTTCTCTTTACTTATAATTGTTATTATTATGCAAGCACTAATACAGGGTTCATTTTTTTCAAAGTTAACAAAAAGGCTGATGTAAATCCTATTCAAATTTTTTTATTAATGTTTTAAGTGAAGGGATATAGGTGTTTTTTTTATTTGGTTTTGAAAATGGTATCAATCAAATGACAAAATGAGCAAGAGTGCAGGCTGTCCAATATCACCATAATAGGATATTAAGGGTCCAGGAAACATTTCTGTCAAAATTTCCATTGATTTTCTTGTGATCATTCCCTTTATTACCATATATACTTGTGTATAAGTCGAATTTTTGGGAGACTATATTAAGGTAACATTTTGGGGTTCGACTTATACATAGGTAATGCTTTTGTAGCTGTTGCTGAAGAGTCACCATTTTGACTATTTTTTGCTACGGGATGCATCTAAAATAATTGCGGTCTTTCAGCTTTTCAAAAATATAATTTTATCGTATAAAATTTTTTGAAAAATTAAATAACAAAACCAAATATGAATGTAAAACATGATATTCTTCCGTTTAATGACATAAAAATACATTTTAAAGCGAAAAAACTGTCAGTACGGCGTTATGCCTTACGGCGTCTTGCAATGATCTAGGAATGCAGACTTCTCTGCCAAATTGCACTAAATATCAGTCCTAATTTCATAAACAAAACTCACTTGTGTAATTGTAAAGAATTTGGTGAAATAATATTGCAATCGTCATTAATATCCACTACCGACAAATTGAAAACAAAGTGATGGTGCCTGGAATCTACAGTCGACTTATACACAAGTAATACCTAAAATGACGCAATTTTTGGTCTTAAAATACACATCGACTTATACATAAAGGTCGCCTTGTACGCAAGTATATACAGTATTTTCTTTGGGATTATCTAAGGTAAATGATGAACTGACAGTGTATCTTCACTTAAAACTATGTAAAA